>PVJH01001555.1:0-203654 GCA_004026705.1 Nesogale talazaci | reverse complement strand
AAATTTGAGGGCTGAGCCCCGGTCGAGTAGTGGTTGAGTACGGGACTGCGGCCCACTGGCTTGGTGGTTCAAATCCAGCTGCTCTCCAGGAGCAAGGCTGGGCCTCCCACTCCCACCAGAGGGCAGTGATGCCCCCCCCCAGAAAAAACATAAAAGAAAAAATATGTATACATTTGAAGATACTGTTTCCAATATATTGATATACTAGGCATTAATGAACTGAAATAAACAAATACTGGCCATTTTTAATTGGACTGTTATATGATTTACTATGTTGGGAATGAAAAATTGAAGAGTAGTGGCACCTCATAAATTTATCAAAAGGAACACTCAAGATCTATCCTGAAGTGTAATGCTATCTGTGATATAATAATATTGATACACATAAAACTAAGACCAATTAATAAGATTATTATTCAGATTGACTCACCACCAACAAAAGCCCAAGATCAGGACACTGTAGATTTCTACAAGCTTCTGAAGTCTGAAATTGATCAAGCATGCAATTAGAATGCATTTTGATTTTTAGAATTGAAATGTGAAAATTAGAAACAAAGAGAAAGGATTAACAGGTGGGAAAAATATGGTCTTGGTTATAGAAACAATCCCAGATATCACGATAGAATTTAATAAGAACAATGACTAACTGCAAAAATCTTTAATCAACAACATAAATGGAGACTATAAACACAGACCTTGAGAGATAAAATATACAGGAATTGGGCTGAGCCCCGGTGGCGTAGTGGTTGAGTGTGGGACTGCGGCCCACAGGCTTGGTGGTTCAAATCCAGCAGCTGCTCTCCAGGAGCAAGGCTGGGTAGCTTCCACGACCATCAGAGTCCAGTGATGCCACCCTCCAAAAAACTGTAACTCCCCCCAAAGAATATATACAGGAATCAAATTGACAATCTCTGTTGAAACAGACACCCAAAATAACTAGGCAAAACAAAGCCTAGGGCCAACTACAGAACAGCCCACCAATTGCTTAGATGGAGTACAAGTAGTAGCTGAAGAAAATTAAAACACTTTCATGAGAACCAAAACCCAACTTTGAGTATATTCCATGTGAATTGAGATTCTCTCAAGAATAGGGTTGATTCATTGAATACTAATGGTTCAAAATCAGATGAAGTGGAGGCTGACATCGAGGGCATAATATATGAAGGAAGTAAAAGATCATTGAAAAGAAAGAAAGACCAAGAGAGTGGGAGAGAGAGAGAGAGAGAGAGAGAGAGATGTTAGATATGAAACTTGGGTCAGCCATCTAGTGCCAGTACTGCCTCCAGCTCCCTAAGCTCCAGTTGAAGGAGAAAGAGGGTAAGTGAGGAGGGACTGCTACAGGTGTTCATACAATGCAGACTACCTGCCCATCAACTGGTGAAAAAACCCTCAGTAAGCAGGTGGCTACCAAAGTTACTCATAGGAGTGCGCCCTCTAATGGACGGGTGAAGAAACCTCATTGTTACGGGCCTGGGACTGTGGCACTTCGTGAATTTAGAGGATATCAGACGTTCACCCAACTTATCATTCACAAACTTTCCTTCCAGCGCCTAGCAGAAATTTGCTGAAGACTTCAAAACAGATATGCGCCTCCAGAGCACAGCTCTTGGTGCTTTGTAGACCACACGTGAGGCCTACCTGGTTTATTGTTCTGAGGACATCAACCTATGTGCTCTCCATGCGACATGTGCACCAAGTACGCCAAAAGGCATCCACATAGTGTGCCATATATGTGGGGAACATGCTTAAGAATGTCCTATGATGGGAAACATTTCATTCATTAAACAATTAAAAAAGAAATGATTCTATTCTTCCTCTATTTCTGTACAATAGTTTTTGGTTATGGTTTTTTTGGCCAGGGGATCAAAAGTATGAGATGGTGAAGGGAAAAATAGGGGAGAGAAATCAGTTATTAGCAGTTTTTCCATTTTCATTCGTATGTGAATTTTAATATAATATGGGGCATAAAGTTTTAATGGGAGTCAAAATGTTTCAGTGGACATATTGCAGACATTCAACATTATGACAATTATAAATAAACCAGTAATTTTTTGGACAATGCCACCATTTGGATTTTTTTAAAAAAAGAACAAGTAAATTTCTGCAGCCCGCAGGCTTGGCGGTTCAAATCCAGCGGCGGCTCTCAGGAGCAGCACTGGGTAGCACCCACGACCACCAGAGGCAGTGATGCCCCAAAACAAAAACAAGTAAATTTCTTATTGATGGCACCTACATGGTGTTTTGTAGCATTTTCATCATGCAGTAGATTCCATCCATTCACTATACTTTTCTAATTAAGTTGCCTTACGTGCAAGTATGTGTTTTGAATATCATCTGTCTTCTGTGCTGTTCTGCTACGTTTGCCATGAAAATGCATTAAGCTATTTTTTTAAAAAGTCTATGAAACCTGCTCTTCGATGAGGAAGTGCTCAAAGAATTGGAAGATGAGTTAAAAGCAAAAGGATTGAACAGAAAATTTCAAAATGCAGCTTTTAAAAAATTACAATAAAATATGCAAAAGCCTGGGGTTAGAAAACCAAAAGGTATGAACATACTCGACATTTCTCAAACTGAAAAAAAAACCTGAAGAAATTATCCAAGGCTCAAGTTGCATACTGAAGGAATTTATGGGTACAATACTGAATGATGCAGGAGACATCAAAAGATGATGGAAGGAAAAAGAATTGGTTGGCATTCGACTATTGCAGGAGATAGCATATGATTAAGCACCAATGAAATGTAAGCTGCACTGAAAACATTGGCAAAAAGCAAGACTTTAGGACTTGATAGAATACTAATTGAAATGTTTCGGCAAACTGATGCAGCATTACAGGCTTCATTTGTCCATGCTGAGAAATTTGGAAGACAGCCACCTGATCAGCCAACAAGAAGCCATCCACTTTTGTGCCAATTCCAAATAAAATTTATCCAAAAGAATTATAATAATCAGAAAATATCATTAATATTGCACACAGGTAAATTTTGCTGAAGATAATTAAACAACAGCTGATGCCATTCATTATCAAAGAAAGCTGACCATGTGAGAAAGAATCATTAACCTGCACTATGCAGATGGCACAGCCTTGCTTTTGGAAAGCAAAGAGAATCTGAAACATTTATTGACAAAGGTAAAAGATTGCCTTTTCAGTGGGCTACAATTCAATGTGAAGGAAAGGAAAGTCCCAACAACGGCCCAATACGCAATATCAACCTAATTGGAGAGAAAATTGAAGTTGTAAGGATTTCATTTTACTTCAATTCACAATGTCCACAGAACCATCAATCAAGAAATCAACATAATTCAGTGAGCAATTCCACAAAAAGATGTCAAAAATTAAGGATGTGAGTTTGAAAACTATGGTGCCAACTCATGGCACTTTGCCTCAAATGAATGTGAAAATTAAGCAATGTCACCTTCCTGACACAATCACTGAAGAAAAATTGGGTGCAGAAACAAATGTGAATAAACCTGATGTTGATATAAATGATGCTGTTTGGTGGCATAGTGGGTTGTGCCCAGCTATCAAAAGATGGTGCTCAGCTATCAAAAGATATGGCATCTGGGATCTTAAAGGTTTGAAGATAAACAAGTGGCCATCTAGCTGAGAAGCAGCAAAGCCAACATGGAAGAAGCACACCAGTCTCTGTAATCATGAGATGTCATTGGGATCAGGCATCAAAGATCCAGAAGCAAAAATCATATCAATGTAAATGAGGGGGAGGACAGAGTGGAGACCCAAAGCCCTTCTGAAGACAATTAGACATCCCCTTACAGAAAGGTCACTAGGAAGAGAGGAGACAGTCAGGGTGCAGTATAGCACAGATGAAACATACAACTTTATTCCAGCTCCTTAATGCCTCCACCACCATCCCCACCACTACTATCATGTTTCCAATCCAGCTAGACCAGAGTGTGTACACTGGAACAGATAACACAGGGAATCCATGACAGATAAACCCCTCAGGATCAAAAATGAAAGTAAGGATACCAGGAGGGCAAGGGGGAGATGAGGGAATCATGTTCAACATGATTGACATATAACTCCCCTCCCAAGGGGATAGGCAACAGAAAAATGGATGAAGGGAAACAGTGGTTGTTGTAAGATGCGTAAAAATAATAATTTATGAATTGTCAAGCATTCGGGAGGGAGAGAGGGAAGGGGGGAAATGAGCTGATATCAAGGGCTCAAGTAGAAAGAAAATGTAATGAAAATGATGATGGCAACATATGTACAAAAATGCTTGACATGATAGATGCATGTATGGACTGTGGTAAAACCTGTAAGAGTTCTCAATAAAATGATTTTTAAAAATAGAGAAAGAAAACAGATAGTTCTGATACAGTCTGATAAGAATGTAAACAGGAAAAAAAGAAAGAAATTGAACAATGAATAAGAAAGATGAAAAAGTCTGGATGACTTGGAATTATGGTATCAGAGAAGAACATTGATTATGCCAGCGGTTACCAGAAGAACCAGCAAATCTGTCTTGAGGTAAGTACAGCCTGAATGCGGAGGGACAGAGACTTCATTTCATGTGCCTTCACCATGTGATCAGGAAGGGCCAGTCTCTTGAAGGTCATTATACTTGGTAGAGTGTCAGGGAGAAAGGACGACCTTCTACAAGATGAATTGTCAATTCATACAATGGCTGTAACCATGACCCCCAAACATAGAAATGATTGTAATGGTAGTACAGTACTCAATACCCAACAGCAACAATAATCTCCAATAACATTAAATAATATAAAAAACTTGTAAATTAGACATAAAACTGTGTAACACTCGTACATTGAAAATTACCATGTGTTACCTAGAAAATGACTTAAATAAATAGACTTACCATGTTTGGGGATCAGAAAACCCCATATTGTTAAGGTATTGATTCCCTGGGTGGTGGCACAAATGGTTAAGCACTGAATTACTGCTGAAAAGTCAGAAATTCTAAAACACAGATATACTTTAGGCCAGAGGCCTCACACGCTACTTCCTTGAAAACCCTACATAGCAGTCAAGTATGCACACATGTCCTCATGAATTGGAATCTCTGCAATTGTGACTCATTCCAATGACAAAAGTTCACACCTATCAAGTCAGTGCTGACTCCTAGCAACCATAGAGGATGAAGCACAACGGCCCGGTGAACTTCCAAAACTGTAACTCTTTACGGGAGTAAAACGCTACCACTTGCTTCCAAGGACAAGTTTGCTGGTTTTGAACTGCTGACCTTGCGATTAGGAACCCAATGTGTAACTACTACACCATCAAGCAACTTCATTTATATCAACATTCATTCCATATTCATCTGATTCACAATTAACATTATTGTAGAATTCTGTGTAGATATTGACAAGTTGATTCTAAAACTTATATGACAATCCAAAGGACCCCAAACTACATATACCCCAAACTATTTTGAGAGAGAACATAGACCTATCTACGTGATTTTAAGATTCATAAGGTTATAGTAATTAAGTATATTACTAGTATGAAGATGAACATACCTATCATGCAACAGAAGAGAGCATCAGTTAATAGATCTGCATATACTCGTATATGGTAAATTGACTTTTGACAAAAGCTTCATGATTATTCAATGGAAAAATAAAAGTCTTAAATGCTTATCTGAAACTATATATAAAAAGTAACTAAAAATGGAACAAAGACTTAAAAGCATAGTTACACCTATAAGTGAACTAACAAGAACATAGCAGACATTCTCAATGGCTTTCATTTTGCAAAAACATATCAATAGAATGCAAAAAGCCCAAACTATAAAAGTAATAAAAATCAATGATTGGACTTCATCAAAATTTAAAACTTTTGCTCTTAACAGCGTGTTTGTGGGGGGAAGCATGGCTACAAAAATGAAAGGGTAAGACAAACTCTGGGAGAAAATGTTTGCAAACAATCTATCCAAAAAGGACCTGTCTCTGGAATATGTGAAGAACTCTTATAACTCAGTAACAAGACAGTAATATAGTAAAAGTAGATGATGTAAAGGAAAAATGAAAGTAGCAAAAAGGTACATGGAAAGATCTCCAGCCATCTTTAGCCATTAATGCAATGTAAATCAAACTTGTTATGATTGTTCTCGTTAGGGGCCATCAAGATGGTTTGGCCTCAAAGCAATCAAAACACTGCCTGATCCTGTGCCCACATCACTATGGTTTTGTATGAGCACACTGTTGCAGCCACTCACTGGTGAGTCCATCATCATGAAGGGTTTCCTTTTTTCCCCTGCCCTTCTACTTAACCAAGTAGGCTGTCCTTTTCTAGACACTTGTATCTCTGGATAACATGTATCAGGACCTAAGAGGAAGCCTTGTCACCCCTGCTTTTAAAGCTGTAATTTCTTTCAAGATATGTTTGTTTATTTTTCTGGCATTTCATGGTATATTTCACATATTCTTTGCCAAAACCACACTTCAAATATATCAATCTTTTGATCTTCTTTATTCATTGTCCAAATTTTAAATACTGTATGTAATTGATTGAATGTGATTGAAAATACCGTGGCTTAAAAAAAAGAAAGAAAATACCATGGCTTTTTCTGTTAGACCAGAGGGTGTATACTGGTACAGAGAGGAACCAGAAACATGGAGAATCCAGGACAGATATCCCTTTAGGACCAGTGGGGAGAGTGGTGACTCTGGGAGGATGGAGGGAATGTGGAGTAGAAAAGGGGAAACCAATTATAAGGATATACATATAACCTCTGTCCTAGGGTATGGACAAGAGGGCAGTGGGCAAAGGGAGACATCGGAGAGTGGTCGATATGACTAAATGATAATAATTTATAAATTACCAAGGGTTCATGAGGAGGGGGTAGTGGTGAGGTGAGGGAGTGGAAAGAGGAGGAGTCAATACCAAGGGCTTAAATGGAAATAAAATGTTTTGAGGATGATATTGGCATCAAAGTTACAAATATGCTTTGCACACAATAGATATATGTATGAACTGTGCTAAGAGTTGTATGAGCCCCCAATAAAATGACTTAAAAAAAGAAAGAAAATAGTATGGTTTCAATCAGGCACACCCTAATCTTCAAATTGACATCCTTGCTCTTCAACACTTTATAGAAATTTTGAGCAGCATACTTGCACAAGGCAATATATTATTTGATTTCTTGACTACTTCTTCCATAAGCATTGATTATGAACCTGAGCAAAACGAAATCTTTTCTCCACTTCTCATAATGTTGTCTGCCAGCCCAGCTGTGAGGATTTGGGTCTTCTTTGAGTTGAGTTATAATCTACACTGGAGGCAACAATCCTGGATCTTCATGAGCAAGTGCTTCAAGTCCTCATCCCTTTCAGCCAGCAAGATTGTGTCACCTGAAGATCACAGGGTGTTACTAAGACTTTCTCTTATCCTGATGTCTCATTCGTCTTCATACAGTCTAGCTTTTCAGATTATTTGTCAGGCCGAAAAAGTATGGTAAAAGGATGCACACCTTTACTGGGTTTAAGCATTAGCACAATAAAGTGTTATGGAATTCCCATTCTTCTCAAGGTGGTCTATAGTTTATTATGATCCATTCCATTGAATGCCTTTGCCTAGTTAATAAAACACGTACTTATCTTTCTGATATTCTCTGCTTTCAACCCACATTCATCTGATATCAGCAATAATGTCACTTATGCCAAGTCCTCTCTGAATCAGGCCTGAACTTTTAGTGACTTCTTATAAATATACTGCTGCAATTATCATTAAATTATCTTCAGCAAAATGTTACTTTTATGTGATATTAATGATATTGTTCTATAAGTTACAAGCTCTGTTGGGTCACCTTTTCATGAAATGGATACAAATGTGAATCATTTCCAGTCCGTCCACCAGATTTCAGATTTCTTAGCATAGTTGAAAGAGTGCTCTTAGTGCTCCATCAGCTTATTGAAACATCTTACTTGGTATCCCATCATTTCTGAAACCATATTTTTATGGCTTCAGTGTGTCTCTATGGTCTCCAGTGCATCTTGGACTTCTCTCTTCAGCACCACCAGTTCTTTATCATTTGCGACCTCTTGCAATGGTTGTTGGTCAAACAGTCTTTGGTTGTTGTATTATTGTTTGTTTATTGTAAAGTGACTCTGGATTCCTTCCATCTTCTGTAATACTTTCTGCAACATTCAATATTTTGCCCATTGAAGTCTTAGAAATGGTAATTCACACTTTAAATTTGCTCTTTAATTCTTTCCACTTGAAATATGCTGAGCATGTTCTTTCTGTTTTAGCTTTCTAACTCTGCATTTTGGCACACTTCACTGTAATACTATCCCATGTCCTTCTCCAATTACCTTTTGAAATTTCCCATGCAACTCTTTTACTTCATCATTTCTTACATTAGGATATCCAAAATGAGAAACGTGGATCCCACCAATGTTGATAACATTAGAATAATCAGAATGCAAATGAACTCCTGATTGAATGAGAAATGGAAAGCACATTTTCAAAATTACTCAGGTATTTTAGTAAAGAATGAATCTACATACATGTTACAACTCACTCATTCTTCTTATAGATATGTACCGAAGAGAAATGAAAATATTTGTTGATATATTTTCACTGAAGTTGTATTAATAATAGGTAAGCCATTTACATGTTTATCAATTAGTGAATATATTAGTAAATTGTAAGACCTTTGAACAATAAACTACTACTTTACATTTAAAAGAGTTGTTGATATATGCACAAAGATGATTGTTAAAATAATTACATTATCTGAAATAAGGTAGACAAAGAAGTGTTTATAATGTTTGAATCCATTTATATAAACCAGATTAGTGGTTAGTTAGGGAAATTTTGGGAAATGTTTGGTTTATAAAGAGATGAGTACCTTGAAACTTCGGTGATGGATGGGTGCATTATCTTGATTACACTTAATATTTCATGGATGTATGAGAATGAGTCAAATGTATTGCTACATTATCAAAGAAAATTTTATTAAACACAATCTTCTAAATGTGAAGTTATCACTTCTCAATATATCCTAGATGAGGAGGTCTACACCATTGTGAAGGCAGTGCTTTCATCTCTAACATTTCCTTTAAGAATTCTGAGCTCTTCAACTTGGCATCCTGAAACTGTGTTGAGTTTGGAAAAAAAAAACATTCGAAAAGGAAAAAATTAAGTCTATAGGGTGAATGCGATAAGATTTCCCAACAAAATTCCAAAAGCATGATCGGGTGCATTGTCCTGGCCTTTTAAAGCAGTTTTGAATTTTCATTTAATAATATCTTAACAAGCCTCATGTTTGCCCTGTGTCCTTCCAGAAAAATCTTTCAGGATGACCTCATTAGAATCCCAAAAAGCAGGCACCATAATTTTTGAGCTGACCTCTCTGTCTTCATTTTAACTTGCCTAGCAGATCCTTTCAGAAGTCATTATTTTGATTGGATCATTTTTAAAGACACTCTAGTTCAACCAAGACAAAGATCTTACCAAGAGAACTTATCCACAGATCACAGAGGTATGTTTACATGCATTTTGTTTGGAATTAACCCTTGAATATATGAACTGAGACCCGAGTAGCAATACTTTTTGACTTCTCTTCTTAGACCTTGTTCTATTCCTCAATAAAGTTGTAATAAAATAACACCAGAATTAAAAGAGTAATCACAGTGATGTACCAGAAGATCAGCCTCTGATACATACATTACGCATTCAGTAGACGCAGTTGTACAGTGATAATTGTTATTTATTATGGAAAAGTTATAGAGAGCATGAGACAGAGAGAAATCATAAGAGTCAGACACATTTCACAGTAGGGTAGCATGCTTACCTCTGCCAATGTGGCCATCCATGTGAAGACAGCGAGTGGGGGAAGGATCTAGAGCGTCCTGGGCAGGAGAGAAAGAATCTCTATCTTATGTTCAATCCTTATATCCCCGCTGGAGTCAAACCAGACCCCTAATTACAGGTAAGGACATACATCACAGGAAGGGGTTGTGCCATATTCTAAGAAAAGGAGGTATGGGGTTCCATGTGACAAGATCAGACCCCAGACGCTTAGATGTGGCTAAACAGATTACACTAGAGATCATTAACAACCACATGTGAATCTGCCCACAGCCTTCAAAGGAAGGGAACCATCACCCTAACAGCAGGGGTGTCAGCTTTATTGTGAGGCACACAAAGGTCTCAGATTCTCAGTGAGAATAGCTAACTTAACCTCTACACCAAATGCTGGTAAATTGTTTGCTTATTGGAGTATATAATTGTGGAAAAGTCCTGTCTTCATCCCACAGTGATGTAATGCCAATGGAGTGATATAGAGGCTAGATCATACCAGAATGAGATGAGTAGATGAGAAGGCAAATATTGCGTATAGACTCCTGATTTTTAAAATTTAGGAATGAACTTTAATAGTGGATGAAGCGAACAGTTACATGAAGAAAAGATTTCTAAAGAAGAGGGATAGTGGAGTATGTTAATAACCCAGGATAAGGAAACTATTAGGGAGGAGAGATTGAATATTCAGGGAAGACAACAGATAATTGTGTAAGAAAAGCTCCAGGGTAAATCAAAGGAGGGAGAGGGAGATGATGGGATACAAATCAAGAATGGAGAAACTAAAACAGGAGAGCCAGTCCTACTAAAACTTGAGGATACATAATGATAATTGGATGATAGAAATGGTATGTGCTGAAATACTAACCTATAGGTTAGTATAGGACCCAGTGGTCCCATAAAAGAAAAGTCCTGTCCATGTATTTATAAAAATTATATTCAAGTAAACCCTCTGGAGCAGTTATACTCTAACATATAAGGTCATTGTCAGTCAATGGGTATGAATTTTAGTTTTTGGTGAAGTCAAAGAAAGGTTTGTGAGTGTGTTGTTGTTAGATGGCATCAAGTTGATTCTGCCCTGTTCTTACTGTACAACTAACAGAACCAAACACCTGCCCAGTCCCGTGTCAGCTTCACAATTGATCTTCTACTTGAGCCCATCGATGCAGCCACTGTGTCAGTCCATCTTGATGAGGGCCTTCCTCTTTTATTCTGGCCCTCTACTAAACCGAGCAGGATGTCCTTCTTCAGGAACTGGTCTCTTCTGCCATGTCCAAAATATGGAAGAAAATCTTGCCATCTTTGCCTCTAAGCCCTCTGGCCACCCTTTGTCCAAGAATATTGGAAGTATAATACTTCCAATAGTCTTCTCTTGCTAGCACCACAATTCAAATGCATCAATTCTCTTTGGATCTTTCTTATTTAATGTCCAACTTTCATATGCAGATGAGGCCATTGAAAATACAATGGCCTGGGTTAAATGCACCTTAGTAACAGCCTTGTTTTACAACACTCTAAAGAGATCATGAGAATCAGATTTCTCCAATGCCTTGTGTCTTTTGATCTTTTGACTGCTGCTTCCAAGAGCACTGATTGTGGATTCAAGCAAGACAAAAATCCTAGACAACTTCAATCTTTCCTCTGTTTATCATGTGGTAACATCTGGGTCTAGTTGGGAGGATTTGGGTTTTCTTTCCATTGAGTTGTAATACATGCTCAAGGCTGCAGTCATTGATCTTCATCAGCAAGTGCTTCAAGTCCTCCTCAGTTCCAGCAAGCAAGGTTGTATCACCTGCATATGGCCTTCCTCCAACCCTGATGCTACATTCTTCTTCATGTAATCCAGCTTATCTGATGATTTTCTCAGTATGGATATGGAGCAAGCATGGTGAGAGGATCTAACCCTGATGCACATCTTTCTTGATTTTGGAACCATGCAGTATTCCCTTGTTCTCTTCACGGAACTGCCTCTTGATCCATATACAAGTTCTGAATGAACACAATGAAATGTGTTGGAACTCTCATTTTTCTCAGGGCTATTCATAGTTTATGATGATCCACACAATTTAATGCCTTGGTATAGTCAATACAACACAAGTAAACATCTTTCTGGTACTCTTTGCTTTCAGCCAACATCCATTTGACATCAACACTGATGCTCTACATACCTTGATCCATGTCCTCTTCTGAATCTGACCTGAACATCCGACAGCTCCCTGATGATGTACAGCTGCAACCGTTAGTACTGCAACATGTTGCTTTAGCAAAGTGTTATCTACAGGTGCTATCAATGCTACTGTTCTATAATTTGCAGATTCTTTTGGGTCACCTCTCTTTCAAATGGGCACAAATATGGATCTCTTGGAGTCTGCTGGCCCACTCACTGTCTTACCAAATTTCCTGGCATGCATTCTATTGGTATTCCATCAATTCCTGGAAACTTGGTTTTGGCTAATGCTTTCAATGCAGCTTGAACTTCTTCCTTCAGTACCACTGTTTTTTTGCTCATATGCTACCCCCAAAAATAGTGAAATATTGACTCGTTCTTTTTGACACAGACCTTCTGCATTCGTCCCACTTTCTTGTGATGCTTCCTGCATCATTCAATATTTTCCCTGAAGAATCTTCCAATATTTCAATTCAAGGATGGACTTTTATTCTGAAGTTCTTTCAATTTAGGATATGCTTAGTTTGTTTTTCACTTTTCAGTTTTAGAACATAAGGGCTGTGCACATTTCTTTATATTATTTTACATTGCTCAAACTGCCCTTTGAAATTCTCTGTTCAATTCTTCAACATCATCATTTCTTCTGGTGCCTTAACTACTCTACTATTAAGCGCAATTTTCAGTCTCTTGACATTTGTGCTGATATTTTCTTTCTTCTTAAAAAAGACCTTTTAAGTGGCCTTTTGCTTTTTTATAAATTATGTTCATGACATCATCCCACAGTTCATCAGGTCTTCTGTCTTTAGTGTTCAATGCAGCAAAATTGTTCTTGAAATGTTCTTAAAATTCAGATGGGCTATATTTAAGGTCACATTTTACTCTCAAAGACTTGTTTTAATGTTCCTCAGCTTTAACCTGATATTATACATGAGCTAAGTGGTGGTCTGTTCCACTGTCATTTCTTTTCCTGGTTTTAGCTGCTAATATTGAGAGCTTATTCATTTTCCCTTTTCTTCCTACAGATGTAGTCAGGTTGATTTCTGTGTATTACATCTGTTCAGTGCATAGTTTCTATTCATGTTGTCAAAGAAAGGTAATGGAAAAAATTATCTCACAAAATTCTATCATTCGATCTCTAGCTTCATTTCTATCACCAAGACTAGATTTTCAACCACTGTTCTTTCCTCTTTGTTTCAAACTTTGGGATTCCAAATAATTACCTTTTTATCTTCATTACATGTTTGTCAATTTCTGATTGAAGTCATTGGTGGAATTCTTCAATTTCTTCACCACTAGCTTTTGTGGTTGGCACATAAATTTGAATTTATTTATTTATTGAATAAGTTAATACATAAATCAAATTTATTTATGGTTAGATTTCCTGGAAGGCAGATAGATATAACCCTAGATGTTGTACTTCGTAATGGATTTTGCATTGTCCTTTTTGAGGATAAATGCTGGCTATTTCTGTTTTTGTAATTTCAGCATAATAAACCATATGATTTTCTGATTCAGAATGACCAATGCTAATTCATTTCAGTTCCCTAACACCTAGGTTGTTGATTTTTATGTGTACCATATTCATTTTTGATGATTTCTAGTTTTTCCAGAATCATATGCCATATGTTCTAAGTTCTGATCATTCTTGACTTTTTTCAGCTGTTTCTTCTCACTTCAAGTTCTGCCCCATTCAGCAGATGAAGATCTTGAGGACTTCACTCTCAGAGGTTTTACTCTATTCATGTAACCATGGTCGCATCTACTCTGAGAAAGCATTTCCACTTCACTTATATTTCAAGTGCCTCCTGACCCGAGGGACCCAACCTCAGATACTTGTCCTGCACCATTCATTAGCCCTTTCATATCTGAAAATGTTTCCATACTATGCATAAGGTTTTCAGCAGCTGCTTCCTCTGAACTGAGTAGCCAAGTTCTTCTTTGTAGTCTGTTCTTAGTCTCGAAGCTCAGCTGAAACTTGTTCCCTTCCCTTGATCCTGCTGGCATTTGAAATACAAGTGACACAGTGCCATCTTCACAGATACACACAGACCACCACAGTATGACCACTTGACAGATAAATTGAGTGTAGGTAATTTCAAGAAATTTCTTTCATACATACAATTTACATAATTGTTGCAGGGTAGATAGGAAGTAGAGTGGGAAGTAAAGAAGAAACTTGGAAAAGTAAGTGGGAGGAAAAAGGGAGAAAAGAGAATCCAGGGCCTTGAAAATATTAGTGAATAACCTAAAGGACCTCTTAAAGTTAGAACCTGTTAGTGTCACCAATTTTGGGTTTCTGGTCCTTTTTACCACCATATTCAACATAGGATTGTAGAAATCGGATATTTGAGGGACCCAAAACCAAATATAGGACAGAGGTATGAAGAAGATGCTGTCCATACTAGTGAGGCCTAGTCAGTGCTAGTTCATAATGCCAATGGAGTTCATTCCTTTTATGGTGAAACCACAAGCAATGATAAGTTTCATGTATGGATATTTTTGAGGTCACCTTGAATGAGGACAGCACCTGGGGTGTTGAGGAACCTTGAGAGCCAGACCTCAGGGGATTGGTAAGAAGAACTAAGGATTCAGGAAATGCTAATTACAAAGTAGGTGAATCTTGATATAGAAGGGTTACCTGACCACAGTTACATGAATAGAGTAAAACCTCTGAGAGTGAAGTCCTCGAGATCTTCATTTGCTGAATGGGGCAGAACTTGAGGTGAGAAGAAACAGCTGAAAAAAGTCAAGAATGATCAAAACTTAGAACATAAGGCATATGATTCTAGAAAAATTAGAAATAATCAAAAATGAATATGGTACACATAAAAATCAACAACCTAGGTGTTAGGAAAATGAATTAGTATTGGTCATTCTGAATCAGAAAATCATATGGTTTATTATGCTGAAATTACAAAAATGGAAATAGCCAGCATTTATCCTCAAAAAGGACAATGCAAAATCCATTACGAAGCAATGCTTTCAAGGAGTTTCCTAACTTCCTATCTAGTGGAAATGCAGTAGAACTACTAAAGAAAGTCACTCATTTTATGAACTTGTAGGGCCAAAGCTTTTGAATGCAGTCAATTTTCCTTTTCTCCAATGGCTGTTTTTGGAAGACTTGATTCAAACACTAAGCTCATTTCATCTCCAAGAAAACAAATTAGGATAATAGATTTAAAGTGCTCAGGACAACACCCACCTGTCACCTAGTAAGTGACCAATAAATGGAATCTGTGACAATTAATATGATTATATGTTTTATTTGTTTTAACCTTAAATAAAGGTGTCCCTTTGGAAAGTTCTATCTATGAGTTAGATATTTCCCCCTGGAGCTGCAAGACATAGTTTTGTCCCTGCTAATGACCATTCCTTAGACAAATCCTAAGGCATCCCTTAGTGTGTACAAAACATCCCCAATTTCTCCTCTGTTCTTTCAACAAGTTCCTTTTCAGAGTCCTAATGAAATGACACAAAGCCTTGGGTCTACTAAGTTCTTAACTTATCTTCTTTCCCTTCCCCACTGCATTGACAACCATTCATAATCATAGCTCCTAAAATGGTGACACAGATAGAACTATATGTTGACTTATTTGCTTCAAGACTTCTATTCCAAATTCAATATTGAGAATCTAGAAAACGGTGGCAATGAATTTTTTGAGAATTGCCTTTTTGCCATTTTTTAGCTTTTTAACTAAGTCCACTGCTCACAGTAGATATTTCTGTAAAATGAAATAAATTTTGGCTCTATGGCATGCCCTCAGGGAAAACACTCCTCCTATCTAATTAATAAAATACAATGGGCAAAGAATGTGCTATATACTTAAAGTCAATTAACTGGCATATCCATTCACATTTATGATTCTGGAGCATGCTGTGCATTTCCTCATCAGTTTCTCCACACTCTGACCCACAATGTAACCCAGTGAACCAGGAAAGCTTACAGTGTCAGTGGCTACATATCCTGTCCCCAGAAGCCTATGGAAACTTTCCAACATCATCTTACTGACACCTCTAGTAGGGAGGGGGAGTCAGAAGAGTAATTTTCCCAAAAAGGATGGTCATATAAGCAGGAGAAGATGGCCATAGGGTCACCAAAATGTTGGCGCTTCATGTCACATTTAAAAACCCTCTCTTCCCCTAATCCAGTCTTCAAACCTCACGTCTTTTCCCTGGTAGATATAAGCTCTACTTACTTTCTTCCCACCTAGAATAACAAAGGTCAAACAGAAAGGGTTCCAGTTCATATATGCACTGGTTTATTTCAAATAAAACACGCTTAAATATGTCTCTGGATCAGTGAATGAATGCACACAAGTTATCTTAGTAATACACTTGCCTTAGGGTATGCATATATATACTCCAATCAGAACAATGGCTTCAAAGGGATCTGCTTTGTCCATTAGATTGAAAACACAGGTCAATTAAAAAAGTTATAGTGTCTCTTTATTGGGATCCTAAAGGGATCAGCTTATGGATTTTTTTGAAGGACATAGTACAAACACAAGAGTTTATTTACTAGGAAGAAGTTTAAAAAAATAGAAACCTATTGTTGGTGAGAAAAAGGCCATGAAAGTTGCACCTAGAAGGGTTTCTTGTTTTGTTTTGTTTGTCCATCTGGACACGGAACCTCCTTATTCTCTGATGGTAGCATTTTCTTTGTCCAAATGAATTTTGTTGGAAATTCTTAGCCTGTCCACCCTATATCTCTGATTCTGTCCCTTCAGACTTATATTTGTTCCTCACACTAAAGGAACATTGAAAAGATACATGATATAGGTCCCTCAAGGATGTCAGAATTTGCATCTTTTTGTTGTTGATTGATTCAAGACTGTCATTTGGCTATGATCTAAATCAAAGAGCTCAAGATTCCTCAGGGAAGGGTTCGAGAGACGGATGAACCTCTTTCAAAAGTATGTAGACCTGCATGGAGGATATGTCAAGAAACAATAACTTCATATTTTAAAATTTTATGCAAGTTTTAAAATAGTTTTATAGCAATTGTTTTGTAATTCACCTTCATATTACTCACTTTCTCTACTATATTCCCCATTTTATAGAACTTTCTCCTTGCAATTGTTTTGTAATTCACCTTCATATTACTCACTTTCTCTACTATATTCCCCATTTTATAGAACTTTCTCCTTGCTCCCCAAAGACTTCTTTTTAATCATACCTCCCTCATTCTTCCTCTATTCATCGTCGGCAATTCTGACAATAGCATCCACTTTGTATGTCATTTTTAAATTTTGTTGGGACTGAATGTTCTTGAACTATAGTTTGAGATGCTCCTCTTCAAAGATTCTTTTCCTGCCCACACACAACTTTCCACCATTGTAGTTTCTTTGGAAGAATGTATGTCCCTACTTCAGATCTCATTCTCATTATGACAATGAAGCAAGGTTTTATTTTATAATACAATCCTTCATTTCCACTGAAGTCATCTTGACTCTTATCACACCATTTATGTGGTTCTAGTAAGACCCAGAGACTGGCCTTCTTCATCTGTTGAATTAAAACCATTACAATAAAAAGTTCATATTTTAAAGGCCAGGAATGTGTGATTCTATTATTTTCAAGAGTTAGCATTGAAACACAATAAACTCCATACGTTTATAAATATTTTTCCTCTGGTTATTTTGACATCAAGATGCACAGACTTGAGTAGCTCATACTCCTTGGTTAGTGGCATGCAATCATCATTACATGACCCTCTTTTATTTCAATTAATTCTTTATTCCATTCTCAATCTCATTTCCCTCTGTCTCATAGACATTCATCCTGAGGAACTTATTAAGCATCCTTATAATCTGTTGCTCATAGCTCATATATTAGTTACATGTGCAATTTTACCATTTCATATTTTTTGCATCAATGAGATTGCACTATGACGTTTCCTTTTTTAATTTTAAAACTAAACGTTATCGTTTTAAGAGATCCATTTATCTTACTATAGGTGTATCTAGAATCTAGATTCCAGATGATCAGTTCTCACCTTGATTAATATCATACCATGTGCATAAACCATATTTTAATTATCCAGTCACTTGGTGATAGATCTGTAAGTTGCCTTCATGGCTATCATAAACAATGCATCCATAAACATTTTTGCAGATGTCCCTTAATGGATTTATTTCAGAACAAGAAACTTGGTCACAGGGTTTATGCATATTCAATTTCATTAAACACAACCAGACTGAGCTCTAGAGTGGCTCTACCAGATGACACTCACAGCAGGAGAGCATGGGGATCTGTAACTCCCTATATCATCAACAGCTCACATGATCTGACTTTCTCATCCTTCCATTTGAATTTTTGGTACTCAATATTTCATAATTTTATAATTTGCATTTGCAAGTGTCCTCCTATTGTTTGGCATCTTTTCATGGCTTCAGATACCCTAACCCATAGATGCCAATTCAGCTTTGTTTTTCTTCATTCTCTACTAAGTATATTTTTGTTTATAGGCTTTCAGAGATTTTTTTGTCATCAATAACTCAATTTTTTAGTTCCAATATGGGTTTGAAGGTACTTCATATTAAAAATTCAGAGAAATATAATAGTTCAATAGAGAAAGAGTGATCAAGATATCATAAAGTGAAAGGAAGTACCAAGAGTGAAATAACATCTCTATGTAACTTAGATCTGAGTTTCCAAGTAGCCAAGACAAAAAGGAAAAGATGGTTCCTTTATTCAGCAAACATTTTTTTTAGCAAACAATTTAAGTTGAGTGCTAAATTTTCTTGGTCTGTTGGCTGAATTTGAAGATAGAAAATAAACACAGCTTTGAGACAGTAATCTGACTAAATCAAATCCCCCAAACATAATCATCAGAAACACTGGCAAAATAGTTTTGGGGACTGAATCATTTCACTAATCAACTGGTTTTTGAAAATATTTTGAGGTTTTATTTTCTCTTTTATTCATTTGAAAGAATATTTTCAATACAAGATTTCCAAAGTTTTGTTCTTTAACAAAAACTTTAGTTTGGAACAGTGGGAAGCAGAATACTTAAAATGGTTTTGAGGCAACTTTCTGGAAACTTTGTGATTTTGAACAATGTTGAAACAATTTTTTATTTCCAAATGTTGTCTTCAAAATGGTACTCAACAATAAGCAAGTCTCACTACTGTAGAGATTCCCACCCTCCATAGTTCTTAGCAGAAAACTATCCATGATCTTCCAAAGGGTTTCAGCTAGGGAAATGGATTATAGATAGTTCCCAGGTTATGAATATGCACTTTCCCCAAGTCTGTCTTTAAGTCAAATGAGTAGATAAATAGGAACCCAGCCAAATACACTGCCATCAAGTTGCTTTCAATTCTTAGCAATTCATACCTTCTGACAGTCTAAATAGTTATGAGAGCAACAGCCTCTTTCTATCCCTGGTGGGTTTGAACTAGCAACCTTGCAGCTAGTAGTCTAACAAACAGGTAAGTATGTAAAGGTAAAATATGTACTGTACTAAGACAAACATCTGACTAAAGCTCAACAAGAACAGTTTCTTATTCAGCATCAGCCAAATGCTTGTCTTGTTGTTAGGTGCAGTGAAGTCATCTCCAATAACAACCCTGTGTACAACAAAGGAAACACTGCCTGACTCTGTTTCATCCTCACAATGGTTGTGTTGAAGCCCATTGTTGCAGCCCTGTGTCAATCCATCTTATCAAGAGCCTTCCTCCTTTTCATACCCTGCTGCTTTCCCAAGCATGATGTACTTCTCCAGTGACTGGTCTCTCCTGATAACATGTCCAAAGTAAAAGTGTTTGTCTTACTATAGTACATAATTTAACTTTCTGTGCATATAAAACACCTAAGAAACACATTTAAATATAGGAAAACATCTTAAACAAAATAATATCATAAATTGCAGTAACATTGATCATAAAAATGACATATAGTACTGTGCCTTTTGTAGTTATACAGTACTGTAGAATGGCATTAAAGACATAGTTATTGAAAGAGTTTAAATTTAAAAAAAATAAAGATAATTGTGTTAGCCCAGGTAGATTAGAGAAACAAATCCATAAACATTCATATGTATATAAGAAATAGGTTTATCACGTTGTTCTATGAATCTGGTATTCCACAAGGCTCATTGGCCCAACACTATCACTGAAGTAAAATGGGTGCATAAGCAAATGTGGTGAAGAAAACTGATGGTGCCCAACTATTAAAGGATATATCATCTGGGGTCTTAAAAGCTTGAAGATAAACAATAGACCATTTACCTGAGAAGAGACCACACCCACACAAAAGAAGCACAACAGCTAGCGTGGCCACAAAGTGGTGAAAGGACTAGGCAACAGGCATCACTCAGGGAAAAAAAACCCAAAACACATATCACTGTGTGCATACATCCCCAAGGCGCCCACTGAGGACATGTGGGAGCAAGAGCAAGAGTGGTGAAGAAAGCTGATGGTGCCCAGCTATCAAAAGATACAGCATCTGGGGTCTTAAAGGCTTGAGCATAAACAAGCAGTCATCTAGCCCAGGAGCAATGAAACACACCATAAAAGAAGCTCACTTGCCTGTGCAATCATGAGGTGCTGAAACAATCAGGTAACAGGCATCAAAGAACAAAAATCAAAATCAATGGACCAATTGACTCCCTATATGATCGCTGAAGACAAATGGATAAAGAGGCAAACTGAGTGGAAGAAACAGATGGTGCCCAGCTACCAAATGATTGAATGCCTGGAGTCTCAAAGACTTGAAGAAAAACGAGTCGCCGTTCAGCGCAGAAACAGCAAAGCCCACATGGAAGAAGCACATCAGCCTGTGTGATCAAGAGGGGCCAAGGGGAGCAGGTATCTAACATCAAAGAACAAGAATCACATCATTATGAGTGAGGGGGAGAATATGGTGGGGACATAAGGTCCGCTGGTGAGTAATTTGTCACCCCTTTACAGGGGAGTCACGGGGAGGAGATAGACCAGTCAAGCTGTAGCCAGGCAGTGATGATGCATACAACTTTCCTCTAGCTCCTGAAGGCTTCCTCACCCCCAACTATGATGGTCCCAACTCTACCTTACAAATCCAGCTGGACTGGAGAAGGTACACTGGTAGAGAGGGGAGCTGGAAATATGGGGAAACCAAGACGGATGAGCCCCTTGGGGCCAGTGGTGAGACTGGAGCTGCTGGATGGGTGGAGAGAAGGTGGGGTAGAGAGATGGGAACCAACTGCAAGGATATACACATAAGTTCCTATTGAGAGGGCAGACAACAAAGGAGAGGGCTGGGGGAGAGGTTGGGCAGTATAAGATATGAAAGAACAATAATAATTTATAAAGTATTGAGGTTGGTGGGGAAGGGAGAGTAGGGGAAGAGGGGAAAGAATGGGAAGCCAATATCAAGGGCTCAAGGGGAAAGGCAGATGTTTGGAGAATGATAACAGCAGTGGACATGTGAAGGTGCATGGCACAGTATATTTATTTAGTATTGTGAAAAATGATGTAGGAGTCCCCAATAAAATGATTAAAAAAAGAAATACACACAAAATAATAAAGTTCCAGAACATTAAAACAAGAAAGAGGTTTATATATAAGAGCAATTTAACCTTGAGAAAACTTCCCAGTCCAGTTCAGTCCAAGGTGATAAATCCAATGTTAGCCCATATGTCTGATACCATAAGTCATTTTCAGACAAATGAAGCACATGCAATGACGCCAGGACAATCACAGGTCAGCTGGGTACAGAGTCTTGTGTATCCAGTGGCAGTCGAAGTATCTCATTTCTGCCGGGAGTCTCCCTTATGGTTCCTCCAGTTTCAAGGCTGCCGTGGTTCTTGTTAGCTATAATGTCTTCCAGGAACTGAGTAGTGAGTCTCTCACCTTCAATGGGGAAATATGGCTAGATTTTCCAGAATTCTCTGGAGAAAGTCAGGCCAAACAAAGGTTTCGTTGGCTATCTCCATATTGGCAGACTAGACTCCACCCCTCCACTCTTAATCCTCAGATTGACACCAGATTAGGTGATTGTCACAATAATGATTAAAGGTTAACATTTACTTCCATTCCATCTATGTTTTGGATCCTGGAATTGGCACTGTTATTGTTAGGTTCTGTCCTGTCTTCTCTACTCATAGTTACCTTATGTACAAAAAAAGAAACACAAAATTGCCTGGTTCTGTGTCCTCCTCGAAATCACTGTTATGTGTAAGCCCATTGTTGCAGCCATGGTGTCAATCTGTCTTGTCGAAGCTCTTTGTCTTTTTTGCTGTCTCTCTATTTTATCACGCATAATGCTCTTTTCCAGTGATTGGCCTCTCCTGATAATTCATATCAAGTATGTGAGACAAAGTTAAGGCACCCTGGTTTCTAAGGAGCATTCTGGCTGTATTCTCTTTAAGAGGAATTGATTTTTTTTGTCTGGCAGTCCATGATACTTTCAGGATGTTTCACCAATACAGTAATTCCAATGTATAATTTCTTCTGCAGTCTTCTTTATTCAGTGTACCACTTTCCCAAGCATATAAGACAATTAAAAATAGCAGGACTTGGGATAGGAACCCCTTAGTGTTCTAAGGGACGTCTTTGCTCTTCAACACTTTACCGAGGTTTTGTTCAACAGATTTCTTGACAGCTGCTTCCATGAACATTGATTGCATATCCAAGCAAGCCAAAGTGGTAGCATTAATATTTGGATAATCCAAGAGAACATAGTAGGTGGCTACTGTGGAAGATGATGGTGCTGGTGTTGGGGGAAATGGATAGGACAGATGATCCCTTCAGGACTAGTGATGAGAGTGGCAATACCCAGAGGTTGGAGGGAAGGTTGCGTAGAAAGGAGGAACTGATTATAAGGATCTACATATAATCTCTTCCCTGGGGTATGGACAATGGGGAAGTGGGTGAAGAAAGACATCAGACAGTATAAAGATATGACAAAGTATTAATAATTTATAAATTATCAAGGGTTCATGAGGGAGGGGGGAGCAGAGATGGAGGGGAAAATGAAGATTTCATGCCAAGGATTTAAATAGAAAATAAATGTTTTGAGAATGAACAGGACAAAAGGTGTACAAATGCACTTGACATACAATGGATGCATGTATGGATTTTGATAAGAGTTGTAGAAGCCGCCAAGAAAATGATTTTTTTAAAAAAATGGACATGATTCTTGAGAAGTCAGAGTTTATTTCTCCTGTGGAAGTTGAAGGCTTACCACTTGTGATAGATAATTTTCAGTCACTTAGACACTCCTGGCTAAGGGTGGAGTCAAGCCTGTCAATTAGGTCACAGCCTGATGCATTCTCATAAGAAGAATACTGGACCCTCCCACTCTCTTTGCCATTGATGCTGAGAGCTACTGGAGCCCTGCCATGTTTTCACCAACCTTGGATGCACCCAGTGGGCTGTGCTCTTCCTGCATAATTTCTTCTGCATAAAAAGATCTTTCTTTTCTTTAATCAGAATTAATATGTATATCATATCATTCCATGGTTCAATCACATCAAGCAGTGTTATACAATTGCTACCATAATCCACCTGAAAGCATGATTTTCCTTTCAGGACTCCTTGACATTGGATCCTTTTTATCCACCCTCCCCAACCACTGGTTTACCCTCCTTGACCAGAAACTCTTATTCTACTTTTTGTCCCTATAAATTCATCAATCCTGGGTTCCATACACCAAAAAAACATACCGGTAACACAAATTCCAGAGGGTGACTCCTAATGACATAACACATCTGAGATAAACCCCAATATGAACAGTCACACCCACAAAGTACAGAAAATATTGAAAACTAGATCAAGTCTAACATTCATCAGAATGGAGATCAACTGACAAAATTTTAACTGTCAAAGTCAGGTTTATCCCTTTGATCTTCTATGCCCATCTCTCCGATGCACTCTTTTTAGTAACCCTTTGCTCCCATCCTTTCATTATGGATAGAGGGAGGTCATCAGAGGCTTATTTCCTATGTAGATTCTACAAATGTATCTTGGGTTTCCACAGCCATCTGCAAACCAGATGCTCACAATTTATGCTCTGATAACTATTCACTTCTCCGATTTCAGATTATATGATTTGCAATCCTTTGGTGACTGATGTTCGGTGGATTCTTCCATGTGGATTTACTTGACCTCTCCCATAGATGACTGCTTGTTTAGAGATGCAATTTTATCCGAGAGCCAGGCACCTCCTTATTTCTTCACCACAGTTTGCAATAGCACCCCTATCTTCTGTGTTCCCTTCCCGAGGGTGAGCAGAGCTATGGAGTAAGGACTAACTGTTCTTAAGTTGGAGCTAGGATTTGGCTTGAACCCAAAACTTATTCCTGGATCTATGGGGGTTTTTGTTTGTTTGTTTTCTTAGCTCTAATTCACCCAAGTGGATTATATCTTAGGTTGTACTTATTTAATTGTATTCAATAAAGAATTGTATTAAATCTTAGAAAAATTTATTTTATTGGGTGCTCTTACAACTCTTATCACAATCCATGCATATATCAATTGAGTCAAACTCATCTATACATATGCTGTCATCATCTTTTTCAAAACATTTTCTCTTTACTTGAGGCTCTGACATCACCTCCTCATTTTTGGTTTGATTTTAATTTGCCATTTTCTCCCTTTAAAAACTCCATGTTAATTTATGTTATTAGGTCTTGCCAATCATCCCCCTTGGGCATAATGATCTTCAGTTAATAGTGTCTTTGATTAGTCCCTAGTTCTCATTTATAAAGCCTTGTAGAGAAAGGGAATTGGACCAATGTGCTTTAACTATACATCACAGTACCTGAAGTATTCATGTGCACAGAGTCAATCTTTTCATGGCCGGATGCTGTTTACTCACACACAAAAAAAGGAGGTTAATTGTCAGGGAAGATTTACATTCATAATCCCTGAAATGTCAGCCACAGGTTTGCCAGAATAATATGTATCTTAATAAAGTATATAGGACATTGATCTACGAAGACCATCTTCGATATCCAAGTACAGCTGTCTTTTGCTGTACCATGTATTTCCTGACTTAAATACCCAGGTTACATATGTGTCTGAAGTAGATTCAGTTCACTCAGTGGATTTTCTGCAATGGGTCTCACTGAGGTAGCCCCTGGATCAGGCCAGAACACAATGCCCCAGCATTTCATAGCCCCCAGCCTGAGTCTCCAGTATGCACCCAGAAATCCAGGACAATATGGCCCATTTGGTGCAAACCAGTGGGGATTTACTGTTCCCCCACTACCTTCCCAGTGTCCTCCAAAGCACTTTCAGTCATTTATCCTATACTTTTCCTACCAACAGATATGTATTTTTGTTCCCCAAAACGTGTTTGTTCCTTTTCTCCAGCCCTGACTAGTTTTTCCCATCTGTATCCCTCAGCCCTCTGATAGGGCTTATCATAGCTTTGCATGGAAGATTCTCCAAAGGCAATAGCCCTTCCCCTGTCTTGATCATGTGATCCTGGATCACATGAAGCACCCTATGGCAAAATCACCTTCAAAATACTCAACTAGATCAGCTGGTGTCTGTCAGTCAGGCTCTTTGCTAGACTGTCTGCCCTCCTAAACCCTAGTCAGCATACTGGATAGACTACAAGCCTGAGCTTGTACTCATTCTGCTACTTGTTCCTATAGCAGTGGACTCATACAATATTTGTTCTTTGTTGATTGTCTATCTTCACTCCGTATAATGTCTCCCAGATCCTTCCATGTCTCAAGGCATTTCATAGTTTCATCATCATTTTTTACGATTTTGTAATATTCCACTGTGTATGTACACCAGTTTTTTCTTAAATCCAAACATCTACTCATGGAAACTAGACTGTTTCCTACTTTTTTCTATGGTGAATTGTGCTGCAATGAACATGGGGGAGCATACATCTGTTCATGATCTGTTTCTTATTTCTTTGGGGTATGTGTCCAGTAATGGTATTGCTGGGTCATGTGGTATTTCAATTGTCATCTGCTTTCAGAATTGTCATATCACTTTCTATAGTGGCAGTACATATTTACAAGCCTGCTGGCAGTGCATAAGAGTTTCAATCTTACCACATCCTCTCCAGCATTTGTTATTCTCTCTCGCTCTTTAAGTTGGGCAAAGTTCATAGCTATCAGATGCTATCTATTGAAATTTTTGACCTTGCATTTCCTGCATGGCTAGTGAATGAGAGCATTCATCAGTCTATTAGCCATTCAGATGTCATGCTTTATGAATCATCTGTTCAGGTCCTTTGGCCACCTTTCTCAGAGGGTTGTTAGATTTTTTTCTTGTTTTAGGCTTGCAGTATACTGTAAATTTTAGTAATTAGTTACTTGTGTTTATGACATTCCTTCCTAAGTACCAATGTTCCCGAAGTCCAACATTTTTCTTTGGGGGAACTTTCTGTACTAGGAGTTAAGATGTATACTCAATAAAAAACAAGTTAGAGCGCTTCAGGATGGTCTTTAGGTCAATTGTTACTTGTAGTGTAGATGAAGATATAGTCCCTTGAACTATAACAAAATCATCTAAGGAGCTGTACTATGTATTCAGCTGGAGCAGATGTGGCCTTTGAAAGCACTTATCTAACACTGGTTGGTCAATCCTAACTGAATCTTAGTGAACCTCAGCATGTCAAAGCAGGAAAAAGAACCTTCTAAGCATTTTACACGTGTTGTTGCATTTAATGACCTCAGAAACCAATAACATAGATAGTAAGAGCATTATTTCCTTTTACAAGTGATGAAATAGAGGCTTAGAAATAGTCCGTGAATTCCCCAAGATCACACAGTTGGTAGATAGTCAAAGTCAAGTTAAGTCAAAGTTTAAAGTCTTTTAACCATTTCATCATATCTTGCCTCCTATTTAATTGGTATTATATTCATTATATTAACAATCTCATTTTTATTGTCCATACTGCTTACCTATTGTACATACTGTGTAACTATCTCATTAGATTCTTGTGTCCCTAATTAAAGTATAAGCTCTTATCTTAAGTGATGTCCTCAAGAAGAACAAAATCAGGAAAGCATATACATGTATAGACAGAGAGGGTTATGTGAAAAAAAAATTACACAGTTCCAGAAGGAAGAAAATTCCAGGTCTGTGGGTCAGATGTTAGCTTAGAGGTTTCTCTTTACTGCTAGGACTGATCTGCAAGAAGATGACAGAGGCTGATCTGTAGGAAGACAATACTGACTGCAGAGGCAAATATGAGTTCAAGGTCAGCATGTAATATGAAAGACTGCTGATGAATCCCAGATAATATGGCCAACCATTGGCTCAAGTCCAAAGAATTGGAAGTCAAAAAGTCAGGTGTAGGATTCAAACCAAGTAAATTGCAAGCAAATTTTTGCATGCTATCACCTTATTTTGCAAACATGGAACAACCTTAAAGAGATCTCATCATGAGAGATTACCAAAAATTAATTGACAACAAACCACTAATAATCCTGGCCCAGTCAAATTGACAAAACGCACACACACACATATATGTACATATGTGTACATGTGTGTATATGTACATATACAGACATATATAATATACAATAATATAGGATTGAATATTTTATGTTATATTCTTTAAATAAATTAATTTTAAATGTTAATAATTTTATTGTAAGCTCTTAAAGATGTCATAGCAATCCATAGTTAATCATATCCGACAGTATTGTACAACTGCTATCACAATCAATTTCAAAACATTTTCTTTCTTTTTGAACTCCTTGATGTCAGCTCCCTTTTATCTCATCCTGCCTTTACCCAGGAACCCTTATTATTTTTTCTCCCAATAAAGTGACCAGATTTTAAGTGGGACATGATTCATTGAGTGGAGAGGGTTCTTGATTAAAAATTTGGTCTATATGGAGCTATAAAAATGTCCATAGAATGCAAAAATAGTATTATAATATATTTATTTAATTTTAAAATGCCATGGGATGCAGGACAAATTGTTAAAAAGCAGGACGTCTGGCCACCTTACTATAATAGTTTTTTTTCCCATATCTTTTTTCCCCCATATCTTACATGCTCCGATATATCCATTCACATGCCAGTACTGTTCGATTCCACTGAGTGTTATTAAACAGTCAACAATGCTATCAGCTCCCTATTCTCCACCGCAACCGCTGCCTCTCTTCCCATGCCCCCAGAGAAACATCATTCCTGTTACTCTTTCTTAAGGATCATCTGTCTTGGCTTTCATGTACTGAACTATCTTAAATAGATGAATGGACATATGCAAAAGGGGTCTTAAGGTCTCATAGCTCAACAAGTGGCCATCTAGGCTAAAAGCAACAAAACCCATATGGAATAAGCATACCAGCATGTGTGATAATGAGATGTCGATGGGATGAGGTATCTGAAGTTCAAAAGCAAGCAACCAAATTGATGTGAAGCGGTGTGGATGTAGTAGAGACCCCAAAGCAACCTGTCAGCTATTTGGACAGTCCCTTTCAGAAGGCTTCACAGAAAGGATGAAAAATCCAGGTTGCAGTATAGCACTGATGAATCATGTAACTATCCTTTAGTTCTTTATCATTTCTTCTCCTTATTAGTATTGTTTTTATTTGTTTTACCTTATTGATCATGTTAGATTTGCTTATTGTGTTAGTCTGGGTTGACTAGAGAATCAAATTCACAGAGACATGCATATATGTATAAGAAAAAGGTTCATATAATGCATAATCATAAAACATCCCGCGTAGTCCTGATCAAGTCAATAAGTCTGATATTAGCCCATATGTCTGATACCAGTGTAAAATGTCCTCATCAGACTCACGAAACACATGGAATGATGTCAAATGCAGGAAAATCACAGGTCAGTGGGTGGGAAGTCTTGTGGATTTAGTGGCATTGCAAACATCTCAGTGCTGGCAAGTCTCCACATGGTTCCTCCAGCTCAGGGCATTAAGCATAGCTCCAAGTGTCTTGTCAGTTGCAAAGTCTCCCAGGGAGTGAGCAGAGAGAGAGTGTGTCTCCAACCTCCAAGGACAAATACTGGGGTTCCCAGAATTCCCAGAAGGCTATGTCCACACAAAGGCCTCATTGGCTATGACCCAATTAACAGACTAGACTCCACCCCTTCACTCTTAATCCTCTCAAATTGAAAATATATAACTAACACAGACCACCCCTTTTCAATGTGACACTCTCATTCAACTTTAGCAATGTAAAATTTTCAAACAATAACAAAATCATATCTGTACCTAAAAGGTTAAAACTAAAATGCAACAATTCAACATGTGCCATGCTCATTTAAATATAACATGCTATAAGTGAATAAAGCAAAAAATATCTATGTCTAACAATTGAAATTAAGTAACCCCTAGACCGTAATCTTATAATTTTAAGAATATAAGCCCCACCTATGAACGTTTGCAAGTCAACCATTTCATGCCTTTATCTGCCACATTTTGGGTATCCAGTTTCTATATTGCCGATTTACATCAACCCAGTTGAGGAGACAATCATAGTTTTTGCTGTGAATAATTTTAATCCCATTTGGAACCTTGAGAAGTCCGCATCCATTAGTGAAAGTTAAATCAGGACAGGACATACATAAAATCTGCGACAATATGCACCATTTCACAGGCCCACATATCTTCTCTTCATCTAATCAGGTTCTGGTCAAGTCAATGGGGGCTGCCTCACTTAGCCTCATCAGGGTGTCCTGTGGTCACCTTGCCTTTAGACTAGTGGTTTCAACCTTCCAAATGCAACAACCCTTTAATACAGTTTCTCATGTTGCAGTGACCCCCAACTATAAAACTATTTTAGTTGCTACTTCATGACTATAATTTTGCTACTGTTATGAACTGGGTGACCCCTGTGAAAGGGTCTTTTGACCTCCCCAGGGGTCAAGACTCACAGGTTGAGAATGGTTGTTTTAGACCATGGGCTCATCCCAAATTCTCAACAAACCTAGCCCCCTTAGACTAGGTCATGAACTTCAGGCCAGTCGACCCACCTTCTCCTCTAATTCCTGTAAATCAGGTCCATAGGTGCCAGTGGTCAAATTCAACTCATCTCATTATTGCTTCCTTTGCTCCAACTTCCACTCAACAAGCGGATCCAGGTGGTCAACCAGCAAGCATTTCCCCTTGCCCAAGGCTCCCTTTCAGAGTTCAGTCCTAAAGAGGAGTTTTCTTCAAGGTTAAGATTTTTTCCAGCTTCTGACAAAAACCACTAGTGAAAACTAGTTCGAACTTCAAAAATCCAAAGAGTTCCTTTTCCTTCAATCTCTGGCTAGGCTCCACAATTAATGCCTATGGAAGCAACAGTCGGGAGATCTAAAGGCACGTTGCAGTAGCTAAATCTCCTGCATGAGAGAATTAAAGAGCAAAGAAGTTACTTTGAGCCGTAAGGTGTATCTGACTCAAGCCATCGTATTTTCCATATGCACGTGAAAGTAGGACCTTGAATAAGGATAATTGATCCATTTGAATTGTGCTATACACAAATATTGAAAATACCTTGGACTGCAAAGAGGACAAACCAATCTGTATTAGAAGAAGTAAAGTCTAAGTGCCACTCAGAGGCATGGATGGCAAGATTTTGTCTTACATAGTTTAGACATATTGTCAGGAATGATCAGTCCCTAGAGAAGGACATCATATTTTGGTAAAGTAGAAGGTCCTAAATGAGATGGATTGTTCCCAGTGACTGTATCAGTGGACTCAGACATAAGGACAATGGTGAAGATGACATAAGACTCTGCAACTTCACTCAGCATAATATTCTCCAGTGTCACCCATGTCTTGAGGTACTTTATGGTTTCATCATTATTTTATTATTTAATATTCCTTTGTGTGTATTTATCCATATTCTACTCATGGGAATTTGAGCTATTTTCAACTTCTAGCGGTTATGCACAGTAATGTGATGAATACAGGCATACTTTGTGGTATGACTCTTACTTACTTGCTGGCTAATTTGAAATTATATTTCCAGTTGTTTGAGGTATCTTCATACCACTTTTCACAATGGTTGCTCAAACTTACAAATCACCAGCTATGTATGAGTGTATGAGAGTTCTAAACTCTTTGTACTCTTTCCAGCATTTGAGGTTTTCTGGGTTTTTTTTAATAGGGTTGTCATTGTTGGTGCAAGGTAATACTGCTCATTAGATTCGCATTCCTCAAATGGCTAATTGTGAGAATTTTTCATATGGTTATTGGCCATTTGTATGTAATTTATGGTGAACTGTTAATGTCCATTGCCCACTTGTTAATTGTATTGCTAATTTTTTTTTTGCTTGTTGAAGTATTGAAGATTTCCATTGATTTCAGAGCTTAGTCCTTCATTGTGGCATTGCAAAGGAATTTCTCAATCTGTGGATTCTTTTTATGAAATCTTTTGATGCACATAAGTGTCTTATTTTTAGTAGGTCTCAGCCATCTATTTTGTTTTCTATTGTGTGTTTTTCCTTCATTATGTTTGATAACATGTCTATGCTCCACAATAGGACACTTAAGTTTGCCCTTATTTTCTTATTGATGATCTTTTTAGCTCTGCAATTTGTGCTTAGATCATTTTTGCACATGGGGTGAGGTATGGATCCCATTTCTTTTTCTGCAAATTGAGGTGCAATTTTACCAGCACCGTTTGTTGAAAAGATTATCTCTCCCCACCTTTTACATTTGTGGAAGAGTCAAAGGTCTGTAGGTGAATGAATTTATTTTTAGGTTTTCTATTTTGTTCCATTGGTCTATGCTCTATCATCGTTCATGGCTGTTTTGACTACTGTGACTATGTAGTAGATTTTGAGATTGGGTGGTGAGCGACTGGCTGTTTTGTTACTCTTAAGAAGTTCTTTGCTTACCCTGGGTCTCTTCCCTGTCCATATAAAGTTAGTAATTAACTTTTTCCATTCCTTAAAAAATGGAGTTAGGATCTGGATCAGAATTGTTTTGGATATTATTGACATTTTCATAATGTTAAGGCTTTCTGTTTATGGACATGGAATAGTCTTATTTATGTAGGGGTTTTGTTGTTGTTTTCTTGTAGTAGTGTTCTATAGTGTCTTTGTACAAGTCTGTTAATTTCCCTGGTTATGCTTACTCAAAGGAGCACAAATATGGATCTCTTGGAGTCTGCTGGCTCACTCACTGTCTCCCAAATTTTCTGGCATGGATTCTAATGGTATTCCATCCATTCCACACCTGTTGTGTGCCTTTTGTAAGTGATATTGGTTCTTTACTGTCTTTTTTCAGAACTCTCTTTATAAGTATACAGGAGTTCTATTGATTTTTGTATTTTAATCCTGTAGCCTGCCACATTGCTGAATCTTTTGCATGTTTCCTACAATTTTTGTGTTGAATGCTTGGGGTTTTCTACATACAAAATCATGTATCATCTGTAAATAGTAAGTTTCAAATTTTTTCTCATGTGGATGACCTTGATTTCTTTTTGTTGTCTAATTATTATAAACATCACTTCCAGCACAATGTCGAATAACAGTGCTTGTAAGGGGCCTCCTTGTCTGGTTTACATTCACGGGGGAATGCTTTGAGGTTTCTCACCCTCATATGGAGCGATAGGTTGGCTATTGGTTTTTCATATATGGATTTTGTGTGTTGAAATTTCCCTTTTTTCCTATTTAGTTGAATTTTAAAAAATAATTGGGAATGGATATTGGATGTTGTCAAATGCATTTTCTGCACTAATTGATATGATCATATGGTTCTCATTTTTTAGTTTATATGGTTAAATATATTGATTGTTTTCTAATGGTGAGCCATCCTTTCGTACCTAGTATGGATATCATTTGATCATATGTTATTATTTTTATATATTACTGGATTGTATTAACCATGATTTTGTTAAGAATTTTTGTGTCTGTGTTCATAAGTGATTTTGGCCTGCAGTTTTCTATCTTTGTAGTGTCTTTGACTGGTTTTGACGTCAATATTATGCTCATTTCATAAAAAGAGTTTGGAAATTTGTTGTCCTTTTCTATATTCTGTAATAGCTGGTGTGGAATTTGTATCAGCTCTTCTCTGAATACTTCATAGAACTACTTGGTCAATTCATCTGGTCCTGGATTTTGTTGTTGAAAGTTTTTAAATGACCCAATCTATTTCTACTTTTGCTGTCTGTCTATCGAGGTTTTCTATATCAATCTCCATATGTTTGAGTAAATGGTGTGCTGTTAGAACTCTTTCTACTTTATCTAGGTTTCCAAGTTTGTTGGAGTACAGGTTTTCATAGTACCATGCTATTATTATTCTTTGTATTTCATTTGATTTTGTTGTGATGATGCCCTTACATATCTAATTATTGATCTTCGTATCTATTCTTTAGTGTCCTTTGTTAAGTTTGGCAGTGGTTTGTTGATTTTATTCCTTCTTTGAAAGAATCAATTTCTTGTATTATTGTTGACTTTTTTTCATTTTTCTTCTGTATTTCAAGTCATTTATTTCTGATCTGATCTTCATCATTTCTTTTCTCCTACTAACTTAAGGTTTATTTTATTGTTTTCATTCTTAATTGCTGAAGATGCTAGGTTAATGTGTTGGTTTAACAAAAAGATGTTGGTTTTAGTCTTATCTTCTTTCTATTCATTTATGTGCTGATTGCTGTAAATTTCTCTCTGATAGCTGCTTTTTTGGTGTCAAAATCATTTTTTTAAATTCAAGTGGCTTTGATGTGTTGTATTTTCATTCTCATTTGTTCAAGGAAACTTCCAATATCATTTTAAGAAGGGTTTTCTTCAGTTTCTATTATTTAATTTTTGCCCTTATTTTGTGTATTATTAATTTCTAGTCTCATAGCATTGTGTCCTGAGAAAATGGAATAAAATTCACAATGTTTTAAATTTATTAAGGCTTGATTTGTGATATAACACATGGTTTATTTTTGAAAATTTTCATGTGTATTGGAAAAGAATGTATACAGTTTTGCTGTTGAATGGAGTGCTCTGCATATATCTTAGAGGCCAAGTTCGTTAATTGTGTTGCTTATTTCTTGTGTACCTTTATTGAATTTCTTTTCTGTTGATGATCTGTCTTTTCCCAAGGGTAGTCTTTTGAAATCTCCTACTATAATAACTGTATTGTCTGTTTCTTTCTTCCAATCCTTAAGTGTTCTTTTAATGTATTTGGATGTATTCTAAGGGTCTTTCATTGGGTCGGTATATTTTTTACAGTTTTGCCTTCTTGTTCTATTATTCCTTTTATCATTATGTATAGTGTTATTTTCTGTCTCTCGTGATGTTTTTTGCTTTGAAATATATTTTATCAGAGAATAATAGTGCCACTCTTGCTTTTAATTGGGTTATTGTTAGCTTGATACATTTTTCTACATTCTTCAATCCTTTGATTTTTTAGTCTAATTTTGTCTTTGTGTCTAAAATGTGTTTCTGATAGGCAGCATATTGAGGGTCTTTGTGTAGGGGTTATGAGTTTGACTCTGATCAACATGGTCAGCAGTTTGAAACCACCAGCAGCTCCCATAAGCAATTATAGTCTCAGAACCCACAGAAGGGTCACTGTGAGACAGCATTAACTTGATGGCAGTGTGTTCACTTTTTGTTCTGTTTTATGTTTGCTTTAGTGCCAACCTGGATTTTATTTCTTTCATTTATGATTTCTTTTTCACTTTTTTTTATTGGGATTAATACATATATCAAAACATGCCTTTTGGTTTTTTACTCAGTCTTCTACTTTCCATCTATTGACAAATGCATTGAATCCATTGATATTCAGTGTTGTTATTGATATATGTGGGTGTGTTGCTGTCAAATTGCTATCGGTTTCTTAGTGTATGCTGTTTTATTGTTCTTATTATATTTCTGTGCTGTTCTGTGTACTGTTTTTAGTGTGTTGATAACTGGCATTTCCACAGCATCACTGTGCAGTTTTTACTGTTGGGAGAGTGGCTGAGTTGTGTGGGAATAGTTGTATTTGTCTTTGTTTGGTGTATACTATGTTCCAAACATTATTTTAAGGCCTATATTTGATTTATCTAATTAAATGTTTGCCCCAATAATATATGATTGTTTCTGTTACAGATAAGAAACACTTAGAGGGCTGAGCCTTGGTGGTGTAGTGGTTGAGTGTGAGACTGCAGCCCACTGGCTTGGTGATTCAAATCCAGCAGCAGCTCTCCAGGAGTAAGACTGGGCCTCCCACTCCCACCAGAGGGCAGTGATGCCCTCCCTGAAAAAGAAAAACTTTGGTATAAGCAGCTTAAATGATCTCTGTGAAAGAAGGCAGACCTAAAGAAGGCTTGTTTTATAATTCAATGTACTTTACATGGATATTAGAAAACAGGAGCAACTTTTTTAACCTGATAGAAATTATAATGGTGACTACCTCTCCAGGAGGACTTACTGGAAGAAGCTTGAGGGACCATACAAGACTGCTGAAGATTTTCTATATCTTGATCTAGGAGATGGTTATATAGCTGTATTTTCTTGGGTTATAAATTGAATTGTGCCCCCCCACACACACAATATATGTTGTAAATATTAGCCTTTCTACCTGTGGATAAGGATGGATAACCCCTGTGATGCAGTGGCTTACATGCACAAGCGGCAACTCAATGATTGGTAGTTCAACCCCACCAGTCATTCTGCAGCAGAGAGGCTTGACAGTGAGCTTCATAAAATGGATAGCCTTATGATTCCTGCAGGTTAGATGTATTTTGTGTTATGAGGTCACTGTGAGTTGGAAATGACTTGCTGGAACCTAACAATAGTTTTAAAATTATGGTTGAGAAAACTTTACTTTCATATGCTATGATGACATCCTTCAATTATTTCCATATTCTGTTGGGTCACTTTTTTTTTTGGAATAGACACAATTTCTAGTTAGTTGGCCAGGTAACTGTCTTCCAAATTCCTTGGCATAGATGAGTGAGCACTTCCAATGTCACATCTGTTTATTGAAATAACATCTCAATTGGTATTCTGTCCATTCCTGGAGTCTTGTTTTGCCAATGCCTCCCATACAACTTGGACTTCTTCCTTCAGCATAATTGATTCTGAACTATCTGCTACCTCCTAAAATAGATGAATATTGATCCATTCTTTTTGGCACAGTAACCCTCCATATTATGTCCATCTACTTTTTATTCTTCCTGTGTCATTAAATATTTTGCCAATAGAATTCTTCAATATTGCAGCTTGATGATTGAATCTGTCCTTCATTTTTTCAACTTAAAAAAGCTTGTGTGTTCTTTCTTGTGTGATTTCAAACTGCAGGTCTTTCCACAATTCATTTTGATGTTTTGTTAAATTCCTTTGTTAAGTTATTGCTAATTAAATAGAGTCACTTTAAAAGGTACTTTCTCAGAGTGCTGTAACTACTAAATCTAGAAATCGGGGTACAGGTTCATATGTTCCGACACCGATGTTTTCAGAATTTCCTGCCCTTACCTTCTTCAATGTCCTTTCATGAACCAAACCTGAGGTGTGAACATAGGATTTCTTCAATTCCCCACCCTCTGCCATCCTCTGTGCCCCTCACTTAACACATGAGCTTCCTCTTAATTAAGGACCTGAATTTTCATCTTCACCATGCCAATAATTTAAGCAGAGGCATCCATCAAATATACTTTAGTAATTAAAAGCTGGTGATAATGAAATAATTCTTCTGCTTACCTTCTAATGATTGGAGCCTTTCACAACCACACACTGGAAGCAATATTGAACAGCTTCCACTTAGCTGCTCTATTTAATCTCACCAGTATTTATTCACCAGTTATTTTCCACAAGCTATTCTATTGGGTCTAGTGAAGGTAATAAAGATGGCCATTACAATGAGCCCGAGGAAGCCTAAGCTAAGTGGGAGTTTAAGCTGTGCACGGGTAGTGCCTCTTTGACATCACAGAGTCGCCAAGTGATAATGAGAATTCAGGGAAAGACATTGGCTTCAATGGTCAGAAAGGGCTTCCTAGAAAAGGTGGCTTGGGTCTAAAACATGAAATATGGGCCTGGAACTTGAATTATGGAATCATCCCCAATACTTTCCTTTTTTTTTCTCCCCTTCAAACTTTTCACATGCCTGTCGAGTTCAAAATAAATCCTGAATTTAACTAGTCCCTCCTTGCTTTCACTGCTAACACTCTTGTGACTGAGACCTACCCGTCATCTCCCCCCTCCCCCGCTGGAATACTATATTAGTTTTCTAACTAATATAGTTTGCTCCTTCCACTCGTACCCCTAAGCTTTTCTTCACCACAGTTCAGAAATCTTTTAAGAATATAAATTAGTTGTTGTCACTTTCTTACTTTAAAATATTATGTTGACTTTTGAGTTTATTGGGGGCTCACATAACTCTTTTCACAATCCATACAGTCATCTCTTGCATGTCAAGCACAGTTGTAATTTTGTTGCCCCCATCATTCTCAAGACATTTGTTTTCTATTTAAGCCCTTGGCATTAGCTCCTTGTTTTTCCCTCCCTCCTTTCTCCCCACTCCCTCATGAACCGTTGATAATACATAAATTATTATTACTTTGCTATATCTTCCACTGTCCAATCTCTCCCTTCACCTACATCTCCTTTGTCAGTATCCCAGGGAAGAGGTTATATGAAGATCCTTACAATAGGCTCCCCCTTTCTATCCCACCTTCCCTCTACCTCCCAGTATCCCTGTTCTCACCACTGGTCCAGTGTTCTGGATTGCACATGTTTCTGGTTCCTCTCTGTACCAGTGTACATCATCTGGTATGGTTGGATTTGTACGTTAGAATTGGGATCATGATAGTGGGGATGAGAAAGCATTGAAGAATCATAGGAAAGTTGTATGTTTCATCATTGTTACTCTGCACCCTGACTGGTTCTTCTCCTCATGACTCTTCTGTAAGGGGATGTTCATTACCTAGAGAGGGGTTTTGGGTCCCCAACCTGTACTCACCCTTATATCCAATGATATATATTTTTAGTTGCTTGATGCCTGATAACCCTTTGACACCTCTTACTCACAGAATCGGGTATGCTTCTTTCGTGTGGGCTTTGTAGCTTCTGAGCTAGATGGCTGCTTCTTTACCTTTAAACCTTTAAGGCCCCAGATGTGGTATCTTTCGGTAGCCAGGCACCATCAGCTTTCTTCACCACATTTGCTTATGCACACATTTGTCTTCAGGAAAGTGGTTAAACAATGATATGATTTTATGTTCTTTGATGCCTGATTCCTGATCCCATTAACAATTCTTGGTCACAAAAGCTGGTGTGTTTCTTTCATGTGTGTTTTGTTGCTTCTCAGTTAGATGGCTACTTGTTTGCTTTCAAGCCTTTAAGACTTCAGATGCTATATCTTTTGGTAGCCAGGAACCATAAGCTTTCTTCGCCACATTTGCTTATGTACGCCTTTGTCTTCAATGATCATGTCAGGAAGGTGAGCATCATGGAATGCCAACTTAATAGAACAAAGTGTTCTTGCATTGAGAACTTGAGTCCACCTGCTGCCTTAATGCTAAACCTATAAGTATACGCAGGTGGCTCTATTTTGACATCATCATAATATATAAATATATTTCCTATATGCATGCCTATATTCAGATCTCTATAAATGTCCTTTGCCTCCTATTTCTTTCCTCTATTTCCTTTTACTTTCCTCTTGTCCCACTATCATGCTGAGCATTCATTTGGGTTTTAATAATTTCTTTTGATTACAATGTCCTTGATCAATCCCTACAAGGTCTCTCACACCCTCCATAACAAGAGGAAGCGACAAAAGAAAACAAAATGACAACACCAACCAGAAAAAAAACAATGCCAGAAAATATATATAAATAATGATAATAATAAAGTAGAAAAGCCTGTAACTACTTCAAGGTCTGATTGCTGACCTCTAGGATTGTCCTCTGGTCAAGTCCGATGGGGTTCCATGCCCTGACCCCAAAGTCTATACTTGGCACTCCTCCGTTGGGACCTTCATGCTCTGCTTCCCTAGCTGATCCGCTACATGCCTTTAGTGTTTTTCCTCAGTGTCATCAGATCAGACTGGGTGTGTTTCCAATGTTGTCCCTCATAATTCCATGGGTCAGCAAGGCATGCTATGTCTCATAGTGAAGCCGGCCATATGGTCCTCTCCGTGCATTGACTGCTCTGAGTGGGGATAGCATCCTCAAGGTTTGGTGGGCCCGGATGTGCTCCACTCTCTCTTCCTCCCTCTTCATTTGATCCCGTGGTCAAACATATACCTCTCCCTGAGCTACAACTTCAGTGCTGTCCTTTCAAGTAAATTCTGGGGGCCCCACTATGACACACGATATCCCTTGCCGACCCAAGAACCTGCAGGGAAACACTCGAGAAGCAGAGTCAGGAGTGAACCCTGTCTGATCCGATCACACCAGGACAAAATACTAGGGGTCTGCAGCTGAGTGGCAGGGGAAGCAGAATATGGAGTTTCCAAGGGAGTGCCAAGGATATACTTTGTGGCCAGTGTGTGACACCTCATCAGACTCAAACAGGGGATACTCCTAGAGGTCAACAAACAGACCTTGTACCAGTTACAGGTTTTTCTTTTGCTATTATTACCTTTATTTTTTTTACTTATTTATATATATTTTCTGGACATTTATTTTTTGTTGTTGCCATCCTTTTGTTGCTTCCTCTTGCAATGTATTGTATTTTGTGTACGTATTATTATCTCTTCAAGTCTATCTAGATAAGATAGTCTGGATGAATGGTCTTGGGGAGAAAGCAATGGGATTGATGGTTCTAGGGGGAGGGGGAATGGGGGAAAGTTGTTGATCTTGACCAACCCAGGGAAAAGGGAACAATGAGTGATTCAAAATCAGTGGTAAGGTGGGTGTGAGCAGCCTGATAAGGATTGATCAAGACTCAGGCAACCAAGAGAAATTGCTGAAACCCAAATGAATTCTGAGCATGATAGTGGGACAAGAGAAAAGTAAAAGAAAATTGAAAAAGAAATAGGAGGCATAAGGCATTTATAGAGGTCTAAATACAGGCATGTACATAGGTACACATATTTATATATATGATGATGGGGAAAGAGATGTATGTGCATCTCCTTATAGGGTTAATATTAAGGCAGCAGATGGACATTGGCCCTCCACTCAAGTACTTCCGCAATGCAAGAACACTTTGTTATATTAAATAGATGTTCCATGATGCTCACCTTCCTGGCACGATCACTGAAGACAAATGTGTGTATAAGTAAATGTGGTGAAGAAAGCTGATGGTACCCAGCTCCCAAAAGATATAGCACCTGGAGTAAAGTAAACAAGCAGCCATCTAACTCAGAAGCAACAATGCCCACATGGAAGAAGGACACCAGCCTGTGTGACCAAGAGGTGTCAAATGGATCAGGCATCAGAGAATTAAAAATTATATTATAAATGAGAGGGAGTACACAAAGTCCTTCTGTAGGTGAAGAGATATCCCCTTACAGCAGGGTTGCAAGGAGGCGTTGAGCCAGTCAGGATATAGTGTAACAATGATGAAATATGTAACTTTCTTCTAGTTGTTAAATGCTTCCACCCCCACACCCCCACTATCATTATCCCAAGTCTACCTTACAAATCTGGCTAGATCAGAGGATGTACACTGGTATAGATAGGAACTGGAAACATGGGCATCCAGGACAGATGATCCCTGCGGGACCAGTAGTGAGAGTGGCGATACCACGAGGGTGGAAGGAAGGCAGAGTAGAAAGGGGAAACTGATTATAAGAATCTACATATAACCTTCTCCCTGGGGTATGCACAACAGGGAGGTGGGTGAAGAGAGACATTGGCCAGTGTACGATATGAAAAAAAATAATTTATAAATTACCACTTTTTCTTGAGGGAGGGGGGCCAGCAAGGGGGGGAATGAGGCGCTAATACCAAGGGCTTCAGTAGAAAGAAAATGCTTTAAGAATGATGATGGCAACGAATGTAGAAATATGCTTTACATAAAATGTATTGAGGTATGGATTGTGGTAAGATTTGTATGGACCCCCAACAAAATGATTTTAAAAATTATTCTGGGCCGAGTAGCTGTCTATTTCTCTTACCTTGTCTCCACATCACCCTCCTCACTGTGCTTGAGCCACTCTAGCTTCCTGACCAGTTCCAAGACTTGCTAAGCATGTTCCTGCATCCGAGCCTTGGTGGGGTGAATTGTCTCTCACCTCACGTGCCTGAGCAGTCACAATATTCAGATCTCTGCCCCTGTGTCCTCATCTCAGAGATACTCTTCCTAAAAACTCCAGCTAAAATAGGAATCCCATCTACCATCCTCTCTTTACTCTGATTTATTTTCCTTTATAGCACTTATCACTACTTGACATTTGTTTATATAAAAATGTGCTCACTGATTTATTGACTGTCTTTCCCACTAACATATAGGCTCCACCAAAGCTTTTTTCTTTCATTTTTGGCTCACTGCTAAATTCCCAATATCTAGAACCCTTTCTCACATCTAGCAGGTGCCCAGTAAATAGCTGTTGAATGAGTAGTCAGAAGAGTAGGATCTTTTCCATGGAAGAATGATTCACCACAGTGCAGAGTGCTGGGCTTAAGGTATATCTGGGAAGGCGATTCTGGCAAATGTGGCCCTGATCTTCAGAGAATTAACACATTTAATTAACAAGAGATGAGGTAAGTTCTTCAGTAGCGACAGACACCATGGACTGTGGGAGCACATGATGAACACAGAATCTTATCCCTTACTATTTTTTCAATATTTTTTGTGGGGTGGCATCACTGCCCTCTGGTGGGAGTGGGAGGCCCAGCCTTGCTCCTGGAGAGCTGCTGCTGGAATTGAACCGCCTAGCCAGTGGGCCGCAGTCCCGCACTCAACCACTATGCCACTGGGACTCAGCCCTTTTCAATAATTTTTCCAGTTGTCAAACATTTACTGAGCACCTCCTACATTTAGAAATGAACCATATGACTCAATACCTTCTTTCATTTAGCTTAGAGTCAAGTTGAGAAGACAAGAGATTACTGCTTGGATGGAAAATAACAAAAGTGAAATGTTGAAGGGATCCTAAAGGCAAGAGACAAGAGTTCAGCCTTGGGAGGAGGTTTTTAAACAATCCTGTCATAAAGGAAGAATACCAGAGGAATATAACCTTTATTCCCCAAGGCACCCTTAATTGGCTTGAAAATCCCCATCATATGATCTTTTACTCTGTCTTCCCTCATAATAATCTGTTGTTTTTTTCCTTTCCACTTTATCAAGTTGTTTATGCTGTCATATTCCATTATCCAGAACCAAAATCTGCCACTGTAAACAAAAATGGGTTGAAGGGTGTTTCTATATTACAGCAAAGGCCATACTAACCCTACTAAGTAATCAAGTGGGAGGGAGGCAAAAGGCAAGCAGAAGGCAGGCAGAAGCCAATTGGGAGGAGAGAAGTGGATGGCCCCTCCCTTGAGCTAGCCAACTGGGCCAAGAGAGTCTGACCAAGGCCTGTTTCCAGGGTCCTTTTCCATTTCAGATGACTTATTTAGGTATTACTTTATTTATACCCCTGCCTCATTCCACACCGCCTTCTGATCTGATCTGTTGATCCCCTTTCTTCCCTTCCCCCTTTCAAATTAAAGGTCATCAGGATAGGTTTCCTTGGGGGACCAGGCTACACCTGTCTCTTGCACGTGCTCAAATGGGAAAGTGGCCAGGGACTAAATACAACTACTTCATTGTTGGGGAGAAAATGGAGACCCAGAAGAGTCGACAAAACACTTAAGATTGCAAAGCTAGTAACTGCATAAATCCTGATTTTTGCCTAGGTGTGAATTTAGGTATTCTGATACCCCTAGTTTGGGAAACACGTTTTCTCATAATTCGAAATAGAGAAATACACCTCCTGTGGAATTTATTCCTCAATTGGGTGAGTATCAGTTAATGGAAAAATAGGAGTCTTTTTTCAAGTTGGGTTGCGTTCAACTTGGCAATAAGCTAGGCTTGTAACAAGGAAAATGGAGGAAAGGACTATGCACATATCTCCTTGGCGGTTTGTGTCCACTACACACATGCACACACTCGTGTGTGTGCCCACATATACAAAGACGACACACAAAAACAAGCTTTAGTCGCTCAGAAGACTAGGCTCATCACTGGTGCCCAAAGCTTTATTTTTAGGATGCATCAAACATTTGGAGCTTAAGTTCACGGTTGTCTGCAGGGTTTCAAAGTTGGTGAGGGGTGACCTCATCATTTGAGCCTCCTCCAATTCAACTACAAGTTTCAGTTTCCTCCTTCCTCCTTCTCATTGCCGCTCTTATTTCTCATTTTGTCTTTCACATTCTTTGCTACTCTGGTCTCTGACTCCATCTCCTCTTGTCTTTCTCTTTTTTTGTTCTCTCCCTCTCTCTCTCCATGCTCGCTTATTCATTTGCTTGAATCCTCTCCTTCTCTTCTTGCCTCCAAGAAGCTCTCAAGGAATCCCAGGTTTCTGAGTTTACCAAGCAGACTAACCCCATTCAGCTTTTAACTGGTCGTCTTCCTAATTTTTATGCTAAAATCACCCCATTTCAAAGCCTCTCTGAAAAAAATACAGCCTCTGTAATCCACTCCCAGGACTTGACATGGTTTGGAACATACACCAGGTGCTCAGAGAATACCCATTTCCCTACCTTGACCAATTCCACTAACTTTTCTTGGATAGTGCCTGGTAGCTGGAAAGAAGACCAAGCCCCGACTAGAATTCCAAGATTTCATGTTGAGGGGCTTTTGTGCTTATGTTAATTTCATGATTGAGATGTAAGGGTGGAGTCTAGCCTGTTAATCTGGAGATAACCATTGAGTAGCTAATGAGGCCTCTGTGTGGGCATGGCTTTCTCCTGATAAGTCTGGGAAATCTCGCCAGTTGTTGGGAGTAAGCCTCAGAGACAGTGAATCATGAGCAAGACAAGATGGCAGTGTCGGAGAAGCTGGAGGAGCGGGCGGAAAGACCACACACGGCTTTGCCCTGATGGAGCCAGAGCTCTGAAGATGGGGTGGCCACATGGAGACCTCTGCCAGTGATGAGTTGCTTCTGCTGTTGATGGACCCTGATCCCTGGAAGCAAGGAGCCATGTGGAGACCCCTGCCAGCGCCAGGTTTCTGCACCCACTGACATGTGACTTCGTGAGTCGGAAGGAGACTTTATAGACTGATTTTGGGCATATGGGTTAATATCGGACTTATGACTTTGAACCGGACAGGGTTGGGATGCTTTCCGTTCCTTTTGTATATTAAACCATTACCTTATATCTGTATGCAAGTCTATGAAATTTGTTCCTCTAGTCTACCCGGACCAACACACATGTTGAGAAGTCCTAGAGAAGTCCTTCTTCACTAGAACAGCAGCTCATCCTTTGCCTGAAGGTCCTGCCTCCTAGAGTCTCACTAATCCAGCCATAAACAAGAGTACTCCTACAGCACCTCTTAACTCAGCTCCCTCACCATCTTTTCCCTAGAGTCAGATCCCAATCTTAGTCTTGTAACATAGTGTTGCATGCATTCATATTCATTGTTTGTCTTCTCTATGAGACAGCAAACTTGAAGAAGACAAACTCTGCCTCTTTCTTTGTACCATTCCATTCCCGGGGCCAACCACAGTGCATAGACTAGATATGCAAAATGCATATGTTACATAAATAGAGAAGTCAATTAAACGTCCATTTTCTCTTTTGCATAATGGAGAAAATATAAGATTTCTTAAGGCCTTGGGAGAAAAATATATGATAATATACATAAAGTGATTGACATACAGTAAGTATTTAATAAATATAAGCAATACGCAGGTGATGAGGGGATAAAATGACACATGTAGAAATAACCTGGCACACAGGAGACCCTCAGTAAACATTCCAACCCCTTGTATATCTTCATCACATCCTGAGGCCTGAGCCACAGGGGGATCCACTAGGAGCAAGCCTCCTCCCAACTGCCTCCAGGAATGGGGGCCTGTGCCCTCTAGTAGCCTCTCCAAACAGCTCTAAGCAAGTAGACACTTAGTCTGTAATCCCCAAGGCCCTGTCTTCAGCCCCTGCCCAGTCTTTCCTGGCTAATTAGATGAGTAACGGTGTTTACTGTCTCTGGCTGGGCAGCTGACGGATGGTCAAGGCTGCAGATCATTAACCTTTCCTGGGTTCCCAAATGTTCTCATTAAGAAGCCCTGTCCTATGTCGTTTTCCAGCCCAGAGCTGAGGGCTGTGAGTCTAGTTGGCACAAAGAAAGAGAGAGCACAGTGTGGGACGTGACTGCAATGGTTCTGGGCAGAATTATCTGGAACAGCCTCTGGATGCTTTCTATTTCTCCTCTTCTCCCCTTCCTCCAGAAAGCTGACTCTTCTCAGAGATATGTGATCATGGGAAACCCCAGTCTAGGCTACATCAACTTTCTTATCCCCTCCCTACCTCTCTAAGGTATGAGGTTCAATTTGGGAGTGCCAAAATGTAGGGAAAAGAGTCCCAGGACACCCGATTCACCCACAGATTAGCTCTGTGACTTTGGTCAAACTGCTCTATTCTCTCTGCCTCATATGTTTACCTTTGGAGTGAGAATCTCGGCTATCTAAGACCGCTTTTAGCTTTTGGCATCTCAATTTCAGGGGCAAGTGCATTGTCAGATTACTTTAAGACAGGAACTAGAGTAGAACTCACAAGTGATAAGTCCATGCCAGTTCACCAGCTAAACTAGGCTTCTTCGTCTTCTTTTTTCATTCTAAGGAGACTTTTTCCTCCCTTGATATATGCCATTCTTCCACAGGCATGCACCTAGTTCATGAAGAGACTGTGGGGAAGAGAATCTGAGGATCTGGTAGTCAGTATTACTGTTGAAAGTAATGGCTGGTTTGTGGGGACTGAGCGAGTGGCAAAAAAGTATTTGGAAGATAGCTAGAACTAAAGTATTATTATATTCTCTAAGCCTTGTGGCAGAAATATACTTCTCAACTCTGCATGTGGCTTGTTGTGTGACTAGGTAGTTGATTAATTAAACTTTCTGGGTGCTACTCTCTTTAATTTCAAAAAAGAGAAAGGAAAAACCAGAAAAACCTGGACTGTTAAATGAGATAATAGACATGAAATTTCTAGCTCTAAGAATGTGTTTTCCCTAAAGGGAGTCAGGGTCCATTGCATCTCCTATTTACTGGAATTGAGAAGACAAAATTCTCGCACTGTTTCTCTGAGACTTTCTGGACCAGGGCTCCACAGTGATTTCAAGTTCCCACCAGAAAATGGCTCTTTAAGGGTATATCAGATATGTGTCTTTTAGAAGAGCACAGGATAAAATGATTATGTGATATGAACTGGGCTAACACATTAGCAGGAAGAAGTTTGTCTGATAAGACTATTAACATCCAGAGAGCAGCAATAAGAATGGCAAAAGAATAAGAGTGGAAATCGCCTAGTGAAGTTTGAATAACCAAAGTGTGGGTTAAAGGAGCAAATCCTTCTTGACTTTTCTCCCTCTCCCTCAATCATAGCCAATCTTTTACAAGTTTTTGTCTACCTCCCTGAATAACTCATCTTTTTGAACTCAGCATGTAAAAAACTGAACTCACGAGTCTGTTCCCCAAACTTATTCAAATAAACAGCATTATCATTCTACTTTAGATCCCAAGTAAGACAGGAGGCCACATATGCCAGTCCTTCACTCTTCATTGTCCGCAGCCAGTCAGCAAACGCAGCTCATTCCACAGTCAGAGGATTTCTCACATCTGTCCACTGCTCTCTGTCTTCATTCTTGAGACTCAGGCTGTACTCCAAGCCAGCGGAATCTGAATCTAGATGAAAGCAACTCCAGAGTCAATTTTAAAAATAGATCCAAAGGGGAGTTCGATGTGGAGCCTAACCCTGCAGCCCCCCAAATTCATTAGTCAATACCCACTTAGAATGAACAAAGAAACAGAGCACAGAATTTATCATTAATGTCATCAATACACATGCAAGAGAAGTTTTGCTGAAGATCATTAACAATGGGTGCCGCCGTACATTGACAGGCTGGCCAGAAATTCAAGCCGATTCAGAAGAGAATGTGGCATGAGGGATATCACTGCTAACGTCAAGTGGACTTTGAGAGCAGAGAATACTAGAAAGATGTTTATTTGTACTTTACTGACTAGACAAAGGTATTCTGTGAATAGGCAAACCATGGATAGCACTGCAAAGAATGTGAATTACAGAACACGTCATTATGCTCATGTGGAACCTGTACAAGGACCAAGAGGCAGTGATTGAAATAGAACAAGGGAATGGTGTGTGGGCTAAAGTCAGAGAAGCTGTAAAAAAATCAAAAGTTGTGAATCAGAGTTGTAGCCTTTCAACCATACTTATATCATCTGTATGCTGAGCAAATAATCTGAGAAACTGGACTATATGAAGAAGAACGTGGCATCAAGATTGGAAGATGGCTTAGTAACAGTAGTCGATATGCTGATGACATAACCTGGCTTCCTGGTATGCAGGAAGACTCGAAGCATTTGCTGATAAAGATCAAGGATTACAGTTTCCAATATGGATTATATCCCACTATAAAGACAACTAAATCTTCTCAACTGGACCAAAAACTAACATCATGATGAATGTAGAAAAAAAACAAAATCGTCAAGGATTTCATCTTGGTTGGACCCACAAATAATGCTCATGGAACTAGAAGTCGAAAAAAATCAAAGGATGTATTGCACCAAGCAAATCTCCTGGAAAAGTGTTGAAGTGCCAGGATGCCACTTTATGGACAAAGGTGCACCTGACTCAAGTCATGATATTCTTAACTGCCTCTTATACATGTGAAAGTTGGACATTAAATAAGATTAGATGCATCTGAATATTGCTACTGACAAGGAATATTCAAGTTCCCTGGATTTTCAAGAACTAACAAATCTGCCTTCTAAGACATACAACCAGAATGCTCAGAATTGCTCAATAAGCAATTGAATCAATGGGAAGCAGTGTGGGTTTAGCGGAGACCCAAAACATACCTCTAAGATAATCAGACAGTTCCTGACTGATGGGCCCAAAGAATGGAATGATATATCCAGTGTGTGGTATAGCACTGATGAAACACATAACTATCCTCTAGTTCTTTAATGTTTCCTCTCCCTACTATTATGATCTCAGTTTTACCCTCGTTAACCTTGTTAGACTTGCATATGGTCATTGGTAAGCTTGAGATCGTTGGATGCATGAAAGCCAACATAGGTACCCCCACCCCTGCAAAGAATAACAGAGTAACAGTTTCCAGAGAGCATGTGAAGAGAGCGGGGCGGGGGGGGCAAGGGGAACTGACTGCAATCATGACTACATAACCTCACTCAAGGTGAGAGAATAGCAGAATTGTAAGTGAATGGATATATTAGAGAGTGTAATATATGGAAAAAATATATAAAATCACAATAGTAAGGGTTGTGGGGAGGGGAGATAAAGCGGAGCAGATACCAAGGTGGTCAAGAGGAAGGAAAATGGCTTGCAACTGATTGTGGTAACAATTGTACAATACTACTTGATGTGACTGAACTGTGGAATATTACACTACCTATAAGTGCTACCAATAAAATGATATGTTTGTGTGTGAGAGAGAGAGAAAGAGAGAGACAGAGGAGATTTAGTCTCATGTACATGTTATCTGTGGAAAAAGACTTTATACTTGGTAAAGTATAAAAGTAGCATAAACAAGAAAGGACTCTCCATGAGATGGATAGATACAGTAACAGTGGTAGAATTCAGCTGGTTTACACCTGTTTGGCAGAACCCATACCTAAGTTTTTTTTTTCCATACCTAATTTTTTTGTTGACTTCCAGGGAGCCATTTTCTAACATGGTTCTTGTAATCAGGGTTCTCGCTAAGGTGGATGACTGGACACCTACCCAATGTGCAAACCACAAACTTATATTCCTTATCATTTTTAATGTTCATCTACACACCAGCGTATTCTAATTGCCCTTAGTAGTGTTCATTGCGTTCATCAGTATAAAAAATTAGATAACACTATAATATTTCTTTACGTAGTTCACAAAACTTGTTATATTTTTGATGAAATGCTACATTTTTATTCCCTTGCGTTTGATACTTCAGGAAAAAAACATAACGGGTCAAACAACTGGAAGGTGGCAGGCTGCCATTCATTTCAGCTTTGGACTACGCCCCAAATTCCCACAGGAAATTAGGAGTGGATTATACAATTCCTGAATGTGTTCAAAGAGCTGAAAATGTTGTCTGAACAGTTGCCAAAGTTCAACAGAAGCAGAAATGATTTGTTCAAAGATGAACCTACTATATTCAGAGAAGAAAAGTTGCCCGATTCTTATCTTTAAAATGCAGTGGCTAGTAGCTAATGGGCTGACCTCCAAAGGAATGAACTCCTACTCCCATGGTTAAAAGATGGTTAAGGATAAATCATACAGCCAGTCATGCTTGGATAAGAGCAAAGACTATTTCTTGCAAGTGAGGCTGCCAAACAAGAAGCAATATGGAAATATCTTAAATAACAGTTTGTTTATTGATTTATTTTTGATCAGGTGCTATTTAATATTTTCCATTAATGTTTCCAAACTTTATATCATTAGTTGACATGCCTCTTTTATTATTATTATTTAAGTATTAATTCTATGAAATAATTAACGAACTTTGGATGGGTTCTTTTTTATACTTAAATGGTCATTAAGGTAGCAACCAGTTGTTAGATCATTTGAATCGAACCCCTGGCTCAAACATAAAACAAATGATGAGGCGTGTCACAGGATAGGCAACATTTTGTTCTGTTTTTGGACAATGGGGTGTTGGGACCCACGTAAGTTTGACAGCACAGCACTGTAGACAGAGTCGAACTGCCCTTGTGGGTTCCCAAGGCTGTAATCTTTGTGGGGATTGACTGCCACAACTTTCTTTTACAGAGCGTTTGGTGAATTCAGACTGCTGACTTTTCAGCTAGCAATGGAGTATTTTAACCACTGGACCACTAGGCATCTCCTTGCTCTAAAAGATAATTTTTATTGACTTCACTGACATCTCTATCTTCGCCTTTTCTCTTACACTTCCACATATTATCTACACTTCCAACACACTAATATCAAGTACTGTCACCAATGTTCTCACTATTTCTAGTCTTAATGGCTAACTTTCTGGCCCTTGCCAAGTATTGCTTTTGCTTGCATGAGAGGGGAAAGTGAGAGAGGAAAAAAATGAAATGTGGAAGAAGCATGGATTTTCCCTTGAGTTTTCCACCACCTCCTGGGCACCAGCATATCATCAATTTGTGCAATAAATACTTACTGGTTGGATGTCTCAGGGGAAAAGCACTTTGTGCTGAGCTTTATCATCTCTCTTAATATATTAAAGCTATTACTGTTATTACTGGTAGTTGCCATCAAGTGGGCTTTAACTCAAGAGAATTTATCAGAACGAAACCTTGGCCAGTTCCCTGCCATCTTTGATGCAACCTGTTAAAAGGGGCCGCCAAAAATGCAATTAAAGTCACAGTGAAACTACTACATCAGGATGACTATACATTTCAAAACAAACCGACACCGAGTGTTGGCAAGGGAATGGAGCCCTGCAGCACTCATACACAGGGAGATGAGCGGCATCTAGCAAAGTTCAACATTGGTCGTTAGTCAGTAACTAGTTAGTTCATTCATCAGTTAGTTAGTAACCCTGCTGGCATAGTGGGTTATGTTTTGGACTACGAACAGCAAGTTCAGTAGTTGGAACAAGCCAACTGCTCCCTGGGAGAAAAATGAGGCTTTCTACTCCCAAAAGGATTCAGTCTTTGAAATCCACAGGGGCATCCCTACAATATTCTGTAGGCTCAGAACCAACTTACTGATCGAGAAAATCGACCTGGTTAGGTGCCATCCAGTCAGCTCTGACTCAAGGCAGTTTATGTACGACTGGGGAAATCACTGTGGACCGAGGCACATTGCCTAGTTCTGCTCCATCCTGATAATTGTTGCTTCAGCACTGTCTCTATCAATTTGTCTCCTTGAACGTCTTTTCTCTGAACCCTCTACCAAAAATGTTGTCATATTCCAGGGACTGGACTCTCCTGAAAATATGTCCAAAGTAGGTGCAATGAAATCTCACCATTCTTGCTTCTAAGGAGCATTCATGCAAATTTCCAAGACAGATGTGTTTGTCCTTCCGGCAGTCTAAAGTACTTTCAAAACTCTTCACCAACACTACAGTTAAAATACATGCATTCTCTTCTGTCTTCCTAGTTCCAACCCACATTTCACATGCCGACGAGATTATGAGAAAGACTACAACTTGCGTCAGCTATACCTTAGTTCTTAAAGTGACATCCTTGCTTTCCTTAACACATTAAAGAGCTCCCATGCAGCAGATTTTCCCAAGGCATTTGATTACTTAACTGCCGCTATCATGATTATGGACCCTAACAAAATATCCTTGACAATTTCAATTTTCCGCTATCATGATTATGGATCCAAGCAAAATAAAATCCTTGACAATTTCAATTTTCTCTCCATGTATCAAGATGCTACCTATTGGTCTGGTTGTGAGGGTTTTGGTTTTCTTTCATGGAATTGTAATCCTTATTGAAAGTGAAAGAAATAAAATAGAAAACAAACTCATTGCTGTTGAGCTGATGCCGATTCTTAGTGATCCTCTTGAACAGATTAGACCCGCCCTGTGAGGGTCTGAGGCGGTAACTTTTTATGGAAGCACAATATAGTCTGATTTTCATCAGCAAGTGCTTTAAACCCTCCTCACTTTCAGCCACATCCTTCTAATCCAGCTTCTTATATTATTTGTTATTATATTATTATTATATTATATTATTTGTTCACCATACTGACTTCATAAATATAGTGGAGGATGCACACCTTTCCTGGTGTTAGACCATGCTGTATGCCCTTGTTCTGTTCACACAACTGCCTCTTCATCGATGTCCAAGTTCCACATAAGTATAATGAAGTGATCTGGAATTTCCTTTCTTATCAAAGCTAACCATCATTTGTTATGATCCAAGCAGTCAAACGATTTTATCTAGTTAATAAAACACATGTAAACCTTAGTCTGCTATTCTCTGTTTTCAACCAAGATCCATCTTACATCTACAGTGACAGCCTTCATATCAAGTTCTCTTCTGAATTGGTTTGAATTTATGGCAACATTCTCTAATGTAATGCTATGATCAGGGTTTCTTTCAATCACTCTTAAATACAATACTGTTTTACAGCTTGATCTGTACTACCTTCAGGAAAAAACATGAAAGGAAAAATGAGCCTTCATGATGTTTGGAATGTATGCATTTAAATTATCTGGATCTTCCATAGGCTTATGTCCTGTGGCTTCTTATAAACATGCTTTCAAAAATGAAAAAAAAATTACTTCAAAAATATTTACTTGTATGTAATGTTACTGGTATTGTTAAATAATTTTCACATTCTGTTATGTCATCTTTCTATGGAATGGGCACAAATATAAATCTCTTTTAGTTGGTTGGCTAGGTAGATATCTTCCAAATTTGGGGACATACATGAATAAATGCTTCCAGTCCTTCATTAGCTTGTTGAAAGATTTCAATTAGTATTCCATCAATTCCTGGAGACTCTTTGGTTACTGCCATCAATGCAGCATGGATCTTTCCCTTCAATAACATGGGCTCGAGATCATAAGTCAACCCTTGAAATAGTTAGAAACTGATCAACTCTTTTCATATAGTGATTCTTCTATCTTCTTTAGGTGCTTTTTTCATCATTCAATATTTTGATCATGCAAACCTTCAATACTGCAATTTGGGGCTTCAAATTCTTCTTCAGTTCTTTCAGCACATACCTTCTCAGATAGTCTGAACACATTCTTCCCTTTATGTTTCTAAATCAAGCAAGACTTTAAAAAAAATTTTTTGGGGGGGCATCACTGCCCTCAGGTGGTGGGAGTAGGAGGCCCAGCCTTTCTCCGTGGAGCTGGAATCGAACCTCCATCCCAGTGGGCCGCAGTCCCGCGCACAACCACTATGCCACCGGGGCTCAGCCCTAAATCTAGACTTCTACATAGTTTATTATAGTACTTTACTTTGTCTTCTTAACCTGCCTTTTGAAAATTTTAAAATCATTTTATTGGGGGTTCATACAACTCTTAACACAATCTATACATTGGAAATTTTTGTTCAACTATTTTCCATCATTTCTTCTCTTTGAAGTTAGTTACTCTACATTCAAGAGCAAGTTTTAGAGTATCTTCTGATATCTATTTGACCTTATTTTTCTTACCTCTTTTTAACGAACTGTTGCCTTCTTTTTGTACGATGTTCTTCATGCCATCCCACAACTCATCTGTTATTCATTATTTATTATCCAATATGTCTAATTTGGTTTTGAGATGTCTGTAAATTCAGGTGGGATAAAGTTATGGATTTGTGTTAATTGTCATCAACTTCTACTTAGAGTGGCATATGGACAATTGATGGTTTGTATCATAGGCGCCCTTTGGCCTAATTTGACTGGCGATATTGAACTTTTCTATTGTCTTTTACTACATATGTAGACAATATGATTTCTGTGTATTCTATCTCATGAGATCCACATTGAGTCACTGTTCATGCTGTTGAAAGCATATATTTGTGATGAGGCCATTGGTACCACAAAATTCTATCATGTAGCCTCCAACTTTGTCCTATCACCAAAACCATATTTCTCAACAACTGTTGCAGGTTCTGTGTTTAAAACATTGACATGTAATTCACATCTAATAATTTTTGTGAATCTTAATTGAATAATTGATTGATTTCTGACTTAAGAAGTTGGTAGAATTCTTTAATCTCTTCATGACTGGCTTTAGTGGTCAGTGGGTAGATTGAAATAATAGTTGTATTAACTGGACTCTACTTTGTATACAGTTATCTATTATCCTATCATGACAATATTGTGCTCCAAGACATACCTTGAAATTTTCTTTTAGAGGATGAATTCAATACCAATCTTCTCGATTTTGACACTCCTGGTATAGTAAACCATAAGACTGTCCAATTCAAAATGGCAAATGATAGTTCATTTCAGCTGACTAATGCCTAGTATACCAATCTTCATGCATTCCATTTCATTTTTGATGACTTCACTCTTTCTAGATTCATATTTCCTACCTTCCATGTTTTGTTTATGATCAAGCCTTTGCATATCTTCTCATTTTGAGCTGTTACCTATCCACAAATTAAGATTCCTCGAAACCTTATTCTATTCACATCTTTAAGGTCAATGATACTTTGAGGAGGTAGCTCCCCAACCATATTTGGAGTGCCTTTAAACCTCAGGGGCTCATCTACTGCCACCCTATCAAATCATATTCCCCTGCTATTCATAAAGTTTTCAGTGGTCATCTGCCAATTTGTCATGCTTTAATAGCTTACGTGTTGCTGTCATTCTGGAAGCAATGCCATCAGTATTTCAAATGCTAGCAGAGCCATGCATGGTGAATCTGTTTCTGTAGAGCTTCCAGACTAATAGTAGAGAATGAAAAAGAAATAAGTTGCTAATATCTGCTATGGAATAGCAGCAGAACAATATCTGATATAGTGCTAGAAGATAAGCCCCTCACAGATCAGAAGACACTCAAATATAATGACTAAAGAAGAGTTGCCTTCTTAAAGTATAGTCAACCTTAAAGATGTAAATGAATTAAAATTTTTGAAAATCTTTATTTGCTGGTAGGATATGACCCTAAATGAGAAGAAAAGGTTGCAAATGGCCACTAATAATTGGAAAATGAAATGTATGAGTATGGATCTAGAAAAACTTGAAGTCACCAAAAAATGAACTAGAATACATGGTCAGTATCCTTAGTGAACTGAAATCAACTAAAATTGAACATTTTGAATTGGGCAATCATATGGTTTACTACACCAGGGCTGTCAAATTTAAGAGGAGTGGCATCACATTCATCATTTAAAAAAGGATATTTCAAGATCTATCTTGAGGTACAATGCTATCTGTAATAAGATAGTATATCACAATGCTATCTGTAATAGGATAATATATCTACAGCTACCAGAAAGTCTAATAAATATAACCATTATTCAAAGTTACACACCAAAAAAAAGTTACACACTAACAACTAAGCTCAAAGCCAAAAAACAAACTCAATCCTGATTCCTAGTGATGCTATAGGAGAGTGAATTGCCCCTGTGGATTTCTGAGGTTGTAAATCTTTACAAGAGCAGAGTCGTCTCTTCTTTCTTTGGTGGATAAACTGGTAAATTCGAACCACACACCTCAAGATGAGCAGGCTAATGCTTTGCTTACTAGACAGAAACAATAGAATAAATAGACTACATCTGTTGGACAAGATGGTGGAGAAGCTCAAGGTCATCAGCCAAAACAAGGTCCAGGGTTGATGGTGGAACAGGCCATCAATTGCTCATATGAAATTCAGATTGAAGCTGAAGCCAATTAAACAAGTTCATGAGAGCCAAAATACAATCTTGAATATATTCCATCTGAATTTAGAGACTAGCTCAAGAACAGATTTTGATGCACTGAATGCTAAGGGTAGATGACCAGACCGCTTGTGAGATGTGTGATCAAAAAGATCACACATGAAGGAAGCAAAAAGTCATTAAGAAAATAAGAAGGAAAGAAAAGATCAGAGTTGATAAACTCTGACACTTGCTCTTGAACACAGAGCAGCTAAAATGAATGGAAGAAATGATGAAGGAAAAGAACTGAACAGAATTTCAAAAGGTAGCTCAAGAAAACAAAGTGCAGTATTATTGTAAAATATGCAAAGGCTTAAAGTTACAAAACCAACAGGGAATAACATGCTAAGCATGTATCAAAAGATATATGCTGAAAGTGCTACAGGCAATTTTCAAACCTTGAGTTGAAGTACAGAGGGCTTGTGTGGTCAAAATATTGAATGAGGCATGAAACAACTACACCAAAAAATGGAAAGAATACAGAGTCACTGTACAAAAAGAGAATTGATCAATAGCCAACTCTTTCAAGAGGTAGCATGCAATCCAGAATCCATGATTTTGAACAAAAATGTTTTTTTAAAACTAAAGCAGGACTGAAAACACTAGTGTATATCTAGAATTTTAGAAGAGAGCTACCTGGTCTACTGACTGAGGAGGAAATTCATGTTTGTGCCCATTCCACAGATAGAAGCAGAACAGAATGGGGAAATTATCGAACAATGTCATCACACATAGGTGAACTTGTACTGACAATAACTAAAAAGTAACTGCAGCAGTGTATCAACTAAGAGCCACAGGAAATTCAAACTGACTTCAGAAGATGACGTGAAATAAGGGATATTACTAACATCACGCATCTTGATTGAAAGCAGAAACTATTAAACAGGTATTTATTTATGTTTTATTCACTATGGAAAGGTATTCAACTGTATGGATCGTGAAAACTATGAATAGCATTACAAGAAAGGCGCATTCCAAGAGACTTCATTTTGCTCACACAGAACCAAGAGGCAGTCTTTGGAACAGAACAAAAGAATGCTGAGTGGTTTCAAATCAGGAAAGATGTATGTGTCCTTTCTCCATAGTGACTCAATCTCTGTTCTGATCCAATAATCTGAGAAGGTGGGTTGTATGAAGAAGAATTCAGCATCGTGTTTGGAAGAAAAGTCAGTAACAACTTCCTGAAAGTAAAGAGCCTGGCTACACACATTGAAGAAGATCAAATATAACAGAGTGCATTGTGGATTAAAACTCAATATAAAGAAAACTAAAATCCTCACCAATAGGCAGCACCATAATAGATGGAGAAAAGGTAGAAGTTGTCAAGGATTTCATTTTACTTGGATCTATGATCAAAACTTGAGAGCAACAGTTAAGTAATCAAACTTATATAATATATATATATATATATATATATGAACTAGACAATAGATAAGGATGATTACAGAAGAATGGATACATTTTGGCAAGGAATATTGAAGGGGCCTTGGGTGGTGAGAAGAACCATTGAATCTGTATTGGGAGAAATATAACCTGAATGCTCTTTAGCATCAAGGATGTTGATGCTTCGTTCCACACACTTTGAACATGTTGTTAGGAGAGACCGGTTCCTGGAAGAGGACACCAGGTTTTTTAGAGTAGAGGGGTAGTGAAAAAGAAGACTCTCAACCAGGTTGATTGACGGAGTGGCTGCAATCATAGGTTCAAACATAACAATTGTCAGGATGGTACATGCCTCGGCAGTATTTCGTGCATATGTCTCTATGTGTCAGAGAACACATTTATTAATTGTCACAATATCAGCAATAGAGCAATATTTTTTACTTACCTTTGTATATTTGTTTGTGTCTGTGTCCCTAATCTATGAACTAGCAATTCTATATGCAGTTGTATAACCTTACAGTCATGAGTACATATGTCCACATGTATACCCATATCATCTATATCTAAATATACAAGACTATCCATGGCAGCAACATTATTCCTAACTGAAACATCTCAAACAGTGGTGGAAAAGAAAATGAATAAATAAAATGTCACATATTAATACAATCAAATTCTACAAAGTACAGCAAAAGGAAAAGAATGTCCATACCAACATCATGGGAGAGTTTTGCAGACAGAGATGAATTACATAAGGTAGATACTAAAGGATACATTAAAGGTAGATACTAAAGGATACATTAAAGAACAAGTAAAGTTGTTCCCGGCCCAAATAAGTAAGTCAACTGCAAAAGTTGTCATGAGGTGCCACGAAGTTGGCTCTGATACCCAGGTGGCCCGTGTGTAACCAAAAGAAACACTGTGCAGTCACATGCCATCACCAATATGTGGGAGTTCATTGTTGCAGCTTCTCTGTCCATCCATCTCCTTGATTTTCCTGTGCCATCCTCCCTTTTTTTACTTTACCAAGCAAGATGTCCTTCTCTTCTAATATAGCATGTTCAAAGTACGGGAGACCAAGGCACATTCGTGCTTCTAGGGAGCATCCTGGCTCTTTCTTTCTTTATGCCCACCCCCCAAGACGTGTTTCCTCTTTGGGAAGTCCATGATGCATCCACTATGCCTTGCCAACCCCACAGTTCAAATGCATCCACTCTTCTCTGCTTTTTCGTATTCCTTGTCAGCTTTCACAGGCACACAAGGCGATGGAAAAATAATGTGACTTGAGTGCAGCACATCTTTGCTCTCCAACACTATAAATAGGTATTGTGCAGCAGTGTTTCCCAAATGCAAGACCTCGTTCGGCTTCTTGACTCCTGCTTCCATGAACGTTGACTATGTATTCACGTAAAAGGAAAGCCCCAACCAACTGCCATGTGGTGAATCTCCACTCCTAACCATCCCACGTGAAGTTTCTGAGGCTGCGGGTCTTAATGTGAGAGCAGGAACCTCAGTGTTCACTTGTGAGAAGGGCAGATGCTGAGCTTCAGCCCCAAACTACTAAGTCAGAAACGCTCATGGTAAAGTCAGTCTTTTGTGTTTAAACATGCCTCTTTGGTTGGGTATTGACTGAAAAGAGATATGAAATATCATCGGGGGGGGGAGGGTGTGCTCTCTGGGAAAGTAAATGCTATGAAGTACACAGGAAGTAGAAATTCGAAAGTAACTGGGAATGGGCTGGTCTGTGGAAATCAGGCATGCAGCAGCTGAGCGAACAAGTGGTAGGAGTGGGGAAATGAACAATGGTACTGATTTCATTGACTAAAATGGTCTTCATTTTAAGTAAGCCACCCCTTCGCTCTCCAACTCCCAGTACCAAGCTTAGAGAAGGCCTCCACTTGTGTCACCCTTGGTGGTATTTGGCCGTGGGCCTTGGTTGCTGACCTCTCTGCCTTTGAAACTTTTTCCCCCAATTAATAGAGTTCTCATCTCCTTAATGGAATGAGCCAGTTCTGTTCCAAAAGCCATTTCATTTGGCCATAGCTCTGCGTAGTTGCAGTGGGAGGGCAGGGGGGACCAGGATCTCACCGAGTCGGCCAGAGTCCTCATTTTCCTGTCCACCCCATCAGTCCACTTACATTAAAAGCCTGTCAGAAAGAAGATGAAGCACCCAGTTATTTGCAGGCTGTGGCCAAAGCTGGTTACTGGGATGCATGGCCCTGCTGGCACTGCACTGGGTGCTGGCTCAGGACACTCATCAGATGCAACAGGTGAGTAGCCAGTCAATACTGACTTTGGGGGGGGAGACACAAAATTTTGAAAAGGATCAAACTGGAAGGACTTCAGCATTGCTGGTCTATCTTCTCATTTGGATCCCTGGGGAGACTGAGGTCCAGGACCACACAAGTAGTGGCTTCCCAAAAGGATCTTGGTAAGTGCTCCAGTTAAGTTATACCATCCATATGCCCCATAAATGAGGACTGCACAGAAAAGCAAAGGGCTGCAGTTTCATTGCCTATCTTTGCTTGCTTTGCCTCAGTTGTGGGCCTGTGATGGGAACATTTTCCTACTAAAGCCTCACTTGACACCTAAGGAAGCAGCTTCCTTCCAGAACCCCGAAAGTTTAAGAAAACCAGCGACATGTACCCCAACTTACCCAGCTACCCCTGGATCTGCTTTCCTGCAAGTAATTAACGGTTTCATTTGAGTAACTTCTTTCTTCCTAGTTGTCCTGCTGAACACCATGGCGACCAATGGCTCTCCTTGCAGTGCTTCTACTGGGGGAACTTTGATTTGAGGAGGCAGAAGGAGACAATGTGGTGTGACAAAAAGATCATCAGACCAAAAAAGGAAAGCAAACCCAAACTCCTTCCTATTGAGTCAATGCTGACCCATAGCGACCCTAGAGGAGGGAGTGGCACTGTCCTGTTGGGTTCCCAGGGTGGTACATCTTTACAGGATCAGGCAGCCTTCACTTCCTCCTGGGGAGAGACTGGTGGGTTCTACCTGCTGACCTGGAGGTTAACAACCGACCATGTAAATGGAAAAAAATAGTTTGATCATAGTTCCATTTCTGACACTTACTACTCATGCTGCCTGCCATCATCAGAGCATTTCACCTGCATCCATCACTATACAAGAGAGATGGTACTATTTATCTTCCAAACGTTGTACAGAGAAAATGACATCCATGTAAGACTTTGCACCTAAAAAGAGCTCATTAGGAGTTATCTATTATTTTTATTAGCTGGAAAATTGTGAGCAAGTCTCTCCACCTCTGAAGCCATCATATCATATTTCAAATAGAGATTATAATGTCCACCAGAGAGGCTTGCTATGGCAATTAAATGAGGCCGTAGTTCTAAAATGCCTTGCACATGCCTGCTATGTGGCAGACCCTCAACACCTGAATAGAGACCAAAGAAAACACACACCTATATATGGACTTGGAGGGGTAGGGCTGAAGGCACCAGTCTTCTTTAAACAGGGGTCTCAACCTTCACTTAGGAGAGCTGGCCATTGCAGAGCCACCAGCACTGAGTCATTTATCTTCAAGACAGGAAACTAATCAGGGCTTGTCATGGGAAGATTTTATCCAGTAGTACCAGCTTGTTCAACATTAGTTCCTGTCACCTGGATTTTCTGTTTCTCAAGTACCCATGACACTGTTTGCTTTGAACTCACAGGAGAAGCAGGAAGAACTAAGGCCAGGACACAGATTGGCCTTAGCTGTATGTCTTGCTTCATTCCTTAGACAGTGACAGGAGGGTGAGCAGTAGCCGCATCAGAGGACTAAATAAACATGACCTTACCATTGTGAGAACAGCATGGGAAGTGCCTGGGAGCGAGCTTAGATGTGTGCAGTAGGAGCCTGAGGAGGACACCAAAGCATGTGCTTGGATGAGATAAGGAAAGGCTTCTCAAAGGAATATACATTTGAATCTGGCTTTGAAGAATGAATACAAGTTCAAAACATAAGAGCAGAAGAGAAAACAACTTAGTCAATGACATGAAAAAGTAAAACCGCGTGCCCTGTTTGGGAAATGGATTCAACAAGGCTCAAATGCAGAACCAATGAGGAGTAGACAGGAATCTTGACAGGAAATACATTTGCGAATATCTTTGTAGGACATAGTACAGAGCATGACACCGATGTTTGGAGACATGGAGCATTTTTTTTAAGTTTTAAGCTGGGAAACAGTGACATGATCTCTCTTGGTTAACATGTCTAGGTACACTATTTTGTTAGTCCAGGTAGAGAAACAAATTCATAAACATGCATATGTATATAAGGGAGAGGTTTGGAACATTGCAAAAGCATCCCAACCCAGTCCAGTCCAAATCCACAAGTCTGATATGAGCGCGTATATCCCATACCAATCTTTGCAGTCTTTTTCAGATTCACGAGGCACCAGCCAGTGGGTGCAGAGTCTTGTGTATCCAGTGGTGGTAGAAGCATCTCAGCACTGGCAGGGGTGGGTCTGTGGCTTCTCAGGCATCTCAGCACTGGCAGGAGTCTCTATGTGGCTATTCTAGCTTCAGAGGTCTGATCCCATCAGGGTCAGTCCATGTGACTTCTCCTCTGGGATGTCTCAGAGAGAGCCCACCTTGCTTCTTGTCAGTACAGTGGCTCCAGGGCACTGAGCCACAAGTCTCTCACCTCCAAGGGGGAAATACAGCCATGTCTCCCAGAATTCTCAGGAAAAAGTCTGCCCACACCACGGTCTCATTGGCTATCTCCAGATTGATAGGCTAGACTCCACCCCTACACTCCCAATCATGAAATTGACACCAGACTACACGACTGCCACAACTATTCAAAGGAGAAACAGAGTCATGGGAACCAGTTAGAAACCTATGGCAACAGTCTGGGTAGTAACCACCACATCAAAAAGGGTGTCTTTATTATGCTAGAGCTGAGGTGGGGCAAAAGGGATCTGCCTTGGTGGTCCGTTGAATGTGGAGGAGGAGGGAAAGCCAAGGGACTTCAGCTTAAGACACTCAATAGCGAGTGATGAGACAAGCAAAGCTCTAAAGACAGCCTCCACTACCGAGGTTCCTGCAAACTGTCAGGAGCTGTCAATGGCCCTCTGCCAATGGACATCCAGAACCTAAACTAACTCTGTGACAATTTCCAAGAGCATTTCCTCTCATTCCACTGGAAAACTCTACTCAGGGCTAATCTGAGCAAAGGTGGCCTGAGAAAGGTTCAAGTGGAGTTAACTGTTGACAACAGAGAAGATGCTACAGTTGCCCTTCTAGTTGACCAGCATCTGGAAGCCTTCATGCGACATCGCAGCTCCTCTAGGTAGTGCTCGACCCTAGCCCTGGCTTACCCCCAATGACTGCTGCAAAATCACTATGGCCATCATCCCACTTGAAGTTTAGGGGTGAAAAAAATGAGCCCTTACTGAAACACATGCAAACATCACATTACTTCTAGAGGCATGCAAGTGTTGAGTAGTTTCAGGATAGGCTTTCTGGATTTGTGGTCTTTTGGTAATCTTGCTTTTTGCTAGTTTTACCTCCCAGACCAGTGACATTCCTTCAGCAAATACCACCTGAATGGTTTTTCTCCACTTTTCTTCTTTATTTTCCTCCTATCGACCACTTCCATCCTCAAGGGCTTTTCAGAGTCACTCCAAGACCTCTGTGGTTTTAATTAACCAAGTGGTTTGGTGCCATCAGCCTCCTTTCATCAATTTATTAGTCACTTCCTACTTGGGCTCATTAATGAACATACTTAATAACCCTGATCCGAGCCCCAAGTCTCTGGAGCCCTCTCCACTCCTCCCCATGCCAGGAACTGCTGGACACTCATACTCTGGTCCCTCTCTTCTGCATTAGTTTAAAATTAATGAATATGAACTTGTTCCCCAAAGGTAACCAAGACTCTCTAGGTAAGTGTGTAGATGTGGGGATCCATATGCATGTGACATCCCAAAGCAACAAACAGAAAGAGAACAAGAGGGAGAGAGAATTAAAATTTTTCCATAACAGGGTTTTTATCCACAGGCCTTTTGAAAAGCAAGCAATTACATATAATGCATATCTGTTATCACCTCATCCACAACCTACTCTCAATACTGTCACTCTGCAACCTCTCTTCTGAAACCATGAATCATGGGCTCATAAAATGTCACGACTCAAAGGGACCTTAGACACCATCTAGCTGATAGTTCTAATTGTACAGATGAGAAAATTAGGGTTCAGAAAGGGACAGCTATTATTTCCCATGGGTCTCTACAGGCACCACTCTTCTGACCCCCTAAATGGTCTGTCAGAGGGTATGAAACAGTACATGGGAGGAGTTCAGAGGGAATCAGATTGCTTTCTTTCAAATCCTAGTTCTTGTGTTGGCTTATGAGGCTTGCTGTAGCAAATGACCATAAATGTAGGAGATTTGAAATCACCGAAAGGTATTCTCACACAGTTGAGGAGGTCTGAAGTGCAAGATTAGAGTTGTCAGCAAGGATGGTCCTTTGAGAGAAAATTCATTCCATGCCATCGCTTGTCTCTAATGGCTATCAGATAGCATTGCTGTCTTGGATCACAGTCACATCCGTCACTTTCTTCACATGGTCTCCTTCCCTGAATTGCTGTGTCTTCTCTTTTTCTTGTAAGGATATGCGTCGCTGGATTTTGGGACCCACCCTAAATCTAAGGTAATTCCAGTCAATAGCCCTCACTAACTCTACCTGCAAAATATGGCCACACTCTGAAGTTCTGAGTAGGCATGGATTTGGGGAGGACATTTTTCCACCTTCTACGGGTGGTGTAGTGGTTACACATCAATTGGTCTGCTAACCAGAAGGTTGGCAGTTCCAAACCACCAGCTGCTCTTTGGGAGAAAGATGAGGCCTTTGTCCCCATAACGAGTTGTAGTCTCAGAAACTAACAAGACCGTTCTATGCTGTCCTAGAGGTTTGGATCAACAGGAAGGCAGTGAGAGAGCAGTTAAAAAAATCTAAGTTTCCTTGTCCATAAAATAGAAACAATAATGTTATCCATATTCTATAATGCATGAATTTTTGAAGATTATATTAGTGAATAGATTTAAGCACTCAGAAGAGCGCTTGTCATGCAATAAACACCACAGTGACAGATGAGTCTCCACAGACTTGGCCTTAGAGAATTTTGCCTCGTGTTCTTTGTCCTCCTGGTTCGTTTCTTTACCTGTGTGTCTCTTGGACTGAGAACAGTGCTTGGCACATGATAACCACACTGGGAGCCATCAAGTGGATTCTGACTCTGATAGCACGAGTCTTTACAGACTAGAACTGTCTCCATAAGGGTTTCAAGGGGGAAGGAGGTTAGGTTTTTCTTTGGAATTGCCTAAGCAAGTTCGTAATTGTATGCTCCATCCAGAGACTCTGGACACATAATAAGGCATCATGAAATACTTGGACTCACACCCAAAGGAAGACCATCTCCACAAGCTGAGATGGATCCACAGGAACCACTCACACTTCGCCAGCTAGATGTGCTAGAATTTACCCAATCCCTTGGGGAAGCAACCGAAATGGCATGGTTGGTGGTTGGGGGAGTGGTGGTTATTGGGCATACAGACTCAAGACACTGGCACAGCACTGGTAAAGGGCACCAGTGCCAGGGAGACCACACATTGGGGAGCTGAACCATTTCTCGCTGCTAGCACAGCTATAACCATCAGAGTGGGAGGAAAGAGGGAATGAAGAGGCAGGCCAGCAGGCACCAGCTGCCAGCTGACCCCGTCAGGGAGTGCCAGCAGGTCTCTAAATACAGTCCCCCAAAAGGGTTCCGGGGACATTGCTAGCAGGGCTAAAAGAAATAGTCATGGAGCTCCCTATGGGTTGTGTCTTCAATTGGATATTGTCACCCAGCCATGCCCTTACTAGGAAAAGTGCCTGGCAGGGACCGAGCCAGCTGCCCAGCTGTCCTGCAGGGTTCAGTTACCTTTCACCCCCTCCCCACTGGGCGTGGATTTGCTCCTGCAGCTTGGGTGGAAGATAGTTCTCTCTCTCTCTCTCTCTCTCTCTCTCTCTCTCTCTCTCTCTCTCTCTCAGAGAGAGATGGACAGGGAGGAAGAGAGGCAGAGAGAGAGAGAGAATGCATGCACGCATGTGTCGGTGTCAGTGTGTGGTGTACATGGACCTTTGCTTGAGGAGTGACGTCGTTCTCTAGGGCAGAGACATGTAATCTAAGCCTGTCTGCAAGGCCAAGGCCAGCGTGGGAGCTGAAATCCAAAATTAGCTCACTGACCCAAAGCCTTAGCCTGAATACATAAGAGTGTAAAGGGTCGGGGGCTGGCTGCAGCGGGTCGGAAGGAGATGCCTTAGCCTGTTGCCAGGCGGTGCATGTCAGTTCATAGGGACCTTGGAGGGCAGAGGAAAACCGGCCCAGTAGGGTTTTCAAAGATCTGACGTTGTACAGAAACAGACTGTCACATCTTTCTTTGGTGAAGTGGCTGACAGATTGAAACCGCCAACCTTTTGGATTGAAACTGAGTACTTAATAATTTTGCCACCAGAGCTCCCTGGAGACACAGCAGGGAGCTTCAAATCGAGTCTACCCTTAGGAGGAATGCAGAGCCTCCCCACAGGACTGTTGAGAGACAGCCAGGGACCTGCGTTTGGAATTCAATCTGTGACTTCTCTGGGGGTTCAGTTGGTGACCAGAATGAGTGCTCCAAAATAGCTAACATTTATTGGCATGTCCCAGGTGCTTCTTTGCAGTCATTCACCCATTTATCCCTCGGTGTAATCACTCTTGGTAGCCCCTTTTTCCAGTAAAAAAAGCTGAAACTTCGAGAACACAAAGCTAGCAAATGATAAAGCCCCCTTCTGAACCTAGGTGGATCGACTCCAGAACCAGTGCTCCTAACGCATGACGTTTTACATACACAAGACTTAGATGGGGTCGGAGTACATGGTTCAGAGTTAGGGGTTTGCATTTCAAACAAATCTGGGGGTCTGAGTATTCACTCTTTATATTCTGCCACCGTCTCTGGTTTTGATTAATCACTGCAGCAAAAAAATAAGGATTTTCTGGGAAGTAGCACCCCCTTGTGGGGAGAACGGTTTTAGCGACTAAATGAGATTGTTTTTTTTTTCATAGACTTGGGGCTTGTGTTCAGGATGTTCCGCAGATCTGAAAGTGTTTACAGAACTGGGAGAACATGAAAGGCCTAAAATGAGCTGAATTCAGTACAAGAATTCAGAAAATCTACTGTACCTTCAAACCAAAGGCTGTTAAAACAACCCCACCACCAAAAAACATTGAAAGAATAACCCAAGACAATAGGCTCACTTCTCAAGAAAAATATGCAATGAAAATGAAGAAAAACCTGATCGGGAAACCCCAAGGTCCCACTTTTAGAAGAGCAACAATATCTACTTGTCAATCAGTCAGTCGTTTATTACATAAGATCAAATGCTATTGATAGTAATGGCTATAATGTATGGCGTTCTGATTATGTACATGTCAGGAGATGGTTGTTGTGCAGCTGCTCATCTTCATAACACAGAATAGCATTAAGTGAAATCACAGGCCAGGAGTGCCGTGATAGCATGGTAGTTAAGCTATGCAACTCCTGATGGGATGGTGGCTTAAGTAGTGGGCTACTCCCCACAGGGTCCTCAGTTAGAAAGTACCAGTAGTTCAGTGAGAGAAAGAGGAGTGAGAATGCCTGATCCCATAAATAGTCAGAGTCTTGGAAGCCCACAGGGCCGTTCTAATCTGTCCGATAGGGCTTCTGGGAGTGAGTCATATGTACCAAGGCACCCACCTGTAAAAGCTCTGTGCACATCCCACACAGTATTGATTATTCTTTCTCTCTTACAATGGAGCAAGCTGAACCTCATAGGTCAGTGGCTTGCTCAAGGACACCCACGTAAGTAGCACATGGCAGGAACTGGATGTAGACCTGGATCTGCCTTGCTCCAGAGCCCCTGATTTTTCTATATGGTGTTTTTCCTTTAAAATGCAATTGTGACTGGTAGTTTCCTTTATATTCAAAGAGCATGCATAGATAGCTGCATGAATGCTGTCAGTGTATCATATGGCGGTAACTTGTGTGTTCACTTGATGGTGGGAGCGAAGTCCCCGGTTGTTCAAACACCAGCAGAGTCGAGGAGCAGTTGTGTGAACACAACAAAGGAACCCGACCTGGTTTACAATTAAGAGAGGTGTGCCTTAGGGTTGTACCCTGTCACCATCTTTATTCTACCAGATGCAAAGCAAGTGCTCAGGGAAGCTGGCTTATAGAGAGAAGAATGTGGCATCAGGATGGGAGGAGGCTTTTTCACAACCCGCAAGACGCAGATGGCGTCTTCAACCTTCATGGCTGAAAGTGAGGAGGACAGGCAGCGCTTGCTGATGAACATCAAGCATCGTAGCCTTCAGTATGGATCGTGACTCCATGAGAGGAAGACCCAAACCATCACACTTGGACTGATCAGTAGCATCATGATAAATGGAGGAAAGAATGAAGTTGTCAAGGATTTTATCTCATTTGGCTACACAATCAATGCTCTTAGAAACAGCAGTCACAAGCTCTAGTGACATATTGCATTGGGTCAGTCTGCTGCACAAGACCTCTTCATAGGATTGGGAAGAAGGATGTTACCTCGAGGACTAAGGTCTGCCTGACCCAAACCGGGGTATTTTCAATTGCCTCAGATGTGTGTGAAAGCTGAACATTAAATAAGGAAGAAGAAAAGAATCAATGCCTTGGACTTATGATTCAGATGAAGAATATTGGGAGTATCAGGGACTGCCAAAAGAACAAACCCAACTGTCTTGGGACTGCCAAAATGCTCCTCAGAAGTGAGTGAAGGGAGACATTGGACAGTGTAGGATATGACAAAATAAAAATAATTTATAACATATCGAGGGTTTGTGGGAGAGGGGTCAAGCGGGAAGAGAGGGAAAATATGAGGAGCTGATACCAGGAGCTTAAGTAGAAAGAAAATGTTTTGAGAATGACGATGGCAACAAGTGTACAAATGTGCTTTGCATACAATGGATGGATGCATGGATTGTGATGGGAGTTGTATGAGGCCCCAATAAAATGATCAAAGTTAAATAGAGCTTTGAAATTTAAAAAACACAAAAACAAGTGAGGATGGCTGGACTTCAGCTAACATACTTTGGATGGGTTATCAGAAGAGATGAGTCCCTGACAACGATTCCGAGCATGGTAAAATGCAGAGGCAGCTACTGGCTACATCGGTGGTCTCCAATATTAATATAACAATCGCGGGGATGACCCGGCACCAGGCGGTGTCTCGCTCTGGTTTACCCGGGATTGCTATGAGGCATACGTGACTTGACAGCACCTAACAACGGGTCTTGTATGCCTTTGTCAGACATTTCCCACCCCACCTCATCATCACGCTTCAGTGTGTTACATTAGAAGACATTTTAAAAAAGAGTACAGACTTTGAGGTCAGAATGTCCAAACTTAACGTCTCAGAATTGCCATCAATCAGTGGGATGATTTTGAGCAAGTTACTTAGCCTCTCTAAACATAAATTTCCTTGTTTATGGTCAATGAAAATAGTAAGTGGGCTAAGTTTTAAATATGCAATTTTAAAGATCTTTGAACTCGCTACATGTGTGTTTGTAAGTGAAAAGGAAGTTATATCATAATATCTTTCACAAGCGTTGGAACTGACTCAAAGTCATCAATAAGACAACAATTTCGTGAGTGTTGCCTGGGGTCTTCGTAGCTCGTGAGCAGCCATTTGAAGTGCAAACATTGGTGTGTCCCTCTCCAGAGAAAACACTAGTGATGAAAGCAAAAAAAAAATACATGGTGACAATTAACCCCAAGGAAGAGCATACTAGATGAACATCAGTCCCCACAATCCTGAGACCCTAAGAAGTAGATGATGTCCAGTTACTACCACCAACTGCTCTGAAAAGGGATCATAGTGGAAAATTCTGGACAGAGTGAAAGAGAAATATGGAGCAGAGTTAAAATTTTTGAAAGAGACCATGTTTACAAGTTTGGAACTGAACTCATCCCCATGTTAGAATAAGCAACCATTTAAAGGAGGATGAGGACATTTACCCAAGGACAAACTTGACAGAGTTAGGCAGGAATGAGGAATGGAAACAGGAGATACCTGGAGAAGGTGGGATAAGCTACAGTGCATTGAGGAGATTGTAATGGATGAGTTGATTCAGAATATTATGAATTGTTGAATGGAAGACCATATGTTCTGTAAAACTTGACCCAATCAAAATAACTTTTGTTTCTTTAAAATGATGAAGTTATGTCAGCTCCCGGGGACACCACAGTTACCAAAAGAGATAAAGACATGTACCTCACATGAAACTTACAATCTAGTAGGAAAGATAAATAAGAAACAAGAAATTTAATCTATATCTTTACTAACTTCTCTTCTATGTAGCCATTGATGTTGGTATTCCTGGAGCCTATTTTTCTTTATCTCATGTACTTACCATGTGGGTGATTACACCTACCTGTTGTGCATAGAAAATGCTCGCACTAGATTCAGACTACTGTGATTCGAATTCTTCTTGAAATTTTCTTTTTATGACTCTGGCTAAAGAGCCCTATTAGTGTAATGATCCACTTCCAAAAAGTCAGCAGTTCAAAATCACCAACTAAGTGCCCCGTGGGAAAAAGATAAGGTTTTCTACTCCCATAAAAAATCACCAGCCCAGAAATCACCAAAGACAGTTCTATCTTGGATTATAGGGTCACTTTGAGTCAGAATCCAATTGATGGCAGTGGGTTTGCTTTTGTTGTATTTTACTTTGACCCTGGCTAAGTTACTTAAACACTGTACCTCCATTTCTTCATCTTTCAAAGAAAGACAATACAGCACCAGATTCATAGACTTTCCATAAGGCTTCAGTATGAGTCACTAATACAAATAAATCTATGTTGACTCTGAAAAATTAATTATTTATATCTATATGTAGAGGAGTCTCCCTTTGCCTTCTCAGTGTCTCCAATTGGATGTCTTTTTTTTCACAAGTATAGTTTTTAATTTCTTTTTTCATTTTTTTGTTTTTTTTCAATCATTTTATTAGGGGCTCATACATCGTTCTTCACAATATATAAATAAGCACACTCGTCAAGCACCCTCACATGTCCACCTCTACCACTGTTCTCCAATCGTCCACCCTCTTCCCTCCAGCTCCCAGCATCGGCTCATCCATTCCCTCCCCTCCTCCCGCGGCCTCTCCTCCCCTCCAACCCCCAATAGTTTACACATTGTTACTGTCCCGTCACATCGTACACTGCCCGACCTCCCCCCCAACCCACTCCTCCGATGCCCATCCCTCAAATAAGAGCCCGTGTATATATCCTTGTTGTTGGTTCCGTCTCTCTACCCCTCCTTCCCTCCACCCTTCCAGTATTTCCAATCTAACCATTGGCCCGAAGGGGCCCAGAATTGGATGTCTTAAAGAAACTTCAAAGTTACTTCATCCAAAAGTTCCTATGACATGGCCATACTCAATATTCACCCTTATGAAGAGTTTTCTGAAGATATGGGTACTATAGCAAAGTATAGCAAAGAAACCAGATGGTGCCCTGCTATCAGAAATGATAGTGCCTAGCGTCTTAAAGACTTGTCTTCAAAAAGACATCTATTTAAGTGAGGGAGTCAACTAAGTCAACAGCATGCCAGAAGAACACCAACCTGTGTGGTACAAGGATTGTAAATAATAAAATCGATGTAAAGAAGAGAATGACAGCAGAGGTTAAATTCTGAGCACTGAGTTTGCAGAAGACTGTGGATGACAGTGGAGTCCAAAATCCATTTGCAGGGTCTCCCACATGGGTTAACCCTCTGATGGATCTCCTGTGATAGAGAACATTTTAAAGTCCAGTATGGCAGATGGAGTTAAGTTCAAAGGTAGTGCCTTATTTAATCCACCTTTTGACTCATGTTATAGTTCTTTCAGTTGTGAAAAGTTTCTGCTTGGGCTGAGCCCTGGTGATGCAGTGGTTGTGCGCAGGACTGCAGCCCAATGGACTGGCGGTACAAATCCAGCAGCAGTGCTCCAGGAGCAAGGCTGGGCCACCTACTCCCATGAGAGGGCAGTGAAGCCCCCCCCCAAAAAAAAAAGTTTCTGCTTGATTCCATCATTGTTCTTGGGTTTGGTTGTTGTTGTTCATTCCTTGTTGCTGCTTTCCCTGATTTTCCAAAAATGAAATCCAGGGGAGCTAAACCTATAGATAGCAACTAGATTAATAATCACTTGTCAATGGGTAGAATAAGGATTCCTTGAGGTACAGTGATGGAAGGAGAATAAATGGGAGCTACCATCAAGGAGTACAAGAAGAAAGAGAATGTTTTGAAACTGACAGTCATAGCAATTATATAATATTGTTTAATGTGATAGAACTTTTGAATGATATAATATCTGTATTAGCTCTCAATAAATTGATTTTGAAAACAAATAATTACTTATGGGTATGGCAGGGGATGTGAGGGGAAAATGGGGAATTAATAGCAATGGGTATGAGAAGAAAATGTTCAGACATTGATTTTGGTGATAATTATTTATTTTTCCTAAATATGATTGAATGTTGAAATTATATGATGTGTGAACTATATACCACTACCACAATTGAAGGGAAGGTTACATCCTGTATACCCCCTCCCAAAGAAGAAAAAGTCAACTTCAAGATTCCCCACCACCACCATCATCATCGACTACATAGTTCTTGTCCCATGCCATTGTCTTTATGCATGGTATCCACAGCTACATTGTTTTATAAACTTCATTCTACACAGTGTCATTGTCCTCTTCCTCTCACCCAATCTCCATAGACAATCCATCCATAAATCTGATCACAGTTAATAACAGAGACTTAGGAGTCAACATAATTGAAATCCTACCTCTGCCACTTATTAGTTGTATAGCCCTCCCTTTCGAGCCTCAGTTTCTTCATCTGTAAACTCACACAGCATCGTTTTTTAGCTCATTGGGTCCTGGTGAGGATTAAATGACTTAGCATGCATAAATGTCTTAGAACACTTCCTAGTGCATGAAAGGCCATAAATAGCTGTTAGCTGTTATTTTTACGGGCTTATTTTTTTTCAGTAGCTGTAACCTTGGCTTCCTTATTATTGTGTCCATCGCTTCATGTGTTTACTTTTGTAGGGAGCAGAACTGCAGGAAATGAATGTATGAGATGCTAGTGATGAAGTTTCTGGATAGCGAAGCCACAGATGACCTTAAATCAAATAAAGCAGCACAGATGGTTCAGTCCATCTATATTCCATATTTGTTAAAGGGAGGTGTGTGCTGACCTGGTACACAGTGAACCCTGACATTTGGAGAAAACAAAAGTCAGACTAGATTAAAATGATCATGAGTAGCATTCATTCAACGCTAAAACTGTATTAACTGAATCCCTACTATGTGATGGACCAGGAGAGACAAGTAGATCAGAACAAGCCTACCCTCAAAATATATGAGGACAAGAAATGTGGAGGTGTTGATCTCCACTACAGGTTGTGAATTAAACTACTCACTGTAGATTGGTCAGCATCAATTCTTCCATATTTGCAATGAGACAGTTGTTAAATGAAACTGTCCTAAAACCCTCACTTATCAGGTCCAGAATGCCTAACCTTAGAGGATAATAACACCCCTTTGGAGTAGCCCAGGCCCAGGGTAACACTCTAGCTTAGTAGATCTTTAACTTTTAGGTAGTCACTCAGGATAAAACACTGACTGGCTTTTCCCTATCCTGAAAATCATTGGCATGTTCGAGTCCATCCTTTTAACCATAGGGTCAGTCCATCACATTAAGGGTCTTCCAATTTTTTGCTTACCTTTGGCTTGACTGATCAACCTTGATAGCATGTCCAATATATGTGAGACCAGTCTGTCTGTCTGTCTGTCTGTCAGTCTGTCTGTCTGTCTGTCTGTCTCTCTCTCTATATATATATATGTATATATATATAATTTATATAATTTATGGTTACTATATCAAGATTTCACTTTTATGTTGTTGATGTCTTCTGTTTTATCTCACTCAGTCCAGTGAAAGAGATATTATTATAGTCTTGCTTGTCCTGTGGGAGGTTGAATGACTACCGGAAAGTTATACAGTTGCAACCATTTTCCTCAAGAATTTTGGTGCAGCTTAAACTAATTCCTTCTGTTCTTCATCAGGTACAACCTCCAGAAATGAATATATATTGATTAGTTCCTTTTGGTACATTAGCATGCTGTATTGCTTCCATCTTCCTGTGCTGCTTCTTGTGTCATTCAATATTTTCCCCAACCCAGTCACTCTCTGCCATGCAGTCAATTCCCTCCTTGTCTCTGAAATACTGTTAGCACACCCTCCATAATCCGAGAAACACGGGTTGGAAATGACTCAAGGGGACCTAACAACAACATAAGAATGCAACACCACTCATCTGTCACTTGGTTGTACACAGAAACTTGTGTGTTGCTGTTCAAATCTCCAGAAATTGATCAAATGTCCCTTGAATTGTTTCAACAATTTTGTGCACCCAGGGAAGTTTGGAAGAATGCTATCTGGCCAACTGACTGGAGGATTATGCCCATATTTCTTCCCATCTCAAAGAAAGATGGTACAATAAAATGAGGAAATGATTGAATGATATCACAAACATATGCAAATTTTGCTGGAGATAATTTTATAAATGGTTGCAGCAGTACATGAAAAAAACCTTCCAGAAATTCAAGCTGGATTCATAACATTATCTGAAATAAGACAGCTACTTTGTCAATGAACTGGAAGAGTTACATATTTTTGCTCCTTTCATACCACCTCAGCCTTCCCATTTGTCAAAAATTCCATTCTTTTGCAGTTAGTTTTCTTGTTACTTCATTATACAAATTTTCTCATGTTACTGAGTTGTTGAACAACGGTTCTTCTCCTTTCTCTCTGCACCCTTCCACCACCTCCAAAGAACATACCAGAGGTGTCCATCAGGAACGGAACTCCCCACCAGCTCCACCCTCCTTGATGGCCTGCTCTCTTCCTCTGTAAAATAATTCTCTTTTCTTTGCATCAGAGAGTACTTCATATGCTTGAGGCATCTGCTTAAACTTCTTGCCTTCATTTGGATTCTTATCAAGTTGGAACCTCAAGGCCAGTTTCCTGTAAGTTTTTTTCAGCTCTTCCTGGGTGGCACTGGGTTTAAGTGCAAACTATCATAGTCAGTGGTTTTTTTCATGATTTTCTATAACCTTTGATCAGGTGAGGCCATGGGGGGTGGGTGGCACTGGAAGGAGTTGGTTGTTGTGTGCAGTTTGGGTAGCCACAGCTTCCCTGGCTCTCTTGAAGTGTTCTGGAATGTTCCCCCTAGTTTAAATCTTGTGTATTCCTTCTGATTTGGTCAACATGTATAGTTACCATATATGTTGTTGGGGTGTAGGTATTTACAATGAAGAATTCATTGCTCTAAAAAATCATTCATGTTATCTCCAGCATCAGTTTTATTGAGACCATATGTTCCAACTACTGATTCTTCTTCATTGTCTTTGACTTTCACCTGACAATTAGCAGAATCATCAATGCATCTTAGAGGCAGATTTGATTGATTTTCCACAACAAAAGTTATTTTAAAGCTCCAGTTTCTTTGTCACCAGTAACAAGATTATGGTCATTGAACACTTGCTGTAGTGCATCTCTAGTCTAACACACAAGAGGTCTCCACGAGACAGAATCGGCAACAGAAGCTTCTTAGCATTGCTACCATTGATAATGACCCTGCCTATCCAGAGCTTCCCCACACACTTATGGAAAACTCTTTGGAATTTTGGCTCCAACTGAGAACCTCTCAAAGCTGCAGGCCTAGCTGAAAGCCCCACTCTAAGGTAGAGTGTTAAGGAGGAAGAAGACTGACAAACACTGGATACCACCACCCTCTCCTCAACAGCTAGTCACAGTTCCTACAAATTATTATTACAGCTTCATGCATTCTCTTATGTTCTCCAAATGCTTCCTATTAATGGTAAGTACACCAGAGAAAGGCTGCATGCCCAAACAGGACCAACATTTGCCACATCTGGGTGACTGGCAGCTGATGTCTGAGTACACAGCTGGAGTTGTCCCCAAGAAAAGAGGGTTTGAAAAGACATGCTAGTAGATAGCAGAAAACAAAGCAAAACCTTCAGAAGGCTCTGAGGAGAAGGTTGGAAGAGATCTTGTGGTAGGTGAAAGTCCAAATACTTGCATGCCCAATTCATTGCTTTTACAATGTTGGAAGAGTGCTAATGTATATTATATGTATAGGTTTATTTTTAGTTCACTTTTCCTTGCACCATTCATATGTATTACTTGTTTCTCCTTGCCCCCAATGACTTAGTCAAAAAGTACATCAACCTGGCCTTTAAAATCTTGCTCCCACAAACTCTTTCCAAAGAACTGCATCATGTGATCCCCCTGCCTCTGACTCCAGTGGTTCCTAAATGAACAACATTTCATTCAGCAACTGTAACAAATTTCTCAAGGTGTTCTGAGAATCCTGTTGGGTCTTGAAGACAAAAAGACTACATAACCAGGGTTGTGTAGATTTGAATCCCAGCTTTTGATCTGAGCTAAATTTCCTAATCCTTTAGTATGTTTCTGCAGCTGGGAAATTGATGCCACGATCCCTTCAGAGGATTATGGTGAAGATCAAATGACGTGATGTGCATCGATATGCACTTCTCAGAGAAGTGCATATTGTGGATTCTGTAATTATTTGAGACATGATGGAGGCTGAGGAATGCAAAGGAGGAATTGGGCAGAAACCCTGGAGAGTAGTGAGTCATACTAAAAGGAGATAGAATTGCAGCTCTACAGGTAAAGGGAGAGGAACGTAATGTACCACTTGGTAATCTCCGCATTCTCTGTAAAACAAGAGAAAATAATGGCTGAGAGGCTGGAGCAACAGGGGCAGTCAATCTTCAGTGTGATCTTTCACATGGTTGCTCGTTCACGCCACTGACTCCAGTGTCTAAAGTTCTAGAACTTGCCTTCTGCTTCAGATTGGAAAAAAATATTGTATCCCTGATATTATTTCCCACTACCTTGCTCCCAATAATTCTTGTCCTCACCTTGAAAGACTTATGTTTTTCATCATTTTTTGTTACACCGTCCTGATGTTTATGAATTTAGGGATATGTCAATAGGTCTGTTTGCACTGGAAACTTCGTTAAGACGGCATCAGGCCTTTGGTCCAGTCTGGTCTTCCTCCTTATACCCTCAATACACCACAACAAATATCATCAGTGTCTCCATGGTCCCCTTTCCAGTCCAGAAACTCCTTTTGCCAACCTATTTCTTGGCTTTGCTTTTCTTTTTCACCTCGATTCTTCTATGATTCGAGGGGTCTTTCAGATTTGTTTTATTTCACTTTCTTCTCTCTTCTTTCTTCCTCTCCTTTCTGTTTGAGATTTTTCCTGTTTTTCTCTCTTGCAATAAATCTCTCTCTTCTCCCTCTATCCACCCACACAAACACACACTCCACACACCCACACTCATGCTCTTTCTAAAAATATCTCTCTCTAAGGCTACTGGCTTGCTCTCTCTCTCCTCACCCCCCCCTACTTTTTTTTATCCTGATCGAAGAGCCTTTCTCTAAGTTTCTTGAGCCCCATGGAATTCTATCACAACAGGTGTAGAATCCAGAAGCTGCTTGAGGCGGGGTGGCCATGGCCTGGGCTAGCTAAGACTCCCTGCTGCCAGATCAGGAAAGATGAGGAGCGTTTCTTCCTTCCATCTATAAATGGACTGAAACAAGACCTAACGAAGCCGCCTCACCCAACTCCTCAGCTTCAAAAGAGACCCTACCATCTGTTGCGGCCCTTCCATCCCATGATAAACAGGTTGCACTTCAGGTTCCAGTTCAGAGAAGGCAGTCTGGATGCGTGTGCAACCTGCTAGGTCAGGGGACTGTGGCAGATGGTAGAGTGGGATTACTAGTGGAAAGGGAGGGGATGCATTTCCAGACCATTGGCCCTAGGATGCTTTCTGCTTATTCACTGCTCATATAAACAGTCTCTGAAAACACTCATACCCCAAATAAGCTTGCAGTCAAGGACATACTTCTTGAATCGACACCACCCCCACCCAACAGCTGCTTTGTTTCACTTTATCCCACCACCCTCACCTTCACGGCTCGCTCTGGCACTTGGCTGATAAAGAGACACCAGCTTCAGGCAGCAGGCACATCGTGTGATCTTTATGAGCTCTTCCAAGGCTAGCGTCCTCCAATCACCGGCTATGTTTAGGTTCAGCACCTGTTTTGTAACACAGCTCTGCCACCTCCTTAGCAGCCCCGGGGTGGTGGAGTCACCGGAACCCTAAATGTTAAGCTGGAAGTTTGGGGTTCCAACACTCACAGTTCTCCTGCTTGTGATGGGGGGCCCCAGTGGTTTCATGAAGCATTTTTTAAACTTGAAACACCCCTTTCAAAGAAAAAAAGAAGAAAAGAACCAGAATGTCTTCATCCCAACTGTGGACAGGTTTAATTATAATGTTAAACTATATCTATAGAAAAACACTTCTGATGTGTATGAGTGATGCTCCATAATGAGCCCGAAACGAACTTAGAAAAGAAACATAAACAAAACTACAAAACCAATAAAATGCCAGTGAACAACTGTCATTTTAATAAGGTGGCTGCTGTTGTTTTTCTAAAATTAAATTGCTGCTCAGATCGTGACTCCAATACTGGCTGGAATGCAGGTTCTTTTGCGTTTGTCCTGTTGTATTGCTGTGTCGGGCGGTGACTCAGCTCCCACGCCACTCTGATTGCTATCGGGTCTACTGCTAAACTGCCTCCTACAGCCCTCAGGGACATCATGTGGCCTTTGCCGAGACCATGCCATCATTTATGTATTAAGTCCTCTTCGGTTCTTTTCTCATTAGTCCTTGACAAGGCAAGGAGGGCAATAGGGAGGTAATGAGATTTATTACAAAACCTCTGACAGAGATTGTTAAGCCATATACCGCACTAACCCTCTCCTTCCCCCGATGGTTCCAAATCAAATACTCCATCTCCTGGCCTCCTTTGAGGCTTTTGCTTTTGGATGTCATCAAGTCAATTCCATGTTATCAGACTCAAAACTCACTGCGCTCCATTCAGTTCCAACACGTACTGATCCTGTGGGCCAGAGGGAAACTGCCCTGAGGGATTCCAAGTCTGTTTCTCTTTACAGGAGTAGAAAGTCGAGAGATTTTGACCTTAAGGGCAACAACCCAACCTCTATGCCATAGAGGCATAACCTCTATGCCACCAGGACTCCTTTGCAATCGTGACCCTGTACGACTGAGTCAACCGCCCCCTCCACACCCCCTTCGGGCTTTGCTGGTTATAATCTTTCCAGAAGCAGATTTCCAGCAGAATTTCTCCAAAAGAATCTCGGAGTGGATTTAAACGGCTGACCTTTCAGTTCCGCAGACAGACCCTTACGTGTTGTTTCACCAGGACACCTTGGCCCTGGATCAGGCCATCCTACCAACCTCTAGTAAATGAAATCTCCGTGGAAATGATCTTTAGAATTATTTAGAGGTTTTCTGAAAGGCAATCTGGATGTCTTTGTTCTTCTTCCATCTCATTGCCTGGAAGGGGGAAATGCTAGTGGGGGAAATGCTAGTGCATTAATCATCTTGGATCATGACGATGAAGGTCACCCCGTAGGTATGGCACAGCAGAGAGGCACAGCAGAGAGCATAGTTTGGGTCTCTAACAATCCCCTAGAGTAGCAGTTCTCAGTCAACCTGTGAGTTGTGACCCCTTTGGGGACTGACTGACCCATTTGGGATCGCCCAGTCGATCACGGTAGCAAAATGATGGTGATGAAGTAGCAACAAATATCATTTTAGGCTCGTGGGTATCACCACCGCCTGAGGAACTGTATGAAAGGGTCAAGGCCTTAGGAAGGTGAACCACTGTCACAGAGCTACCACACCAAACCTTCCAACCCTTCTATGTCCATACTTCTTTGCCGTGATAGAGAATTAAACCTGATCCTAGTACAACAGTGCAAATGGAAATGAGGTCCTATCGCTGACCTTGTTAGAAGGTGGCCATTCCGATGTATGATATCAAAAAGCTTTCAGCTTTTGGACTAGATTTTCGGTGTAGTAAAAAACTGTCTGAAAATCATCACAGAAAAATGTCTGACCCTTAAGAGTTTTCCATACACATCCAAAGTCATCACAGCCCAGCAGAAACTCTGGCTTAAATGATTCCTAGTTGTTACCAGGAAGGGATTTGGGACCCTAACCCTGAGGTGAGGAGGGACAGACTAGTTAACTTCTATTGGGGAACCACTTGACTTTAGCTGGGTCTCCGACAGACCCCTGGAAGACGGGTGGTGGCAGTGGTGTTGGAGGTGTGGGAACCAGAACAGGGTTCACTGGGAAGCCTGAAGGAGGAGGATTGGTTGGGAGAAGTCAAACAGCAACTCGAGGAAACAGACAGCAGCCCTATGCTGTCACAACCTCCTCTTCAGCCCTTTCTCAGGCCCTGCTCCCGTTGTCCTTGGCCCACAGTGCTGCACAGAAGACCGCTGCTGATATGAGAAACCATAAGTCAAGTGAGTGACTCTTACTGCTTCCTCGAACGCTAGGGGCAGGGAGTGGGTGGCAGGAAGGTTGGGGCCAGAGCTAGCCAGGAAGGGTCAGCTTTCTATCTTTCCATGGGGCCCCAGCTGCTGGCCTTTGTCATGGCCCTGGAAACTTGACTCCTCTGACTGCAATTCCCATACTCATTTCAAATATAGCCCTGGGCCTCAGGTCACTTCAGAAACTGCCTCCCTGTCCACCCCCCACCCCCCACTACCTCCTCGTGATTCAGGGCCAAAATTTGGTTGAAGGGGAGGGGAGGGCTATGAAACATGAACCTAAGTTTGGCTTGCTCAACTTGTCTCCAAAACATAAATCTTAATCGAGTCCCTGGAAAAAAATCTTTCCCGCTCTGGTCACAATTCTTTTTCTTTTCTCCCACTCCCCCTTCCATTCCCAGCTCTCTTTCTTCCTTCCCAGAGCCCTTGTCCTTGACCAGCCAGCCTTGCTCTCCCCTGCAGGCTTTGCTGGGCCCCAGGGGGTGAGGCACTGTGAAAAATACCTCTTGGAGATGGAGAAGGAAGGCTAATCCCAGCGTCTCTGCTAACTACCTATGTGAACCAGGGCAAGGCACTGCAAACTGCTGAGTCTAGTTCCACCCCTGGAAAGGAGGATTGTCATTCCTTTAACAGCGCTGCTGAAGGGATGGAAAGAAATGAAGCGAAAGGGGTCCATGTCCCAGACCAACAGCACTGGTTTTCAAACATGTGTGTCCCCCCGCCCCCCATGAGCCACATTGATAACCCAAACCTGCCCCCACCTCCACCAAGCTGTCCTTGATGAATAGTACCTGCTGCCAACCAGAGAGAAGTGCCTGGGTGGTGCAACCGGTTAAGCACTGAACTACTAGCCAAACAATCAACAGGATGCAATCCCGCACAGTGGCCTTATAAGAAAGGTCTAGCAATCTTCCAGGGAAGCAGCTACATTCTGCACACATGGGGTCGCCATGGGTTGGACTCTACTTGTCAAGGACGACTGGCTACAACAATACACCCGTCAGAGAGTGAGGCGTCATGTGTGACTCATTGCTCCACTCCACCTCCCCTCCCACATTCAATCTGTCTCCAAGGAAGTCGGTCCATTTACCTCCCTGCCTGCTCACGCATTCTAAGTCAGGCATCATGCCTCAGGATACACGCTCCTTTCTCATCGTATTGAAAAGTAGCTGTCTTACATTCATAGATGGATTCATTCTTTGTCCTATCCCCAGTGCTAACAGATTGCCTGCCCTGCAGTTAAGCATTTGATAAATATTACTGAATGAGGAGGTCACGATATTACTTCCATTACCTGGCAACCCACTCGAGACACCAGAATTCGCTGCCAGCCAGTTCAGTCTGACTCATAGAGACCCTGTGCACAGAGTACAACTTCCTCTGTGGCTTTCTAAGGCCGTCCATCCGAGCAGCAGCCAGGTACTGGAAAGGAATGAGGACTAAAAACCCTCATCTTTCTCCCTCAAAGCGAATGTTGGGTTCCAACTATTGAGCTTGTAGTTAGCAGTCCCATGTACATATAACCCACTACACACACACACACCACACACACACACACACACCAGGGCTCAGAGAGGTTAAAAAGTGTGTCAAGAGTCAGATAGCTTACAAGCCGTCAGGCCCAGATTTGAGCTCATATCTGTCTGATAACAGAATCAGTGGTCTGTACAACAGGGTTGGCAATGGTAAAAATACCATGCCAACATGGTGGGACATGGTATGGGTGTGAGGTAGGACAGAGAGACTGGAATGTAGTCGTTTGTCTATTTGTGCTTAAAATGTATATTAGATGTCAGCAGTTGGGTCCGTTTTGAGTCTGGATCAGTAGTTTTCCAAACCTATGACACCTTGCTCTTCGTATTATATGCGTTAGGAACGAAGGGTGTGGGGATAAGGAGGGGGAGCTGCATAAACTTGGGAAAGTGCAGCTAGAGATGGGGTTATTTGGAAACTTGAAGGCAGTGAAGATGGGAGACTAGCACCACCTGGCGGTCCTATAGCAATTCGTTCTGGCTCATTTTCAGTGGACACTAAGAGCTTTGTGTGAGCCAGATACTACAACTAAATGATTTAAATGCATGATCAAGTTTAGTCTTCACACAAACCCAGATGTTGTGGGCACACAGAGCGAGTATTCAGCGGTCAATCTCTCCAGCACCCATACTCTTTCCACTATTCCATAAAGCTGTGTGCTGAAACCAAGAGGAGCACAGGGACCAAATTAGGAGGAAGAAGGAGTCCAAAGCCTGACCTCTTATGTTCACCGAGAACATCAAGGCCCATGAGTCCGTGCTCACAGACTCGAGCCTCTCTGCTCCCATGCTCCCAGGCTTCTTCTCAAGTTGTTGACAAACAACTTGCAATGATATCAAGATCTCTTTTGTGTTCCAGAAACTTAGCCCACTGGCTCAGCACCATAGCTCTGTGCCACTCCCCTCACCCTGGTTCTCAGTTCTTGGAGAGCGTTGAGGGCTATACTCCTTTGGACTCCTTTCTGCCCAGTTAAGAGCATATAGAAAGACCACACACAAATGAAAGGGATTTGGATGGAAAATAGTTTGAGTCTATTCTAGAACAGAATTCTAGTGTGGATTTATAGACTGTTTAAATGAAATATGTATGTACCTGAAATGTTTTAACTCGTGATCCTACTGTCTATTTTATGAACTCTGAGATCTTGGGTAAATCACATCCTTTCCATGTTCGCTGGACTCCTCATCTATAACTGGAGCTAATAATTTCTTCATTCTCGAGGCTTTGGGAAGCTTAAAGGAAAAATGTTCGTATCATGCCATAAAAGACAATACCTGATGCATAGTAGATGTGCAATATTACAGGGAACCTTATGAGAGCCTGGACTCGATTACCTTGTTTTTCAGAGTCTCACAAGTGTGCTGCCTTTGGCAGAAAAGTCTGACCACTTTTTAGTACCCCTTTTAGTGGAACTCACTTGAGTTTGCCTCTTCTAAGTGTTTTCTGCCATGCAAAGACTCCAGCTTCCCTCATATCATTACATAGAGTGTAGAATATGCTACTCCATCAGATCCTACTTGTTTATGACGAAATGATTCACAACTCTTATAGGATCTCATTTATTTCCAGGTAGTCTTTAACTTAGGATGTAAAGAGCTACAAGGAGCTGCGCCTACAACCATCTGAGGGGTCTTGTTTTGTTGTGTCCGGCTTCTTCATTAGAAACTACCATCAGTCATTATGAAGAGGATGGACTCGGGGACTGCAATGATGGGCTCCTGCAGAAGAACAGCTGCAGAAATAAAAATACATACAAAAGAAAACAAGACACCGCTAGATGAAGTGACAAAAGAAAACAAAATTATGATGATAACAACAGCAACAACAAAATAAACCAATGTCGCCTGAGCCCCGGTGGCATCAGTGGTTGCGTGCGAGACTGCGGCCCGTGGGCTTGGCGGTTCACATCCAGCAGCGGCTCTCAGAAGCAGCACTGGGTAGCGCCCACCACCACCAGAGGCAGTGATGCCCCCCCAAACAAAACAAATAAACAATCAAAAATACACCAATGTCCAGAAGAGATAAATAAATAGGTGAAAAAGAAAAATAATAACAAAAGAAATGCCTGCAACTAGTCCAAAGTCTGTTTGTTGACCTTCAGGTGTGTCCCCGGATTGACTCTGATGGGGTGCCACAGTCTGGCCCCAAAATCTATCCTTGGCACTCCTTCTGGAACTCCAGGCTCTGCTCCCCCTGCTGCTCTCCTGAACACACTTAGTGTTTTCCCTTGGTGTGTGTGTGTGTGTGTGTTATTCATAGTTTATTATGATCCACACAGTCAAATCTACTTTTGCCTAATCAATGTAAACATAAGGAGCATCTTTCTGGTATCCTCTCCTTAAGCCAACATCAATCTGATATCAATAATGATACCCCTCATTCCATGAGCCTTTCTGAATCTGACTTGAATTTCTGACAGCTCCCTGTCTATCTACTGCTACAACTCTTTGAAGGATTTTCAGCTAAAATTGACTTCTATGTGATATTACTGATATATTCAATATTTTTTCCATTTAATTGGGTTACCATTCTTGAGAATATGTACAAAAATTAAACGTTTCCAGTTGATGGACCAAGTAGCTGTCTTTCATATTTCTTGGCATAGGCAAGTGAGTGGTTCCAATGTGGCATCAGTTTGTTGACACCTTTCAATTGGTCTTCTGTCAATTCCTGAAACTTCACTTTTCCCTAATGTCTTCAGTTCAGCTTAGACTTCTTCCTTTAGTTAGTACTATTGTTTATGATCACATGGTACATATTAAAATGGTTGAATATTTATAGTTGGTACAGTGGCTCTGTATACTTTGCATCGCTTTGGATGTGGCCTGCCTCATTCAATATGTGGCCCATAGATAATTTGGGGGGCATCACTGCCTTCTGGTGGGAGTAGGAGGCCCAGCCTTGCTCCTGGAGAACTGCTGCTGGATTTGCACTGCCAACCCAGTGGGCCGCAGTCTCGCACACAACCACTACGCCACTGGAGCTCAGCCTGCCCAGAGATACTTTTAACATTGCAACTCGAGCCTTTTTTTGCTTTAGTTCTTTCAATTAAAGATAAGTTGAATGTATTCTTCCTTTTTGGTTTTCTAACTCTAGATTCTTGTACATTTCACTATATTCCTTTTTTCTTCTTGAGATCCCCTTTGATATATTCTATTCGGTTATTTTACTTTATCATTACTTTCATTTGCCTTAGCTTCAAAAGCTACTTCAAAAGAAGTTACTGAGTCTCTTCCAGCATCTACTTTCATCTTTGTTGCTTTTTAACTGAATTTTTGCTTTCAGCATGTACGATGTTCTTCTAAAAAATAGTTTCAAATGACATATAATTCACGTAGCCTACCTTTTGATAGCTGTTAGATTAAAAGGAATCGTGTAGTCATCAGTATAATCAATTCTATGTTATTTCCTTCCTTCTACTCCTCCTTGTTAACTTCCTATTTCACTCAAACCTCCCTGCAATTTCTCCAATAAGCCATTAATCCAGTTGCTTCTCTAAAGATCCTAGATTTCATATACTGGAGAGCATAAAAAAACCAAAACAGCAAACAAATTTTAAGTTAAATGAAAATAAACGGATAAACAAATAAATAGTAACAAAATAAACCAGAGAATTAACATCCATTGAAAAGAGCAGGAAACATTAAAAATGAGAACAAATTTTAAATGAGTCAAAAGGGAGATAAAATGATCAGTTTATAATTAAAAATGAGAACAAATTTGAAATGAGTCAAAGGGTAGACAAAATAATGAGTTTATTTTAACTTAATTTTAATATTTTCATCTGATCACATCTGCCATAATTGAGTTCACATCCCTCGACTATGATCAGTGGGGATTCACTAGAAACTTAATCCATATAGGAACCCTTCAAATGGATGTAAGGCTCCCACTGTCATCCATAAACTTCTGCAAATTGGGTACTCAAAAATATAAGCTCTGATATCAGTTCTTCCGTTGGATTTTGATTTTATTAATTATTATCCTTGGATCACACAAGCTGGTGTGTTTTTTTCATGTGGGCTTAGTTCATGCTTCACTTCAATTGCGGGTTTTTTTTAAATACAAGCTTTTTTTAAAAAAAATCATTTTATTGGGGGCTTGTACAATTCTTATCAAAATCCACACATATAGCCATTGTCTCAAGTATACTTGTACATATATTGCCAAAATCATTTTCAAAGCATTTTCTTTCTACTTGAGTCCATGTTATCAATTCATTTTCCCCTCCTTCACTTTCCCTCCTTCTCCCACCCATAACAACCCTTGATATTTTACAAATTATTGTTTTTGCATATTTTCCACTGTTTGATGTCTCCCCCAACCCCCTTGTCTGTTGTCCATCTCCGGGAGGGGGCTATAGGCAAGTCATTATGATCAGTTCTCCCTTTCTCCATTCCCCCAATCCCCTCTTTCTCCTTTTCTTCCTGGTATGGCTACATTCAATTTTGGTCCCAAGCAGTTTATCTGTCCTATATTCCCTGTGTTACCAGCTCTTATCTGTGTCCATATATATGCTCTGGTCTAGCCGGATTTGTAAAGTAGAATTAGGGTTATGATAGCAGTAGGGAAGAAGCATTAAAGAACCAGAGGAAAGCTGTATATTTCTTCATTTTTACACTGTACCCTGGCTGACCCGTCTTCTTGCCACAACCCTTCTGTAAGGGGATGTCCAATTCCTTATCAATTGGCTTTGGGCCTCCACTCCGCACCCCTCCCCCCATTCACATTATGATTTTTTGCTCTGGGTCTTTGATGCCTGATACCTGATCTCATAGAAACCTCATGATCACACAGGCTGGAGTGCTTCATCCATGTGGACTTTCTTGTTTCTCAGCTAGGTGGCCATTTGTTTATCTTCAAGTCTTTATGACTCTGACGTTATATCTTTTGATAGCCAGGCACCATCAGCTTTCTTCACTACATTTGCTTATGCAACCATTTTGTCTTTAGTGATCATATCAGGAAGTTGAGTATCTCAGAGTGTCAGATTAATGCTTCCTTAATAATAACCTATAAATACATGTATATAAAATATTTCCCCATTGTCATATATAAATATATTTTCATATGTACATGTCTGTGTTTAGATAGCTATAAATTCCCTTAGCCTCCTAGTTCTTTCCTCTATTTCTTGCTACTTTCCTCTTGTCCCACTATCATGCTTAGCCTTTCTTTGGGTTTTAGGAATTCCTCTCAATCACATTGCCCTTGATCAAGACCTGCCAGACCTCCAAAGCCCTCCTCGCAAGCAATTTTATGTCTCTTGCTATTCCTTTGTCCCTGGATTTGTTACCACCCATTTCCTTTCCCCTTCCATCCCCCTCTCCCATGTTCCTCTGGAACTGTCAACCCATTGTTCTCTCTTCCAGCTTGTTTATCCTTCCAATCCCATCCAGATAGATAAGAAGGGACAACAATATGCACAATCACAAGACTGAGCACAACACAGCAGCAAAAGAAAACAAAACAACAGCTACAACAATAGCAACAACAAAAAGGCAGCAACAATAAAAAGAAAAGCCTATAAGTAGTTCAACATCTACTTGTTGTCCTTTACAAGTGTTTTCCAGTCGAGTCTGATGGGGAACCTCACCCTGGACAGTCTACTTTTGGTGAAGACTTCATTACTCTGCTCCCCTTTCCACTCTGTGGTACACCCCCAGTGTCTCGTTTTAGTGTGGTGGGCTCAGGGTGGGCACAATTCCCACCTTAACACAAATTTTTATAAACCTATACATTATTCTCTTTTATAGCTGGATACCATCTACTTTCATCTCTTTTATAGCTGGATACCATCTACTTTACTGTGCACTAATATGTGTGATGTTCTTGATGTCCTCAAAATTTGGATGGGATAGGCTCAAGGTCATCTTTTCACTTTCATGGATTTAAGACAAAATCTTCAGATTACTTGAACTTACATATTAGCAATTGATGGTCTGTTCCACAGTTAACCCCTTGCTTCATTTTAGCTACTAATACTGAGCTTCTTCGTCATATGTTTACATGGATGCAATCATTTCGAGTCCAGTGTATTCGTGGCATAAAGGGAAACCCTCGTGGAATAGTGGTTATAAGTTAGGCTGCAAGCTGAAAGGTAATCAGTCTGAAACCACCAACCACTCCAAGGGAGAAAGACAGGACTTTCTACTCCCAGAAAGTTATAGTCACAGAAACTCACCCTGGCAGTTCTACCCTGTCTTATAAGTTGGCATTGACTGGATGGCAGTAAGTTTAGTTTTAGTATTTTTGGTCTTCCAGAAGGTGGGGTCCACTTGCATAGTTTTCACATGTATATGAGGCAGTTGAAAAACAATAAGGGCTACCTTACTCTTCAACATGACATCTTGTCTTTTCAACATTTTAAGAGGTCTTCTGCCAAAGATTTTCCTGTTTCCTGACATTTTATCTCTTGACTGCTTTTTCTGTGAGCATTGATTGTGGATCCAAGCTGAAACCCTTAAGCATGTCAACCTTTTCTCTACTTATCAAGATGTTGCCTATTGGTCCAGTTGTAAGGATTTTAGATTTCTTTACATTGAGTTGCAGCCCGTACTTTCATGTTCATCAAATGTTTGAAATAGTCTTCACTTCAGCAAGCAAGGTGTGTCATCTGCATATCGCAGATTGTTCGTGAGACTTCCTCCAATCCTGAGGTAGCCTTCTACTTCATAATTCCGCTTCCCTAGTTACTTGTACAGCACATAGACTGATTAAGTATGGTGAAACAATATAACCCTGACTCACACCTTTCCTGATTTTGGAGCACACAGTATTATGCTTCCTTGTATGTACACAACTAATATGCTATCACAGATAGTATTATACTTTAGGATACATCTTGAAATGTTATTTTTTGACAATGAATCAGTAACATTCCTATTAATTTATCATCCCCAATGTGGGAAACTATATGATTCAAAATAATCAGTGCCATTCATTTTCAGCTCACTACTTCTTAGAATATCAATTTTAAGCATTCCATTTCATTTTATACGATTTTCAATATTTCTAGTTTCATATATTATACGTTCAATTTTAATGGGTATTCACAGGTTTTCATTATTCCACATTGTGATACACTGGGTTGATAAGAGAGAGAGAAATCCAGAGACACTCATATATGTGTAGGAGAGAACTTTATATCAAGAAGTAATTATAAATCAAGAAAACATTCCAGCCCAGTCCAGATCAAGTCTGGTACTAGTCCAAAACATGCCTCTTCAGACTCATGCAGCCACACACAATAATGCAGAATGCAGGAAGATCACAGGCCATGGTGGGTGCAGCGTCTTGCAGCTTCTAGGCGGTGGATGCATCTCTCGAGCTCTCACAGATCTCAGAGTGGCTTGCCACAGGAAGACGACACACAGAGAGTGGGAGAGATTCCCAGAAACCTCCTTATGAGGAGGTCAAATCCACAAGGAGGCTCCTTCAGACAAGCTAGCCTCCCCTATACTTCAAGTTGACCCAAAATTATGTAACTACCACATAGATCATGCCTGATCAGCAGCTAATGATCATGGAATGTTTGCTCCATCCATGTCTGTGTTAGTCCGGGTAGACTAGAAAAGCAAATTCATAGACATGCATATGGATACAAGGGTAAGGTTTATATTCAAGAGGAATGGAACATTGAGAAAGCATCCCATCCCAATCCAGTTCAAAGTTATAAGTCTGATATTAGCCCATATGCCCAATACCAGTCTATAAAATCTCCTTCTGACTCATGAAGTCACAGGCCAGTGGGTGCAGAGTCCCGGCACTGGCAGGGGTCTTCCCATGCCTCCTCGCTTCCAGGGCTTAGGGTCCATCAACAGCATCCAGTGGTAGTAGAGGCAACTCAGCACTGGCAGGTGTCTCCACGTGGCCTCTCCAGCTTCAGAGGTCTGGTTCCATCAGGGTAAGGCTGTGTGGTTTCTCCTCTGGATCCTCCAGCACCCCAGATGCTGCCATCTTGTCTTTTGCGTAGTTTGTCATCTCAGAGACTGATTCCCAAAACTGGGGAGATCACCTCTCATCTCCATGAGGGAAATATCATGAGATTTCCCAGAATTCCCAGGAGAAAGTCATGCCCACACAGAGGCCTCATTGGCTACTCATGGCTGTCTCCAGATTAGCAGGCTAGGCTCCACCTCTAGACTTCCAATCATGAAATTGACCTCAAGCACATGACCACCACAATATCACCAAGGTGGACTTTGAGGAGGCAGCTCTTCATCAATGGCATTTCAAGTGGCTTCCAACCTGAGAGACTCAACTTCCCATGGTCTATCAGATAGTACTCTGCTGCTCTTCAGCAGTTTCAACCCAAAAAGTTTCTCCAAGGAAAACAGATGAGGCATTCTGCATCCCTAAAGTTTTTGTATACCTCAAAAGTAGACCTCCAGTTCCTTCTTCCTATGCTAGAATCACTCCCGAAAGCTATTCTCTAGGGATGGCCTTCCAGTATTTGAAATACCAGTGGCACAGCTCCCAGCATGACAGAAACCCATAAGCCACCACAGCACGGCAAACTGACAGAGAAGTGGTAGTTTGAATTAGGGTTCTTGGGGTTATTAGTGAATATACCATAAGTTTCTAGAAGAAAAACCAATTTGCCTTTGATGAAGTACTTCCAGAATGCTCCTTAGCAAGAAGGACGTGGAGACTTGGTCTCAGATACTTAGCAAGTTATTAGGAGAAGCCAGTTCCATAAGAAGGATATCATACTTAGGAAAGGAAAAGGGTAACATACAAGAAGTCTCTTCACCATGTGGATTGATTGGCACAGTGGCTTCAATGGGCTCACACATCGGGATGGTGGCACAGAACTGGACCTTGTTGTCTGAAGGGTCACTCTGGGTTGGAACCAAGGGAACAGCACCTAAGAACACCAAGACTCATGGAGCATATGCAAATGGTCAAGACCACACAGAGAAAACTGGCAGCAAACTGTCTTTGCATCCCACCTTTTCCCACGTCCAAAAGCATACATTTTACTCCAGTCCACTTGAGTACATGTGCAAGCTTTGCAAAGACTGAATAAAAATTGGCTTAATGTAGCCATTCACAGTTGGTGTTGATTGGGTAAAGATGAGGTCATTTGATTGGTAAACCCTACTGAGTAAATATCGTTGACTACTCCATAGCAGACACTGACAATGGGTAAATGCCAGAGAGTCTCTGTCCAGCAGAACACTGAAAGCTACCAATCCAGTTCCTCATTTGACAGACTCTGAGAGGACAAAGTTGGAGCCTGAACCTGCACATAAACAGGCAGATAAAGTACTTGTCCCCAGAAGTACTGTTTGATATAAGTAATTAGGTTGGAGCGCTATTTCCTCATTCCTTTGAAGCAGTTAAGGAAAAACAATGTCATCTCACGTTACAAAATCTAGCGTTAACCAAAGAGAAAGAGATTAGCAGCCACGAGTTTCTTTTGATTACTGCAGCCATCTCCTTGCTGACCACAGGAGGGCAGTACTCTCCGTTTGATATTACACTTGTTTAGGCAATCTCATTTAGGAAATTCTGTCATTTAGATGATATGAAAGTATCTCAAATTTAGATAACATGGAATTAAAAACATAACTTGATACATACTTATCTATAATAAGAAATAAATCTAGAATACTCAAAGGGGTATACATAATGTAACTTACAGGTTTTTTTTTTTCCTGATTAGTTAAATAATGTTAACTTTTTAGACGACTGGAAAATATCAAGACTATAAAGAAGACCAAACAACGACTACCCTTTAGTCTATGGCAATTCATATTGCCCCTAAAATCAGGGTAGAACTGCTCCTTAAAATTTTTGAGGTTGCCCTGGTGGCGCAGTGGTTGTGTGCCGGGCTGCAGCCCACAGGGTTGATGGTTCAAATCCAGCAGTAGCTCTCCAGGAGCAAGGCTGGGCTTCCTACTCCCACCAGGGCAATAATGCGAATATATATAAATGAAAAAAAATTTGAGGTTATAATCTTTACAGAAATAAAAAAGAAACTTAAAGAAATCACCCATAAGTCCTCAATGCAGAGAGAATCACTAGGCACCTTATAGATTGTCTATCATTCTTTTTCTATGTGTAGAAAAGTATTAGGATTATACTGTACATACAAATGCTTGTCTTGTGTTTGATCTTAAATCATGAAATTTTCCCATTTCATCAAATCAAATGCTCCTCCCCAAAACATTATTTCACTAATAACAGTATAATATTCCAGTTTGAATATCGTCTATTTGGGGCTGAGTCCCAGTGGCGTGGTGGTTGTGTGCGGGACTGCGGCCCACTGGCATGGTGGTTCAAATCCAGCAGCAGCTCTCCAGGAGCAAGCCTGGGCCTCCCACTCCCACCAGAGGGCAGTGGTGCCCCCAAAAGAAAAAAAAAGAACGAATATCGTCTATTTGTAAAATTCAACTTCTAGTGCAATTGTGAAAACATTAGAAGCATTTGGGTTTTTCAAAAAAATTGTTTTGATCATTTTATTGAGAGCTCTCACAACTCTTATCACAACCCACATATCAGTTGTATCAGGCATATTTGTATGTATGTTGGCATCATTCTTTTCTAGACAACTACTTTCTCTTTTTTTGACAACTACTTTCTATTGAACCCTTGGTATCAGCTCCTCTTCCTCTCGCCCTCCTCCATCCCCAACTGAAATTTCTTTTTATTTTTAAATCCTTTTATTGGGGGCTCATAAAACTCTCATCACAATCCACACATGCATCCATCGTGCCGAGCACATTTGTACATTTGTTGCCATCATCAGTCTCAAAACATTTGCTTTCTACTTGACCCGTTGGTATCAGCTCCTCATTTTTTCCCTCCCTCCAAAAAAGCATAAAAGAGTGAGTCATAGTCAAATACATTTCAAAACCAGAACCTAATAGAACTGTTTATTGTTTGTTTGAAACTTGTGTCACAAAATAATTTAAGTAAGCTTCAGTATTAGCTTTTCTCCTTTTATAACCAGTCAGACTAGTGTTTAGGTCTAATGGATAAGGAAATTGGAAGATTTTCAGGGCTACGACCTTTCTCTTGTGCTCACATTTAAATTGTATTCATTTCTATTTCCCATTTTTTTTCGTGGAGGGTAACATACAAATCAAAACATACTATATGTAGTTCCACAGCACAGCACATCAAAACAGTGACAAGTTTCCAATAGACTCTTCCATGTATACTTCTTTTTCTTTCCCTGCTTCTCATTCCTGTTTACTTCCCCATCATGTCCATTCCCTGACCTCTCACCCCCAGCCCTGGTCTAGCCATGGTCGTCAAAGTCTTTTACGTTGACGTGAAACCATTGTTATTTTATCTCTTCCTTCATAATAACAGTGTCTTACATTACTTATCTTTATGGGACTGTCTATCTTTGCTCAGTACAATATCTTCCAATTTTGTCCAGGTCATGAACTGTTTGACATATTCATGATCATTTTTTAGAGAAGTGTAATATTCCATTATGTGAGTGTATCCATTTGTTTGTTTATCCATTCCTCTACAGACAGAATTTTTTTTATTGTTTCCATATTATTGCTAATATGGAAATTGCTGCAATAAGCATTGGTGTGCATACATCTATTCATGTTTTTTCTTTATTTCTTTAAGGTATATACCCACAAGAGAGATAACAGGATCATAATGTATTTGTATTTGCATTTGTTTAAAAAGCACCATGCTGATTTCCATAATGCAATCCTACCAACAAGGTATGAGCATTCCAATCTTATCCAAATTCTGTTATTTTATAACAGAGTTTGTTGTCTGTTTTGTTTTGGTTTCTTATGAAACTTTTTTTTTTGTGGTTTGAGTGCAATTTTACCAAATGAATTCATTTCCCATTCAACAATTTATCCATATTTTGTTTTGTGACATCAATTGCAATTCCCTCTGTGACAGCACTCAATTTCCTCCTTGAATTCCTCATTTCCATTCACCTACCTTCCCTGCACTTCCCTGTCTTCTGAGCGTTGTATTTTGGCAAATGCTGCCTCTTTGTTTTCCTATGGTTTATTGTTCTGAGGCATATATTCTTTCTGGCTATGACCCTTTACTTTATAGACCTAGTGCTTGGATGAAAGGTGATCCCTTGGGGTGAATTCAGCTTCAGCTTTGAATGGTGACCAAGGGTCATAGACTCCAGTAAGGGAGAGATCAACAGCTGCATCTTGGCCACGTGCAAGCTTTTCAGACCTCTTCCCTACTCATCACAGTGTGAGACAGAGCACTCTCTTTGTGGTTTATGTTATCCCAAGTGACCCAGATGTCTCCTCAGGTTCTCATGCTGAGTCCCAAGTCCAGTGCACAGTCCTTCAAGGTGTGCAGCTATGGCTGACATGTTTTCACCACTTTGCCTGTCGGCTCTACTGCATACATGATCTACTTGCACCACCTTCAAATAATTATGTTGAAGTTTCCTCTGCCAAAGCCATATATGTTGGTGGGTGTGTTCTCACCCATCATTCTTCATCTGCTCAGTGTTTGTGCCTACCTTGGCACCCACTCCTCAGTGACTGTTTATGACGTTTATTGCAGGACTGCGCATGTCATCTTTCTCACCATTGTTGCTCTTGACTCCATCCCTCTCCGGGTCTTCCTTTGCCCTTGTCACGTTGTGCTGACCCTTACTCCCCTTGATTATGGCTCTTCCCCTTCATCCATGTTCACACATGACTAGTTTTTCTCTTCACTCTCTGCTCCCTCCTGATAACCATCAAAGAAGATTTCTTTATATGTAAGCCTTTTCTTGAGTTTTAATGATGCTGGTCTCCTATAATATTTTCCTTCTTTGATTGATTTCTTTCACTGAGCATAATATCCTCAATGCACATCCATATTGTGAGATGCTTCCAAATGTCATCACTATTCTTTAATGTCTCATAGTCTTTCTTATGTACATATGCACCATACTTTGTTTAAATGCAGGTTTTGTGGTAATTCCAGTTTTTTCCACCAGATTGCTTCCATATTTTTGCACCAGATTGCTTCCATATTTTTGCTATGGTGAATCATTCTTCAATGAACATGAGTGTGCATCTACCTATCCAGAAACCACCTCTTATTTCTGTACAACATAAACCTAGGAGTGGAACTGCTGGATCATATGACACCGCCGCTATTTCTACCTTTGCAAGGAAGTTCCAAACGGTTTTCCACAGTGATTGTGTTATTCTATAATCCTACCTGGAGTGTTCAAGAGTTCCAGTCTCCCTACACTGTCTCCCCCATTGCTCTTTTCTATTTTCGGTCATTTCTATTATTGCAGAGGTAAGATGATAGTATATCCTTGTTTTTTGTTTGCATCTCTTTAATGGATAATGATCATTTGCATCTGTTCGTGTATGTGATAGCTGCCTGAATGACCTCTTTGGTCAAGGGTCTTTCATGCATACCCCTTTAAAAGTTGAATTGGCTTCCTTGCTATTGTTGAGATTCTGAAGATTTATGTCCATTTTTAAGATTTTTATCTTGTGAGATGGTTCACTACCAAACTCTCCACACTCCCGTTTTTTGGGTTCACTTTGAACTCTTTTGGAGAAGGTTTCTTGATGTTTGTCTAGATTAACTTCTGCTGTTTGCATATTTTTGTGACATCTCATAGTATATTTATGCCATAACGCAGGGCCCCTAACATGACCCGTGTCTTTCCTTCCATGATCTTTATAGTTTTAGGTTTTTTGTGTAGCTCCTTGATCCAACATGCATTCACTTTTGTGCATGATGGGTGGTATGGACACTGTTTCCTTTTATTAAGTCATTGCACTGGGGGCTCTTACAGCTCTTGTAACATTTCATACATCAGTTGTATTAAGCGTACTTGTACATATGTTGCCATCATTTCCAAAACATCTTTGCTTGAGTCCTCACTATAAGCTTTATTTTTTAAATCACATTATTGGGAGTTCATACTGCTCCTATCATGATCAATACATATGTCAATTATATGCAGACCACATTTGCATATTTGTTGCCATCATCATTCTTGAAACATCCTCCTTCTACCTAAGCCCCTGTTACCAGCTGCCCATATTTCCCCTCCCTCCCCACCCACCCACCCCCATGGGCCCATAACAATTTACTAATTTATAAATTGTCAATTTATAAATTGTCATTTATAATGATATGTTTTAGTTCTTTGATGCCTGATACCTGATCCCTTCAACACCTCTTTGTCGCACAGGCTAGTGTGCTTCTTCCATGTGGACTTCATTGCTTCTGTGCTAGATGGCCGCACTATTTTCTTTTGCCACATACGGATATCCAAATGGAAAAACTAATCACCACCTCTGTATGGAAAGGAAAGAGACCTCAGGTAAGTTAAGTACAACTAAAGAAGAATAAAGTAGGAGGATGTCTTAGGTTGGGTTCTCTCGTAGAGGTATACATAGAGGAGCATCTAATTTGTCATCATTTCAAAATGTCTGCCCTAGAAACATAATACTGAGTCTCTAATTCTAGCCGGTTACTTCTTTGGTATAATGCTCTGGGGAACCCTGAAGTCAAAGTAAACATTGACATAGAACAATACCCCCCAATGCTTATTCCACAAAATCCATTTGGGGAAGCATTTGAATACTGTTCTGTGTTTCCAGAATTATCGATTGAGATCAAGGATTTATATTCCTGGAAAGGTCCACCTATTTATTAGTTTCTTTTCCTCTGTGATGAATTAGTTTATCCAAATCAGTGCAAGAGCTAACAAACTGTGGCATTGGCCCTCTCCTTTGTTTTTGTAAATAAATTTCTTATTGCGAAACAGACATGTCCTTTTGGTTATGTATTGTCCATAACTGTAGCTGCTTCTGCATTACAGTGACAGAATTGAGTGATGGTTATGGGTACTATATGACCAATAAAGCAAAAAAAATATTTATAACCAGTCTCCTTACAAAAAACACATGTTTTCTGAGTCCTGGATTTACCTCATAGTAAGGCTCTGAGATATATCTCTTGCTGCCTAACAAAAAACAAAACATATTGGCTGAGAACAACAATTTTTATTATCCCTCATAGTTCTGAGAATTGAGTCGGCTCAGCTGAGATGCTATTGATTTTTTTTTTCTGAAGGCTCAATTGGGCTGAGCATCTAAGGTGACTCAGTCATATAACTGACACTTGGTGGTGACCTTCAGCTGAGAGTGTAGGGGATATTGACTAGAGCACCTACCCATGACTTCTTCCTTTCCATTGGGTTTCTCACAACATGTTCCATATATATTCAAGTATAAGCCGGCCCATATATCCATGGAGGCACCTAATTTGATCACAAAAACTGCATTTAAAACTGTGCTGAAAAAATCTGCTTATACTCGAGTCTATGCGGCTATCCTGAGAGATGACAATAGAAATTGTCACTTCTCTTAAAGACTAGATTGTAATGAGCATGACACAGAGGATGCTTAAATAGGTGGGGGGCACACATACAAGGCAACTTTGTTTCGCGGGCAGTAGGGAGTGACCTGAGAAAGGAGGCTGCCCTCTTCCCACGTCCTCTTACAACTGCTATCCAGCCCACAGCAGATCCCATCATGGAGTTAACTACCTTATGTTGGATCACTACATGGGTGAGAATTCAACTGCCATGAGAATCTAGTCCAGAACCTTCAACCCCTGTACAACAGAATGAAATGCCCACCCATCTGCCTCCCTTCTCACCATTGTTCTTATGCTGGAGCCCCTGGTTTCAGCCCCTGTGCCAATCCATTCTAGAGTGGATCTGTGTCTTTTGTTTCCCCCCTTGTAGTTTACCAAGAATTATGTCTTTTTTTCTCAGAGACTTGTTTCTCTTGATACCATGTCCAACGTATGTGAGATGAGCCTCCCCTGTAAAGATCATCCTCTCTGTGTTGTACTTTCTCTAGGGCACATTTATTCCTCCTTTTGACCATCAATGATATCATCAATATTTTTGGCCAATACCATTATTTCAAGGTATCCATTCTTCACTTGACCTCATTCACTCTTCAACTTTTGCAAGCATCTGTGAGGTGATTGAAAATACTCTAGCTTGGATAAGACACACCTTAGTCTTCCAAGTGATGTCTTTGCTGTTTAACACTGCAAAGAGTTCTCTTGCTAAAGATTTCCCCGATGTAATACATTGCTTGATCTATTGGCTCCTGCTTCCATAGGTATTATTGTGGATACAAGTGAAATGAAAGTCTTTACAACTCCAATTAGGTTCTCCATTTATTATGATGTTTTTATGGAACCAACATAGTGTCTGTGTGATATGTGTGATTGGGTCCTTTTCCGGTATTATAGCCCATCTTCAGCTTCCGGATTCACTCTGTATGCCAGTGAGAGCTCTCTCTCTCTCTCTCTCTCTCTCTCTCTCTCTCTCTCTCTCTCTCTCTCTCTCTTTCTCTCATACACACACACACGTATATGTTGTGTCTATCACGTGGAGCACTCTTCTTTCCTACAAATCTTCATCTATCCATATTATGTTTTCCTTTCTGTTGAGGCGCGATAGATTCTGAAGGCTGTAGTCTTTGATCTTCATCAGGAAGTCCTTCCAGTTGTTTTCATTTGGGTCAATGAAGGTTGAATCACCTATATATTTTCGGTTGTTCATGAGGTTCTACCAACCATATGCAGTGTTCGTCTTCATTTAGTCCAGCATCTCAGATCATTTGTTCAGCATACAGAGTGAATATGTCTATAAATATCATGAAAGGATGCAGCTTTGGCACTCACCCTGGCTGAGTTTAAACCATGAAGCCTCCCCTTATTCTGCTCGAGTCACTGATTCTTGGCCCATCTATGTGGAGGTTCTGCACGAGCATAGCACAATGTTTTGGAATGCCCATTCTTGGCGATATTATCCATAAACACTATCACACACACACACACACTTGAGTGCCTCAACTCCCAACTCAGTTCCTAGAACATCAGCATAGAAATGTGTGATTGGGTCCTTTTCCAGTATTATAGCCCATATTCAGACTTCAGACACACTCTGTATACCAAGTGAGCTCTCGAGCTCTCTCTCTCTCTCTCTCTCTCTCTCTCTCTCTCTCTCTCTCTTTCACACACACACAAGTATATGTTGTGCCCATCACGTGGAGCACTTTTCTTTCCTACAAATCTTCATCTATCTCTTTGGCATCTGTCATAGCTCAGCTCAGATGTTACTCATTCAAAGAGATTCTTTTTGATATTGGTCCAAGTATGAATTACATGACCTTGTTCTGTGTCTCCGGAATGCCTTATCTGTCCACCTTGAGAGTTAATTTTCCCACTGTCCTCTAATGGAATTACTTCCTTGGCTGTCTCATTGACTTGTGTACAGTGACTGAAGAAAGAAACTATGTCTGCCTTCAACTTTTTCTCCACCCACCCGGGGGGGGGGGGGAAATCCACAGATGTTTGACCAACAAATGGATGTACTGACTTTATCTTGCCATTCTTTCTAAGTCTGATGTAACCAGTTGCTTAGAGGGCAGGAGTTGGGAGAGTGGATGAAGAATGTGTGTATAAAATGCCATGTGAGCCACTTGCAGCCCCTCCCTCAGAATGATTCTCAAGGGTGACTACCAGTCTTTGCCTGAAACGCTGTTTGCAAGAACCAACAGGCTTCTTTCTGAGGCTCCATACACATACCGCTCTATTTCCCCAACAGAGTGAGCACCGCACACCCAGCACCTTGCTCCTGGCTTCAGCGTCCCTACATGTACCATCACTTGGTATTTAAATGTCTGGCAGAGGGGGGGTGTGAAAAAAGGGGAGGGTGTAGGAGATTGGGGTTGACACTGTCACTCAAATGTAGGTGGACACTTAATATGCTTGGGAGATGACAGGCCCCCTAAGGCCATGTGTCCAGCAAGAGGATTATGATTCAATATAAGTGGCTCCCAGCCAGCAGGAAGGATCCAGCTGAGCATTGGACGTCATGGAGCAGCCCCAGGGTAGTGGACATATGCCAGCAGCCCCGCTCGATCAATCCTTGGAAACAGAGCCAGAAGGAATGGGGGACTTTTTGAAGGTTGATCGACACCCTTTTGAAAGGTGAACTTCTTTTCTGGTCTCATTAAATGTTGTTAAGGCCATTAGCAGAAAATAGAATAGAAAAATATGACCTTTTGTATGGTGGATTTAGAGGCTAAGAAGATGGACGAGTTAGAAATGTACTGGAAGCTGATAATAAGCACCTTGGTGAGGAGTGATAGCTAAAGATTGAAAATTGACAAATAGGTCAGGCTGACAGAGACCAAGACAGAGAGGGTTGGAGTGTCATTTGCATGCTGAAGGGGACGCGGGCAAGGAATGAAAACATCAATAACCCAGCAGGGTCGCCCTCACTGAGGACCAGCTAAGGATTATTCATGAGATGGCTAGAATTTGCAAGTGCAGAAGAGAGGATATTTTATTATAAGATGAAGAGCTTGCTCTCCAGCTGTTGAGAGGAATAAATGAGCTAGTCTTCCCTGAGGAGTTAGGGTACCAAAGAGAAATACTCAAAGCAAGAAGTCAAGAGGCCTGGCACATCTGTTAAGTTAGTTGCAAAGTGGTTGAATGTTTCTAGTCCTCCCTGGATCACAGTCTGCTGTATCCAACTAAATGACTAATGTGAAATTATTTGGAAAGCTATCAAACTATACAAATGTAAGGAATCGTCATCATCATCACCACTCAGCTGAATCAAGTGAAGACAGATATATAGCTGTAAGGAACTGTGTGATTTTAATTATTCCCTCTGATGGAGTTGAACATGTTTGCAGACTGTCTTAAAGCAGTGGCAGCTCCAAAATAATTTATCTTATCCTTTTGAGACAAATGCTATGGTATTTTGATGGAGGAAGATGCAGGGGAAGATGGTGTGTAGAGTGTGTGTCAGGATAAAGAGGGTGGAGTGGCTTGCATCTTGATGACCAGAAAGTGAGATGAAGTGGACCACCAGGAGGCATGGATCAAAGAGTCAAGATCACTGTCTGCTGCGAGGTCTTTAAGAAAGGAGAAGCATTTGAGATTGGTTGTTTGAGATCCTCTAACCCGAGATGCCATGATTAGGAGAGGATTCTATGTTGACTTCCAGGTCATAGTTATCATTTGAATGTTGTGCTAAGTATTTTTATCTACAATGTCCCACTTAATTCTCACACCCACTGGGCGGACAAGGCATTATCATCATCATCATAAGATAAGGAAACGTAGGTCCAGGGAGGGTAGTAGTTTGTCCAAGGTTATTTGTTAGTAAAAGACAAACTGAAACACTGCAATCCAGTCGATGCCAACTCACAGTGCTCCTATATCCCTGTTGGTGTAGGGCTCCCAGGATGGTCGGCAATCTGCAATGTGGGCATTTGGAAATTACCAGCTGCTCCGCTGAAGAAAAATGAAGCTTTCTAATCCTGCAAGGAGTTACCATCTTAGAACCCCAGAGTGGCAGCTCTACCCTGTCTTATGGGCTTGCTGTGAATATGAGACAAAGTCTGGTATTAAACCCAGTCTTTAGCCGCAGAGTCTGTGCATGGAACCACTGCACAATGCCACCTATAGATAATGTGATTCTCAGAGAAGGAGAGAGAGGTGTCCTGCCCACCTTACTAGATAGTTGTCATGTATCCTATTTATTACTGGAGAAATCCAGTATATTCACAGAGCACAGGGAATACAACAAATTCTCATTTATTGTTACAATTCAGATCTTACCGTAATTATGATGACGACGATGATAGAAATGACAACAGCAACAGTGGATAGCCACTGATCAGCTACTATGTGTTAAGCACTTTACTGGTTGTATATACAGTCACTTATTGATTGAACAAATATTTATTGAAAACATACTGTACACAGGCATTGTTATACAATGGCACTATAATGATGAATGAGATGCATGCAGTGTCTGCTCTTACATGGCATTTTTACATACTAGATGGGGAATACTCACTATAAACATGAAAAAATGAAGACATCACAGTTATTTAGCTAGGGAGTAAATAGAGCAATGTAGTATGGGGGGAATTCGATGGGAGCTATATAGATGAGTGGTCAGAGAAAACTTTTTATTGCCTCATAAAAGGCTCTCGACAGCTCTGTGATGTGCGTGAGCACTGCCGTTATGCACAGAATCACACGCCTAAAGCTCGATCAAAGCGAAATAAAGAGTCTAGGAGGCTATTTTTGTTGTCAGAGTCCCTAAGTGGTGCAAACATGACAGTCACCATAAAACAGAATTTACTTAACAGTAATTGGCTTTATTATTATTGCCACTCTTAAGCTACCACAATAGCTAATCAATTAGAAAATTTAAAAAGTGATGGGTAGAATTGCAGGGAAAGAAAAGGGGTTGGGGCATGGAAATGAAAAAGACCTACCCTCCCCCATCCTTCTCCCACCCCCCAAAGGAGTATGTTCAGAAGATTGTGGCATTACACAGTTTCCTTGGAAGGTATGTATGGGGCTTTAACTATTGAGAGCTTTGCAGTGACAGAGGAATAGACACAGGCCTTATGGCAGTTAATGGAGTCCAATGGATTGTGAATTGAGTCAAGGAGACCAAATGTATGTCAGAATAGAACTATGGTCCACTGGGTTTTCAATAGCTCTTTTTATTTATTTTGTTTCATTTTTTGCCAAAGATTTTATTGGGGGCTCTAACAGCTCTTATAACATTCTATACATCATTTGTATCAAACATATTTGTACACATGTTGTCATATTCATTTCCAAATGCTTTCTACCTGAGGTCATGGTATAAGCTCCTCCTTCTCCATCCTTTGTCTTTATTTGTAAATGATTTTGTTTCATTTTTTAAAGTAGATTCCCAGGACTTTCTTTCTAGGCACCTCTGAGTGGATTCCCACTTTCTTTCCTTTTAAAAAGAGTTTTATTGAGATATTATTCACACATAATACAATTTAATAGTGCAAACACCGCCATGTGTGAATTGTGATAAGAGTTGTATGGGACTCACACTTTCTGAAGAGCAGTTGAATTAACCATTTTCAGCACCCAGGGGCCCTGTCCAGTACTACTAGTTAATTGTTTGAATGCATGTACGTAATCATGAAGCAGATGCCATGGCTGTTTTACATGGATTATCTCATTTATCCTCACCATAGATCATACTAGACACTATTATTACTCCAGTCTTAGAGATTCTGATTCAATTTATTTGGGGTGGAAAGGCAAATTCTCAACAGGAAGTTGAATCAGTTCAAAGCCCAGCATTTCTGAACTTCAGTAAGATTCATTTTCTGCCTTTGAAGATAGTTTAGGAAAGATGCTTATAGTTTTGTCTCAATTCAACTATATAGAAGCTCCATTAGCCACCCCGCCCCCCTCAGATGTCTGACCTGACCTGAGGAGTAAGGGAAGAAGGGCCGAAGAAGGGTGAATTGTTTTACCTGAGACTTCAAGGACTAGTCAAAATTAGTCGTGGAAGCAGAGATGTCTGAGCGAGTCAATTCAGCAAGAGGAAACAGTATGGCCTGCCAGAGAGGCAGCTAACAATCATGAGCCTGGGATCTTGGACGAGATTTTCTTGGATCCATTTATCAATTGAAACTTGATTTCCTACAAGATTTGTAAGTATGTTAATTGTGGGGTGGTGGTGATTTGATGAGCTACATGGTTTTCTAAATCATTTTATTTGGGGTTCATACATCGTTTTTCACGATGCACAAATACATAAATTGTGCCAGGCTTCTTCGCATGCCTACTGCTGTCATCATTCTCCAAACATCGACTTTTGAGCCCTTGATAGCAGCTTCTCATCTGTGCCCTTCCATTCTTGCTCCCCACTCCTCCACCAACCCGCCATACTTTATAAATTATTATTGTTTTGTCATAACTTACACTGCCCGATGTCTCCCCTCGCCCTCTCCACCAATGTCTGTTCTCCCGGTAAGAGGTTGTATGTAGATCCTTGTAATTGGCTCCCCCTCTCTACCTCACCTTCCCTCCACCCATCGAGTAGCTCCATTCTTACTACTGACTCCACGGGGTTCATCTGTCCTGGGTTCCTTGTATTTCCATTTAAATATCATTTTAAACAACTGATTTCAGCTGGAGGAAATAGCTTTACAGTTATAGTAATAATGATGGGCTAGGTTAGGGAATTTATTGCAGATAGTGAGAAATGTAGGGTGAATTTTATAGATACCTATAAAGTAGAATGGATTGGGGGAAGTTAGCAAGGCCTCAGGGGTGACCAATGGTGATAATAACTTTGCTTAAGAACCAAAGATTTGGAAGTGTGAGAAATTGAGTTTCTGTTTTGACATAGTGACATGAAGGTACCTATTGGCCACCCAAAAGCAGAGGTCTGCAAGAGTCCAAAGGTGTTGTAGTACAGAAAAGAGGGCTCAACTGAACTATGGATTGAGGAGTTTTCGGCATATGTGTAGTAGCTGATGCCATGGATCGTTGTGTTCAAACTCTTAAAAATCATAAGTCAAGTTCAATCCTGAAAAAAAGACATCACACAAGTTACAATAATAAAGAACTCTACAATATATCTGTTCCCTCAAAACTCTCACGGTTACCCAAAACAAAGACAGTCTAAAAAAACTGTCACAATGAAGGCATGGCAATGACATTTAATGTTGTACCTGAATGTGATGTTGTAATGTAAGAATGGAATTTGGCAAAATTAATGAAATCTGAAGAAAGCAAGGACTTTAATTAACAACATTGATCCACTTGGAGTTCCTGGATGGTGCAGTTCAATGTGCTCAGCTGCTACTGAAAGGTTAAAGGTTCAAGTCCACTAAGAGGTACCTCAGAAGAATGACCTGGCAATCTAATTTTGAAAATTCAGCTGTTGAAAACAGCATGGAGCAAAGTTCTATTCTGAGATCCGCAATTGATTCCATGGCGATAGGGATGGGCTCCAGTTGCCAGGGACTTGATTCCAACCATGGTAACTTAATTTGTTACAAAAGCGAATGCTCCATAGGGTTTTCTTGGTTGTAACCACTATAGAAGCAGATAGACAACAGCTGAAACCCCCTATATATGTATATGTATGATGACAAAATACCTGTAAATAGTTCATGAACGCCAGAAATGTCCCCCAGTTGAGTCCGATTGAGTGCCACACCCTGGCCCCAAAGTATGTCCTTGGCAGTCTCTCAGGAACACCATGCTTTGCTGCATACCCTTAGTGTTTTGCCACGGTGTGGTGGGGTCAGACAGGGTACAATCCCAACCCTGTTTCTCCACTGTTGTCCCTGTAAGGCCTAGGGTCAGTGAGGGATGTCATGTTTCATAGGGGGGCCAACCATATGGTCTCTCTGTGTGTTGGCTGTTCTGAGTTGGGATATTGTCCTGAAGGCTCAGTGGGCCAAGCTGCACTCCACTCTCTCTTCATTTCCATTCATTTTTTCTCATTTGCTCTGGTCAGGTATGTTTCACACCCCAAGCTGCAGCTTCAGTACTGTCCTCCAAAGCAAACTCCCACTTGGGGGAGAGGTGGCTGTCCACACTGTTAGGATTGGGGTTGGGCCCTCAGATGGCTCCACTGGTTCTCCACTCCATGCTATCATGTTGCATTAGCATCCTGGAACACTGGGTTTAAGTTCAGGGTTTTTGTTGTTGTTGTTGTTATCATTGTTTTATTTTCTTTGGTCACTTCATCTTAGGATGCCTTTTTTTGTACATATTGTTATGTCTGCAGGTCTATCTAGATAAGATAGACTGGATGAACAGTCTGGAGGAGAAAAAAAAAAGGACTGATGGTTCCGGGGGGACATGGGTGATGGGGAGTTGGGGTTAAGAGGATGGTGTCGATCAACTCAAGGATAAGGGAACAAGTGATCCAAAATCAGTGACAAGGTGGGTGTGAGATGCCTGATAGGGATTGATCAAGAGTAATATAACTGAGAGAAATTATTGAAACCCAAATGGAGGCTAAGCATGATGGTGGGAAGAGAGGAAAGGAAAAGGAAATATAGGAAAGAACTGGGGGGTAAAAGGGCATTTATAGTGGTCTAAATATAGCATGTACATAGGTGAATCTATTTATATATGATGATGGGGAAATAGAGCTACATGCATTTACTAATAGGGTAAGTATTAAGACAACAGATGGGGCATTGGACCTCCACTCAATGTAAGAACACTTTGTTCTATTAAATTGGCATTGCATGATGTTCACCTTCCCAACATGATCACTGAAGACAAATGTGTGCATAAGTACAAGTGGTGAACAAAGCGGTTGGTGCCTGGCTATCAAAATACATAGTGTCTGGGGTCTTAAATGGTTGAAAGTAGACAAGTGCCCATCTAGCTTAAAAGCAACACGTGAAAGAAATGCACCAGTCTGTATGACCACGAGGTGTCAAAGGGATCAGTTCTCAAACTTCAAAGAGCTAAAAATAATAACATTGCGTGCCCACCTTCCTTATATGATCCTTGATGACAAAGGTATACATAAGCAAATGTGATGAAGTAAGCTGATGGTTCCTGGCTATCACAAGATAGAGTGTCTGGAGTCTTAAAGGCTTGAAAGTACACCAGTGACCATCTAACTCAGAAGCAACTAAGCCCACATGAAATAAGCACACAAGCATGACGGGATCAGGTATCAGGCATCAAAAAACTAAAAATTATATCATTATTAATGAGGGGGAGTACAGATTGGGGCCTACTCAAAGCCCATCAGTAGGTGAAGTGACATCTCTTTACAGAGGGATTGCAGGGATGTGGTGGGCCAGTCAAGTTCCAGTGTAGCAACAATGAACTATCCAACTTTTCTCTAGTTCTTAAATGCTTTCTCCCACCCACTGTCATTATTACAATTCTACCTTACAAATCCAGCTAGATCAGGAAATATACACTTGATCCAGAAACATGGGGAATCTAGGACAGATGAATCCTTCAGGCCCAGTGGTGAGAGTGGTGATACTGGGAGGGTGGAGGGAAGGTAGAGTAGAAAGGAGGAACCAATTGCAGAAATCTACATATAACCTCCTCCCTGGGGTATGAACAACAGGGAAGTGGGTGAAGGGACACATCAGACAGTGTAAGATATGGCAAATTAATGATCATTTGTAAATTATTAAGGGTTCGTGAGGGAGGAGGAGTGGGGGGGAGGGAAATATGGGGAGCTGATACCAAGGGCCTAAGTAGAAGAAGGATTTTTTGAGAATGATGGTGGCAACAAATGTACAAATCTGGTCTGCATACAATTGATGTAGGTATTGATCATGATAAAAGTTGTATGAGCACCCAATAAAATGATTTTAAAAATTAAAAAAAGCAGATAGCCAGGCTTTCTTTCAGGGTGCAACTGAGTGAATTATAACTACCAACTTTTAACTTAGATAGATAGATAGATAGATAGATAGATAGATAGATAGATATCAAAAAATTTGTGGGAAAATTATGATACTAATACTTTTAAAACAGATTTTGGGCATATAATTCACAAACTATACAATTCAATAGTCCAATTGTATCAAGAAGAATTGTATAAGTTTCACAACAATCAATTTTCCTCATTCCTGTTGTCATTGTTATTAGCTCCCCATCTTCCCCCTAGTCTTCCCTAGTATATCCCAAGAAACCATTAATCCGGTTACTGCATCTATAGATTTACCTCTCCCAGTTTTCATGTACAGAAAAACATTGATAAAAATAACAATAATAAAGTAAAACAGAGGAAGGGCAATAAAATCTTCATCAAACAAGTAAAAAGAGAGCCCGCAGACTGGCAAAAAAAAACTTTAGTAATGACACAACAGACAAGGGATTAATCTCTGAAATATATAGAAAATGACAAAACTTCAGTAAGCAAAAGTGAGTAATCCAATTAAAAGATGGACAAAGGACATGAACAATTTCCAAAAATGATATCCAAGTTGCTCACAAATGTGAAAAAGCCCTATGCTCCCTAGCAATCCAGGAGATGCAAATCCAAACAATCCTGCACTGAAAATGACAGGACACAACAAATGCCGGAGTCGGTGCAGAGAGATGAGAACCCTCATCTGCTGTCTATCAATATGCACACTCATGCTGGAGAGTGAAATGGCACTACCTCAAGCAATATCCCATACGTGTCATCCATGCTTCTGTTGTGTATATACTCTAAAGAAGTAAGTGACATATGCATTCTTGCGTTCATTGCATAGTGAAAAGTTGGAAACAATCCAACAGTACTGGAATGGATAAAGAAACTTTGGCAATACTCGCTGTGGAATATTATGCATTACTTAAAAGACAATGATTAAGCCACAATGAACCTTATGGCATGCATGGATGAGTAAACATTAGGTGGAGTGATATTAGTTAATCACAAAATACTAAGAATGAGTCCATTACTGTAAAAATAAAAGTAGTGGTCACTAGAACATCACAATTACTTACTTATCTTGTTCTCTACTATAAGAATAAAGCCCACGGCAAAGACTTGCATATCAAAGGGAATTGACTTTGTAGGGTCCCAGGGGAGGGTGGGCAAGGGTTGAAATATGAATAGACAGGAAGGTTGACATGTATTTATTTGAGTGAAAAAGAGGATAGAGATTCATATGAGGAAAAAAAGAATTCGGGGGAGGGGGAAAGAATACGAGGAGGGACTGATGAGTGGTTTGAACTACTGAATGAAGAGTTGATGGTTTGAGAGTTTATCTCTCCACCTGATATGCAATAAATAATGTATTTTTTAAAAAAGCTAACAGGTAAATCCCAAAATGTTTGGAAGCTAAATCTCAAAATGTTTGGAAGGTCAACAACACTCTTTTAAATAATTCATGGATTCTAAAGAAATAATTTTAAATAAATGGAACTGAATAAAATAAGAATATGTACAACATATCAAACTTTATGGGAAGCAGCTAAATAATAGTACAGGGAGATTTATGGCACCAACCACACTAGAAATTATTAATCATTAATCAAAGTTCCTGCCTCAAGAAACTAAATAAACAAAATAAATCCAAAGCAAGAAGTAGAAAGGAAACAATAAACACAAGAACAAAAATATTAAATTGAAAACAATGAAATAAAAAGTTAGCACTTTAAAAATATCAATCAAGCTGACTGTGGTAGTCTGGATGTCTAGAGGAACAAATCCATAGACACTCATATATGTATAAGAAACAGCTTTATAAACAAGAGCAATTGAATATTGAGTAAACATCCCTACCTGGTCCAGATAAAATTCATAAATCAAATCTTGGCCCATATGTCCAGTACCAACCTATAAATTCCTCTTCAGAGTCACGCAACATATGCAATAATGCTGAATACAGGAAGATCACAGTCCAGTGGGTGGAAAGTCTTGTGCAGTCAGTGTCAGTGGAAGCATCTCAGCTCTGGAAGGGATCTCCACCTGACCCCTTCAGCTCCAGGAGGCTAGTGTAGCTCCATGTGTCTTCTCAACAGGGATGTCTCATAGGGAGTATGCCTGTGTTCCAACTCCAGCGAGTTAGTTATCTCCTTAGCACCTCCAAATGAGGTCATCAAGTTGGGATCTAAACTCCCCCCATTTGCTCGTCTCAAATTGACAACAGATTATGGAATGAACACAATGACAAACATATAGCAAGACTTATAGAGACAAGCAAACATATATCAGGATTAAAAAATGGAATATCATTGTGTTAATCTGGGTACACTAAAGAAACAAATTCACAAACACTCACATGTGTATAAGAAAGAGCTTTATATACAATAGCAACTGTACATAAAGAAAACATGTCAGCTTAGTCCAGCCCAATATCATAAGTCCAATATTAGCCCATAGATCTGATACCAGTCTATAAGTCCTCTTCAGACTCACAAAGTACATACAATGACACCAGGACAATCACAAGCCAGTGAATGTAGAGTCTTATGTATTCAGTGGCAGTAGAAGCATCTCAACGCTGGCAGTAGTCTCTCCATGGCTTCCAGTTTCTAGGACTCAGGGGCTATCAGTATGCTGCCATGTGTCTTGTCAGCTACAATGTTTCCCAGGGAATGAACCAAGAGAGATAGTGTCTCCTGCCTCCATGAAAGAATTACCACATTTCCCAGAATTTTCCGGAGAAGGCCAGGTCCACACAGAGGTTTCACATTCTTTATCCTCAAATTGACACCAGATTTGATGACTCCCACAATCACCAAATGCCCTGCACATATCCAAGGAAACTAAAGAAGAATTCTTCTGAGGATTCCCTTAGCCTCTTGAAATGTTGAGGTTGTATTAATATTTAAAGGGAATACTAGATGAACCCTAGAGTGCTGGTAGTGTGCATAGTGGGTTGTGCATTGGACTACTAACCACAGGCCAGCAGTTTAAACCCAGAGCAGCTCTGTGGGGCTGGAGAGGCAGAATAAAGCTGTCTCCTATTGTGCAGGTTTACAGCTTCAAACACCATAGGAAAGAGTCCTACTCTGTCCTATAGTGTTAATATGAATTCGATGAAAATGAGATTGAGGGTATTTGAAAAACTTTATACACATAGATTTGATAGCCTTCATAAATCAAACTGTGACCAAGTTTAAATAGATTATCTGAGTATTAGCATAATTGTGAAATAATTTGAATTGATAATTAAACTTTTTGTAAAAAAAAATCTCATAATTGAGTGTCACTGAAGAATTCTATCAAACTCTTTTCAACTCATTTCATGAAGCCAGAGTTACCCCGAAAAAGAAAAAAAAAACTACACAAAAGAAGATTAAGACCAACATCACTATAAATTAGATGCAGAAATTCTAAACAAAATGCTAGCAAACTGAATACAACAATCTAAAAATATATATGCACCATGAACTAATGGCATTTTTTCAGATATGCAGGGCTAATTCAATGTTCAAGGATCAAATGATATAGTCTTTCATACAAATTTGCTGTAAATGAAAAAGAAAATCATATTACCACATAAATCAACACACAAAACAGCATTTAAGAAAAGTCAACAACTATTCATAATAAAAGCTCTCAAAATATAGAATGAAGAGGAATCAACCTATAGAGTAAAAGGACTTTTGACATGTTATGCATATTTAATAAAGGACATCTATAGGTAGTCCCTGATTTATCACAGGCTTTTGATAACTCAGACATACATTGATTTTGAAATGCTCTCTTTGATGATGAATGAAAACACTAAGGACAGGAGACCTGGTCAGCTGTGAGATATCGGGAATTCTACACATGAAGAAAACAAAAGGTCATTAATAAGAGGAAAAAAGAAAAGGTCAAAGTGAACATCAGAAGAGACTCTGAAATGTGCTTTTGATTATAGAGTATATAAAGCAAAACATTTCCCACACATATATCAACCTGAAAGAACTGGAGAATAAACTCAAGCCTTGAGTTGAAATATTGGCAGAATCCATCAACCAATACAGGAAACATCCAAAGCGGGTGAAAGGAACACACAGTCACTCTCCTTGAAAAAAGCAGTGACACACAACCATTTCAAGGGGTAGCAAGAGCACATGGTATTAAGGCAGAAGTCTAAACTGCATCGAAGGCATTAGAATAAAAAAAGACCCCAGGAATTGATGGAATACCAATTGATCAAAAACCAATGGTATTAAGGCAGAAGTCTAAACTACCAATTGAAAATGTTCAGCTCGACCAGAGGTCCACAAACTTTTGAGACAGAAGAACAAATCTTGTCCTTCACAATAATTTAAAAATATTTTTTGAGCCATGAATATGCTTTTACAAACAAAAACATCACCATTATCTGAATAAAATCCCTTAAACATTTTCAATTTTACTCCAGAGCCACATTTATGAATTAAAATAGCTGTGTAAGGCTTGAGAGTTGCAATTTTGTGAAGCCCAGAACTAGCCAATGAAGCACTGCAAGCTCTCACTCACCTATGCCAAGAAATTTGGAAAACAAACTCATTAGCCAGCAGACTGGAAGTAATCCCTAGTTGTGCCCCTTCAAAGTGATATGCCAGAAAGTGGAAATTACCCAACAGCATCATTACTATCACAAGACAGTCAAATTTTGCTGGAGATCCTTCGAGGACAGTTGCAACAATCCATGGGATATGCAAGAAATTCAAGCCACATTCACAAGAGCACTTGTCATAAGGGCTAGCATTGCCACTATCAGACAGTTACTGGCTGAATGCAAAGAATAACAGAAAGTATTTACTTTTGCTTTATTGACTAGGCAAAGGCATCTAACTCTATAAATCAAAACAACTATGGACAATACTGAAAAGAATAGGACTTCCAAAACACTTCATTGCGTGTGGCCACATCAAACCTGTATGTGGACCAAGAAGCAGGTGTTCAAAGAGAATACGGAAATACTGCATGGTTTCAAAATTAGAAAAGATGTGTTTCAGGATTGTAGCTTTTCAACATACTTATTAAATTTGTGTACTGAGTACGTGATTCAATAAACTGGATTTTATGAAGAAGAAAGCAGCATCAGTTTGAGGGGAGCTTAGGCACAACCTGTCTTATGCAGATAACCTAATCCTGCTTGCTGAAAATGAAAATGACTTGAAGCACTTGTTGAAGTTCAAGGGTTGTGGCCTTCAGTATGGGTTAAAACTCAGTGTAAGGAAGACTCAAGTCCTCACAATTGGACCAACAGCTAGCATCATGATAAATGGAGAAAAAGTCAACATTACCAAGAATTTTATCTTGCTTGGATCCACAGTCAATGCTCATGAAAGCAGCAAATGGCATATTGCATTGAATAAATCTACACCAGACCTCTTCAAAGTGTTGAAGAGCAGGAATTTCAATTTGAAGGCCAAGATGCACCTGACCCAAGCTAAGGTATTTTCAATCACCTCATGTGCATATGAAAATTGGACAATAAATAAGGAAGGCTGGAGAAGAGTTGATGCACTTGGCAAAGAATATTATTGGAAGGACTACCAGAGGAACAAAGAAACCCATCTGGGAAGAAATTCAGCCAGAATATGCCATAGAAGTGAAGATGGAAAGACTTTGCCTCAGGTATTTTAGACATGTTGTCTGTGGAGCCCAATTCTTGGAGAAGGACATCATTCTTGGTCAATGGCGGGGGGAGGGGGGAGCAGAAAAGAGGCAGGCCCTCCACAAGATGGACCAACACAGTGGATGCAGCAATGACCTCCAATACAATACTGATTGTGTGGATGGCACAAGACTCAGACGAGTTTTGTTCTACTGTGCATAGGGTCACTGTGAGCCAAACCAATTCATACTTAACAGGAAAAAAGCAAGTTGGTTTGACATAAGTTGAATACACGCGGTTTGAGTTTTTAGTTTTTGTTTTATCGTTTTCTTGGCTATTGTCTTTTATTATCAGTATTATAAAATTGATATTTATTTTTAGGGGTTGAAGACATTCTGTGTAAATTTACATATACATTTTAATACATATATTTAAAAATGCACCAATCATAAAATTTTTGGAGGGGGGTTGGGGAGACAGGGAAAATATGGGGAGCTGGTACTGGGGGGCCTAAGTGGAAGGAGGATGTTTCAAGAGTGATGATGGCAACAAGTGTGCAAATGTGGTCTGCATACAGTTGAAGTATGTATTGATTGTGATGCAAGTTGTATGAGTCCCCAATAAAATGATTAAAAATATATTAGCAAAAAAAAAAAAAACTGAAGGCAGGACTATGGGTTTAACGTTCTGAATTGGGTTTCAAATTTGGTTTGAATGGCATCTATGTAAGTTTTAAGCATATCTACTTCTGCATTTGAAATTTCTTTATGAGCTTTTACTAAAGGAAAATATTTACATATTTAAATGTTTGTTTGTTTCACTTAGTCACCCTGGAATAGAACTATCTTACAACAAAACTTTTCCATTCTTCATAAAGTTTGAGAATTGTCTGTTCCTTGCCCTATAAGCACAAATTTAAATCATTGAAATGATTAGTAATATCTGCTAAGAATTTTAATTTAAGAAGCCAATTTTTATCTTTGAGCTGAGGGAAACTTTCACCGATTTCACTCATAAATATTTCAATTGCAAAGAAAAAATTCTACCAATAATGAAAGAGATAGATGACATTGGCATTTTGTCAGTTGCAGTAATGACTCCATTTGTGGTCATCTGTATTTTCCCCTGTGGTTGGGGATGTCATTTCTAGCCAGACATTTAGTAAAACTATTATACTTTGTGGTAACATTTCATTGCTTCTCAAATCTTTAGCATTTGGGTGCTTGTTTTTGAGTAACTGAAGCCCCTGACTTAATTTTGAAAACAAAACTCTATTAATTATTTCACTGTAAATGCCTTTGACAAATTCTCTCTTTCCTCTTCATCATTATCAATGTCTTCTTCAGCATTTCTTTCCTCTTCAAAATCCATTCATTTCTTATCTATAAATTCCCTTTCTTCATAATTTATGAGCTATTTCACATCTTTAATGCCAAGCTTTAAATATAGCATTCTTGTCACAGGGTTAATGTTTCCATCAATCTCTTTCATCAATATCATCCTAGTCACATCCTTGGAATATGTGCACACAACTCAGCTTTACCCCCCTGCATATATTTTCCTCCCAGAAATATATGATAGCAATAAGAATATATATTATATATCACATATCATATATATTGCAAGTGGTCTTAAGTGTGGTTCTTCATAGCTCAAATATGTTAAGTCTGATGATAAGTTGGAAACAATATGTACAAAAGGCAGTGCAAACCCTTTCCACAGCTCCATGGGCAGAAAACTTCATAATCTGTTTCCATAAAGATTTCAGCTAAGAAAATAATACGGGATCACTATGAGTGTAACAAACTCTACAGCACCGAAGAACAACATCATACTTCATAAGGAAAGAAACACAATAAGGTAAGAAGAGTACCGGAAGTTCTAGCTACTGTGTGAAGGCAAGTAAAAAGGCCTACAGGTTAAGAAAGGAATAAATAAAGACTGCTTGCACATCTTGCACATAGGTTCACAACCCTCATTTATGAAACAGATTTGAAATGAAGAGAATTTTGAAATCAAGGACAAGGTAGTGCTTGCTGGCCTGTAAGCATGTGGTAAGGTAACGCAGTGCCGTAGGAGGATGGGGAGTGTAGTTATAAAAGGGCAACACGAAGGATCCTTGGAAATGGTTTGTATCTTAACTATGGTGACTGTGTTCGTCTTGGTAGACTAGAGAAACCAATTCATAGACACGCATGTGTGTATAAGAAAGAGCTTTATATATAAGAGCTATTGAATATTGAGAAAACATCCCGGGCCAGTCCAGATCAAGTCCATAAATCCAGTATTAGCCCATATGTCCGATACCAATCTATAAATTCCTCACCAGACTCAAGACACAAATGCAATGCCACCAAATGCAAGAAGATCACAGACCATTGGGTGGAAAGTCTGGTGGATCCATTGGCGGTAGAAGCATCTCAGCATGGGTGTGTGTCTCCTCATGGCTCCTCCAGTGCCAGGACTCTGGCTGCATCAGCATAGCTCCACATGGCTCATAGCCAGTCATGTCTCCCTGGGAGTGAGTGTATCTGACTTCCGGGGAGCTGTTTATCTGCATGACTCCTCCTAAAGAGGTCATCAAGCTGCAACCTGATTAACAGACTAGACGCCACCCCTTCAAAAGTTGACACCAGATTTTATAATATCACAGTGATGGATATACAGGCCTGCATACATGATAACATTGTGCAGGAGCTAACACATGCAAACAAAAATAAGTGCAAATAAAACTGTGGAAACCTGCATAAAATCAAGGAATTATATCTCAATAAGAAGCCCTGGTGGGGTGGTGGTTATGTATTGAGCTGCTAACTGCAAGGTCAGCAATTCGAAATCACCAGCTGGTCCTTGGGAGAAAGATGGGGCTTCCTGTTCACAGAGGCAATACCTATAGGAATCCGCATTAACTCAAAAGCAGTTTGTTTGGTTTTAGTTTAGCTTGTTTGCTTTTTAATCAGTAAGCTAGGTTTTCAGAGGATATTTCTGGAGAATTGAGCAAAGTGTCAATGGGTTTCTCTGTTACTTTTAACAACTGCATGTTAATCTATAATTATCTCAAAGACTTCAATTAAAAAAATCACCTAGTGGTAAAGAATAGACTTTTTGAGAGTGTAGTGTTTTGGAAATATAGCAGAGAAAGAGTTCTTTGAAGGTCAACATAAGAGAATTTGTTGGGAGATCAGATGTAGGATGTGAGAGAAAGGAGCGCTAAGGATAACCTAAAGACTTTAATAGGGACAAGGCTATAGAAAGGGTCTGGCGAGAAGAGGAGGAGAGAGTGTTAAAACTGTAAAGTTAGGGGACTGAGTGAGATCATCCAAAGAATAATTGTAGAGAGAGAAGAAAAATAAGCAATAAGACTTCAAAATTTTTCTCAAGGAACGTCCTCAAAAAAGTTTCTCAAAATGTCTAGCTTCCTCCATTATAAAGCTATGCAACATCCACATGTGTGCATTCACATATTACTTTCCACAAGGAGTTCTTGGCCCATGGGCTAGAGAGTAATGGACTATGTTTGGGCCTCAGAACTTCAGGAAAATGCCCTCACAAATAAACAACCCCCAAAATCAGATTCACTGTGGTTGTTTTCATATTCTGCAAAAAACCATCCTTAAAAGGAGAGACTTAATAGGTACATAATGTGAAAAATGGCTTCTTTCTGCCACCTGATCCTACCTCTTCCACTGGGAGTGTGACTGTGTCCCACAGATCCAGCCTGTCAGTGCTATTGATGAAGCAGATTAGGCAATGTGGTCTTGACTGCCACCCTCCCCATTTAGGCTCCTCACCCCATCTATTGGCTGACTCTTAATTCTGTACACTGGTATTTGAATTCCCACTGGGAACCCAATTAGAGTGTATTCACCAAGCAAAACTAATGTACCCTTTAAATAAAGTGTCTATAACAATGTTAGACATATTATATTGTAAGGACTCAAAGCAGGTAACAGACAGTGCTCCCTTAATGCCTCTCACTCCTGGATAGTACTCAAGAATGAGAAGAAAGAAGGGAAAGAGGAGGGAAACATTTGGGGGCACAGCTACTACTGACTGTTTTCTGTAAAACTTTGAAAGCTGAAGGTAAGAGATGTTTCCATGATCCATACAGTAATATATTTGAGCCAATTAGTTATATAGAGGGTAGAAAAGTGAATCTGAGGAAATGAAGCATGTATAGGGATTGAGGGAGGGGGTAGGAACTATGTTCAGTTCTAAATAGTATGGCTGTAACAATTGGTGACAGGAGAATGAGGGAAAAACTGTCTCCTGCATTGTGACTGCGAAGCTCAATCATAGTGAAGTCAGCACGTTGTGGGAGGCACAGGATGTGAGCTTAAGCAAGGTGCAAACTTGGGACACTCCCAGCATGCCTGTCTATCTACCTACCTCCCCATACCTGGTGGGGTGGCTGGTGCTCTGTAAAGCATTACATCATTGTAGGCTTGTGGGAATGAGGGATAATAAGAAACTCAACAGAAGATCAGACTCAATTGAGGCTCTGGCCAAAAGTACAGATATCTAAGGCCCACACAAATAATGACAGAAACAGAATCTCTATAGAATCTTGGAAAGGTTTCATTTTTAATGTTGTTGTCATTGTTGTTTTTAGGACCCCTCAAGTTGGTTTCAGCTCAGAATGACCCTACTTACAACAGAACAAAATGTTGTCCAGTTCTGTACCATCCTCTCATGTCTGAGCCCATCCATGCAACCACTGTGTCAACCCCTCTTGTTGAAACTCTGCTTCTGTTTTCCTGCCCTGCTGCTTGACCATACTGAATGTCCTTCCCCAGGAATGGGTTGCACCTCACAACATGTCCAAAGTCTGTCTTTTCCTTGCCTCTAAAAAGCACTCTGGCTATACTTCAAAGATATATTTGTTTGTTCTATTTTTTTAAATCATTTTATTGGGGGCTCATACAACTCTTATCACAGTCCATCCATTCATCCATTGTGTCGAGCCCATTTGTTGCCATCATCATTTTCAAAACATGTTCTTTCTATTTGATACCTTGGTATCTTTTTCTCATTTTCCCCCTCACTCTGCACACCACCATCCACACAAACCCTTGATAATTTATAGATTATTATTTTGTCATATCTTACACTGCCCAAAGTTTCCCTTCACCCACTTTTCTTTTGTCTGTCCTCCAGGGAGGGGGTTATATGTAGATCATTGTAATCCATTCCTCTTTGTGGCCCATCTTCCCCTTCCCCTCCTGGTATCCCTACTTTCATTGTTGCTCTTAAGGGATTTATCTGTCCTGGATCCTTGTGTTTCCCACTCTGATCTGTACCAGTGAACATCCTCTGGTCTAGCTGGATTTGTAAGGTAGATTCAGGATCATAAGAGTGGGGGGGCAACAAAAAGTCACATCATTGTGAATGAGGGATAATGCGGAGTAGAGACCCAATGCTCATCTGTAGGCTTATAGAAGGGTCCTGGGGAGGAGACATGTCAGTCAGGGTACAGTATAGCAACAATGAAACATACAACTTTCTACCTGGTGCTCCAAAATGTGAATGATAGTGGGACAAGAGGAAAGTAAAAGAAAATTGAGAAAAGACTAGGAGGCAAAGAACATTTATACAGATCTACATATAGGCAAGTACATAAGTAAATATATTTATATATGATGGTGGGAAAATATATCTAGGTGCATATATTTATAGGCTTTGTATTAAGGTAACAGATGGACATTGGGCCTCTACTCAAGTACTCCTTCAATGTAAGAACATTTGTGCTATTAAACTGGCATTCCATGAAGCTCACTTTTCCAACACAATAGCTGAAGACAAAGTGGGTATATAACCAAATATGGTAAAGAAAGTTGGTGAATCCTGATTATCAAAATACATAGGGTCTGGGGTCTTAAAGGTTTGAAGATAAAACAAGTGTTCATCTAGTTTAGAAGCAACAAAGCTGAAGCACACCAGTCTGTGTGATTACAAGGTGTCAATGGGATCAGGTATCAGGCATCAAAGTACAAAAAATCATATATTTGTGAATTGGGGGAGTGTGGAATGGGGATACAACGTCCATCTGTATACAGGCAAGTAGACATCCCCTTACAGAAGGGTCGTGGGGAGGAAACAAGCAAGTCAGGGTGCAGTGTAGCAATAATGAAACATACAACTTTCCTCTAGTTCTTTAATGCTCCTCTCCAACACACACACGATCATGATCCCAATTCTAGCTTACAAATGTGGCTATACCAGGGGATTTACACTGGTACAAATAGGAACTGTAAACATAGGAAATCCAGAAGAGATGAACCCTTCAGGACCAGTGGTGAGAGTGGCAATACCAGGAGAGTGAAGGTAAGGCGAGGAAGAAAGGGGGAACCAATCTCAAGGATCTACCTATAACGCTATCCCTCAGGGAAAGGCAAAAGAAAAGTGGATGAAGGGAGATGTTGGACAGTGTAAAACGTGACAAAATAATAATAATTTATAAATTATCACGAGTTTGGGGGTCGGGGAGCGAGGGGGGAAATGAACTGGTAACAAAGGCTCAAGTAGAAAGAAAATGTTTTGAGAATGATGATGACAAGAAATGTACAAATGTGCTTGATACAATGGATGGCTATATGGGTTGGGCTTAGAGTTGTAGGAGCCCATAGGAAAATGATTTTTTAAAAAAAAATGCAACTTCCCTCTTTTTCTTTAATGATTTGTTTGTTCTTTTAGCAGGCCATGATATTTTCTATTTGTTATAACAGCATCATTCAAATGCATTGATTCTTTTTTGGTCTTCCATATTGAATGTTGGACTTTCACCTGTATCACGAGGTGAATGAAAAGAGCATGACTTGGGTCAGGCACACCTTATTCTTCAAAGAAACATCCTTGCTTTCCCATACTCTGAAGCAGTGCTTCTCAACCTTCCTAATGCTCTGACCCTTTAATACAATTCATGTTGTGGTGTCCTCCCCTCCAACAATAAAATTATTTTTGTTGCTACTTCCTAACTATAATTTTGTTACTGTTATGAATTGGGTGACCCCCGTGAAAGGATTGTTTGATTCCCCCCAAAGGGGCCATGACCCACAGGCTGAGAACCGCTGTTGTGAAGCATTCTTGTGCAGCAGATCTACCCAATGCAATGCGCCTTTTGATCTCTTAACTTCTACATCCACAAACACTGAATGTGAATCCAAACAAGAAGAATTCCTTAACATCTTCCATCTTCCCTCTGTTTATCATGGTGCTATCTACAGGTTCAGTTATGAAGATTTGGGTTTACTTTACACTGAATGGTAATCCATACAGAAGGTTATAATCTCTGATATTCATCAGCAAGTGCTTAAGCCCTCCCTAGTTTCAGCAAGCAAGGTTATGTCATCTGATTAGTGTAGGTTGTTAATAAACCTTCCTCCAATCCTGATGCTGATTTTTTCTTCATATGCTTCAGCTTCTCTGATAATTTGTTCAGCAGACAGATTATAGTGAGAGGAAGCAACTCTGGCACATAGCTTTCCTGGTAGTTTTAATCTCTCTCTTGACCCAGCCTGAATTTGCTTTGGGCTCAAATATTTCTCACTCGTTCCATGACAGAAATTTCTTCCCTTTCTTTTAAATATTGTTGTGGTCTTTTCTTTTTATTATTTTTATCTTCATATTACTATTGTTTTTTTCTTTCTGTTTTGCTTTTGTTTTTACTGTTTCTGTTAGGCTTCCAAGCTTATGAAACAGAAGGAGTGGATGTATAGAGACAAAACTGATGCAATGATTTATTGGAGACAGGAGGTGGAGAGGGGAATTGTGGAGCAAACAATTAGCGGGGAGGAAGTCCCACAACTGATTGTAATGCTGTATGTACGAGTTTTTAAAAATGTGATTTAGCTATGGAAGTATATACTATATGAATACTCTATCAAGAAAACTAAAAGAAAAATAAAAGAAACCAGACTTGACCAATGGTTACCATGGGTAAAGGAGGGGGAAATTTTGCTTACAAATTATTGAGTTTATGTAAATGATGGAAGAATAATTCAGAAAATAATATCAATAATGGCTGCACCACATGAAGAGTATAATCACTGGCACTGAATTATACATGTAAAAGTTGTTGATTTTTGTATGTATTTTGGCACAATAAAAACCAATTACATGAAAAAGATATTAAGAAAAATCGATGTAATTAAATTACGGTGCCAGCAAAGAATATTGAAAGTATTTTATATTTCACAGGTTTTCTCAGAGTAATGACAAATATGCTTCCTGCCTGAACTTGAACTCAGAAATAACATTCATTCTTACTTAATACTCTAAAGTCATACAAATTTCTTTTTGCTCCTTGAACATTTGCATACACTTTTCTGTGTAAAGTATATTTCCACCAATTCTTCACCAAGTGGGCTCTCCACTCCTCCTGTAGCTCACAGTTCAAGTATTACCTCTGCAGAGTGTCCTGCTTTGATAATTCAATATAAACCATTCCAAGGTTACTCCCCATCCCAGTCATTCGATCACATTTCGTGGTTTTAGCACTTACCAGTATTTGAAGCATGGAGGTGGCATAGGCCAATGGCATAGTACTAGACCACCTAAGTTTGACTCTTGCCTCTGTTACTTCCTATTTCTGTGACTTTGGGCAAGTTAGTCAGCCTCAGAGCTCTCAGTTGTCCTCAGAGTAATAATGGCATTTACATCATAGGGTCGTACATTATCTGCATGTGAAAGTTGGACAATGAGTGAGGATGACCCCTGAAGATTTGATGCATTTGTTTGAGGGTGTTGGTGAAGAATATTGAACATACCATGGCCTGCCAGAAGAACCACCAAATCTGTCTTGGAAGAAGTCCAATCCTAATTCTTTTTTGAAAGGAGATAAGTGAGACCTCATCTCACACACTTCGTTACATTATCTGGAGAGTTCAGTCCCTGGACAAGGACATCATGCTTCATAAAGTAAAAGGCCATCCAACAAGAAGTGCTATGACAAGAAGGATTGACACAGGATCAGGCAGTGGTCATTCTTTTGTACTGTGAGGTCTTATGAGTCAGAACCAACTCAAAGGCACCTAACAATAATACCAATTCTGCTGACATGGAAAGAGTTACGGGGGAAGAATAGAAATTATTTTCACTAGATATCCTCATGAGCTTCGAGAAGCTATTTAAGATATCTGAATATTCTCATTCCGCACTGGGGAAGAGTAATGTCTGCCAGATCAACTTATACATGTAGTTATGAAGATGGAATACAATGACAAATGGGAGGTCTAGTAGAAGAGTTAGCAGTGCCAGGACCACGCCATCAGATTTCCTGTAGTAGTTTTTTTTTTTCTTTCTCATAGCTACGTGGAAATTCTCTTCTAATTTAAACACACACATACAGAAGGGCAAGTCAGAAGGTATTGTCTCTAGGGTTCCAATTCACACAAAACCCACTACTCAAGAGTTAATTTTAATTCATAATACTGTAAATATGAATGGGAGCAGACAGTCTCATCTGTCTGCCTCAAGATGGCTGATGGCTTAGAACTGCCAATCTTGTGTTAGCAGTCTAATGCTATTCTGGCAGTTCCACCACACAAATTTATTCCAAATAAATCATGTTTAAAAGAGCTCTGTGATCAGTGAATGATGCAGACAAAATCTCCCCATTACCAATACACCTGTCTTAATCTTATAATGATGTCTTCCCCAAAAGGTCCCATCAAAATGGGGGCTTCTCAAATGTGGGAATCTGCTGGGTGAATCTCAGATTATGGCATAGTGTATATGGTGATCTCGGGCTGCTAATGCTTAGATCAGCAGTTGGAAACCTCTAGCTGCTCCGTGGGAGCTACATCAAGCTTTCTGCTCCTGCAAAGATGCAGTCTTAGAAATCCACAGGGGTGATTCTCTTCTGCCCTACAGGGTCACTATGAGTCCAAATCAACTAAATGCAGGGAGAGAATGAACTTTGATTGGTTATCATTTTCTCCTCTTGACATTAGTTCACTTTTAGACTGAAGAGACAGTTCATTTTTACCAGGCAGCACATCAGCATTGACATGATGTCCTTGGCATTTGAGCAGTTTTCTCTCTGGATAAATAATGGGGAACTGACACCTTCCCTTGATGTCATGGTTTCTATGTTTCCAGGACTGCTACATGACACTACACTTATTAAAGTCCCACATTAGTAGAGGCTCAGCAAGGGTAAGGAGCACTCAGACAAAGCACTATGTTGTACCTGCCCACCCCTCACCAATTCCCAGGTGAATATATATGGTCACAGGGGCGATGCCTCAATAGAAAAATTGCATCTCTACCACCTCCACTCTGGTCTTGTGCCTCTGCCTTCCATAGCTGTGGCACCTCAAAAAGTCATTTGCACCCTGTCTGGTGTCCCTTGGGCTTTTCACCTAGCAGCAAGTGCCGCGTACCCCTCCGTGCTGTTGCTGTGCTTCTGGATAGCTACCATACCTGAGGAAGAACATTGAGTCACACCAGGTTTTTGGAGACTGTTCTGTGGCACCCTCCTTCCGGTCCACCCTGGCCATATGCCTTCGAGGCCAACTCTTCTGCACTTTGGCGACGGATGGAATAACACATTTAGAAGAATGTCATATAGAATGTCATATAGAAGAATTCTGCAGCTAGAAAAAAAGAATGAATACTTATTCTGTACAGACATACCTCATAGTATTGCACTTGGCCTTATTGCCCTTTACAGATCATTGCAGCTTTTACCATGTGAAGGTTGGGCTTGGCCCTGCATGGAGCATGTCTCCTGGAGCCCGCTTTCCAACATGTGTGTGTTCATTCATCCAAACTGACTCGATGGTGGTGAGCCTGTGCATGTCTTCACTTCATGTCTCTGTCTTATTGTGTTAGTCTGGGTAGACTACGGAAAAAATTCATGGACACACATATGGATATAAGGGTAAGGTTTATCTACAAGAGGAACGGAACATTGAGAAAAAATCCCAACCCAGTCCAGTTCAAAGTCATAAGTCCAATATTAGCCCATATGTCTGATACCAGTCTACAAAGTTTCCTTCTGATTCACAAAGTCACAGGTCAGTGGGTGCAGAATCCTGGCACTGGCAGGGTCTCCCTTGCTTCCAGGGCTCAGGGTCTAGTGGTGATAGAAGCAGCTCAGTACTGGCAGGGGTCTCCACGTGGCTTCTCCAGCTTCAGAGATATGGTTCCATCAGGGTAAGGCCAAGTGGCTTCTGCTCTGGCTCCTCCAGCTCCTGGGATGCTGCCATCTTGTCTTGTCTGTAGTCCGTCGTCTTGGAGACTGACTCCTAACAACTGGGCAGATTGTCTCTCATCTCCACAAGGGAAATATTGCGGGATTTCCCAGAAGTCTCAGGAGAAAGCCATGCCCACAGAGAGGCCTCATTGGCTACACAATGGCTATCTCCATATTAACAGGCTAGACTTCACCCCTACATTTCAATCATGAAATTGATTTGTTGAATACAACTGCCACACTCATATTTAGGTAGTTTACATAATGTTTCAAATATTTTACACATTTACCAGACTTTAGTATAGTACAAATGTAACTTATCTCTGCACTGGGAACCAAAAAAGTGTGACAGTGTATTGTGATATTCATTTGTGGTGGTCTTGAATCAAGCCCACAACACCTCAGAAGTATGTTTGTCAACTCCTGTTGAGGGATCCACCGTTGAGTTAAAACAAACAAGGAGTGTAGAATAATGTATAGCACTGTGTTAGTTTATGTGAACTAGAGAAACAAATTCATAAACACTCATGTGTATAAGAAAGAGCTTTATATACAAGAGAAAGTGTACACTAAGAAAACATAAAAAAGAAAGAAAACATCCCAGCCCAGTCCAGTCCAAGATCTTAAGTCTGATATTAGCCCATATATCCAATACCAATCTATAAGTCCTCTTCAGACTCACAAAGCACATGCAATAACACCAGGACAATCACAGGCCAGTGTGAAGAGTCTTGTGAATCCAGTGGTGGTAGAAGCATCTCAGTGCTGGCAGGGATCTCCCATGGCTCCTCCAATTTCCAGGGCTCAGGGTCTATCAGCTTGCTGCCATGCATCTTGTCAGCTGCAATATCTCCCAGGGAGTCAGCCTTGTGTCTCCAACTTCCAAAGGGAAAATATGGCTGGATTTCCCAGAATTCTCAGTGAAGAAGGCCATACCCACACAGTGGTCTCATTGACTATCTCCAGATTGATAGGCTAGATCCCACCCCTACACTCTTAATCCTCAAAATGACACCAGATTAGGGGACTGCCACATGCGCATGCTGCCTATTATGTGGCAAAGAGGAGGGATCTTATTATTGTTGTCAGGAGAGACCTGTCCCTGGAGAAGGACACCATGTTGGGGAGAGGAGCAGCAAAAAGAAGAAGAGGAAGACTCTCAAGGAAATGGATTGCCATCTTGAATACGGGCCCAAGTATAGGAGCGATTGTGAGGATGACACACGACTGGGTAGTGTTTCCTTCTGTTGGGCACAGGGTTTCTGTGGGTCAAAACTGACTCGATGGCACCTAACAATCACTCATTTCCCATTCGTGATATATCCTGTGAAATAGACTGTCACGTGATTTGGACATTACATGAATGCCGTATTAAGATTTTATGGAAGCCCACGTCCAGTTGATTTTCATTACTGTCTCTACTGCTGCTACTGCTGCTAGTAAAGCTACTGGTAGAGGTTAGAGGAACTGGTGGTAGTAACAATGGCTAAAAGGGTGGTGTTGACTCTCAAGAACTTGATACTTGGCATCAGGAGAAGTTCCTGTCAAAGGCGGAGTCTAGAATCTATTCTGCTTACTGCTGTCTCGGAGTTGACTTTCAAAAGTCATCTTACCATCATTCATCTGGACATCAATAGTCTCCCATCTCCTTTCCTCCCTCTTCCTTTCACAGTATGCTCCCAGGAAGACCTGTCACTCAGGCTGGCCTTTGAAATTCTCATCAAACAAACTGTTACCTCAGACTTTACAATGGGCAAAATCATGCTTAAGGGCTCTTGCTTCTGTGAAGTTTTGATGCTGTAAATGGCAACTCATTAGAATACCCCCTTATATGTTTCTGGGTCCTCTATATTTAAGGCCAGGAAATGTTCCTTCCCTGCAGTACTTTGGTGAGTCCTTACAAGAAATTGCCTGATCCTGGATCCTTTGGATCCTTCAAGAAACTCATTTTAACAAAAGTTCCATTTTTTTCTTTGATATTTGTTGGCAGGAATGGAACAACAGGGAGCCATAAGAAGAGAGGAGGGCGCCCATGACCACCAGAGGCAGTGATGACCCCCCCCCCCAAAAAAAAAGAAGAAGAGAGGAGGGAGGGAATAGACTGTGCCTGGCCCCTCCTATTTGGCATCCATGAGCAGCCTGAGCAGCTGTGATCTGAGTAGCCCCTGCTGTCGCTGCTTCCTACCTGTCTGCCTGCTGAACCACGACCAAGTGTGCATGCTTACAGCCATGTTCTATGTCGCACCTGTCTATATGCCACTTGGGAGCCTATGCTGAAAGAGTCTGGAGGTGGGATCTTTAAAACCATGAGGGAGAATCCTAAATAGGAGAGCTGCTTTTCCTTTTTAAAAAAGCCTAAGGTGACCCAGGCATGATCCCAAATTTAAGGGGCACACACTTGTGTATACTCTTATTTATATTTTAAAATAATATTGAAAAGATAAACCAAAATCATAAAAATGACTGCCTATAAGAGAAACAAGAAAACTGGTTAAAAGTAACAGATACAGAAGTTGAACTTATGTCAATGTGTCTATGTTTGTAAATTTACCTTTGGGGCCAGGTGCTTTTTCAAAATTTTGTTAATTAAATAAATTTAAGAAGCAAAGCAAGTACTAAATATAAAAACAAAATGTGAAACTCATACATTGCCTATAATTAATCTGTGCTTTCCTTCCTGATAGCCTGCTTCTTTTGAGCCCTTCCTCCCAGGAATGTATTCGACTGAAGCAGACTTGGACCAGTGAACATGTGCAGAAAAGACCGTCACAATCTTCAGATCATCCTGGAATAAGGAAGTATCTTGTTCAAGAAACTGAAAGTAGCCAGAAAGATGTCTCCAGATCAGTTTGGAAGACATTTGAAAACAGGATCCTGTCAAAGACTCACCACCTGACTCTAAGGCACATCCATGGATTTCTATGAAATTTGTTATATATTCATAACCCCCTCTGTTTATTTTCTGGTATGCACACAGAAAACTATTAAGACCCCCTTTTTGGAGCTTGACTTGCTCGATCAACAAAAGTCAAGCTTTGTCTTTCCCTTTCACCCGGTGTGTCTTTCTTCTTCAGCAGCACCCTAGGAGACCGCCTGGCTAACAGACTAACAGACTGACAGAGTGACTAACCTTAACCTCACAGAAAGGAATTCTTTATAAGGATGTAAAGCACAATAGTGCCATTATGTCTACATAACGGGATATACTTTGAGAGCCAAAATAATGGACAGAAACTTTGTTTCCAATAGCCATGGTGTTAATTAAAATGTGGGTGGTGCTAAGGCAAAAAACTAAGGGTGTGCAACAGAGCAGTGAGGGAAGCAGAGCATGGAGTTTCTGAAGGAGTGCCAAGGATATAATTTAGACCCAAGGCATGGTGGCCCATGGGATTCAATTGGAGGACACTCCTAGAGGTCAACAAACATCTTGAACTATTTACAAATTTTTCCTTTGTTGTGATTATTATTGTTATATTTTACTTATTTATATGTGTTCCTGCACATTGTTTTTGTTGTCGTCATCATCATGTTGTTTTCTTTTGTTGCTTCATCTTGCTATGTCTTGTTTTTCGTTCACATTATTACCTCTGCAGCTCTATCTATATAAGATAAGCTGGATGAACAGTCTGGAGGAGAAAACAATGGCACTGATGGTTCTGGGGGGACATGGAAGAGGGGTAGGTGGGGGAAAGGATGTGGTGTGGACCAACACAGGGACAAGTGAACAACAAGTGATCCAAAATCAGTGGCAAGGAGAGTGTGAGAAGCCCGATAGGGATTGATGAAGGGTAATGTAATCAAGGGGAATTACTGAAACCCAAATGAAGGCTGAGCATGTTAGTGGGTCAAGAGGAAAGTAAAAGGAAATAGAGGAAAGAACTAGGAGGCAAAGGACATTTATAAAGGTTTAAATACAGGCATTTACATTTACATATGATGATGGGTAAATACATCTATGTGTATATACTTATAGGGTTAGTATTAAGACAGCAGATGAACATTGGGCCTCCACTCATGTACTTCTTCAATGCAAGAACACTTTGTTCTAGTAAATTGGCATTCCATGATGCTCACCTTCCTGAAATTTATCACTGAAGACAAATGTGTGCATATGCAAAAGTGGTGAAGAAAACTGATGGTGCCCGGATATCAAAAGATATAGTTCTGGGGTCTTAATGTCTTAAAAGTAAAAAAGCAGCCATCTAGCTCAGAAGCAACAAAACACACACGGGAAAAGCACACCAGCCTCTGTGACCAGGAAGTCTTGAAGGGATTAGGTATCAGGCATCAAAGAGCTAAAATTAAATCATTATAAATGAAGGGAATTACAGATTGGGGACCCAAAGCCCATCTGTAACATAACACAACATCCTCTTACAGAAGGGTCACAGGGAGGAGACCACCCAGTCAGGGCACAGTGTAGCAATGACATGCAACTTTCCTCTAGTTATTAAATGCCTCCCCCCCATTATCACGATCCCAATTCTATTTTACAAATCTGGCTAGACCAAATATAGATAGGAACCGGAAACATGGGGAATTCAGGATAGATGATCCCTTCAGGACCAGTGGTGAGAGTGGCAATACCAGGAGGATGGAAGGAAGGTGGGGTAGAAAGGGGGAACCAATTATAAGAATCTACATATAACCTTCTTCCTGGGGCATGGACAACAGGGAAGTGGGTGAGGGGAGATATCAGACAGTTTATGATATGACAAAATAAATGCAATTTATAAATTATCAAGGGTTCATGAAGGAGTGGGGCGCAGGGAGGGAGGGGAAAATGAGGAACGGATAACAAGGTCTTAAGCAGAAAGCAAATGGTTTGAGAATGATGATAGTAATAAAAGTACAAATGTTTTTGGCATACAATGGATGTATATATGCATTGTGATAAGAGTTGTATAAACCTCCAATAAAATGATTTTTAAAACATTGTTGTCATTATAAAACAGTAATAGACAAATCAATAAAATAAAACTTTAAATGAAAACAAATATTTTTCTTAATGTCATTAGGAACTAAGATCAACAGCATTTGAGTAAAGAAATACAACTATTAAATATGTAAAACCCTACAAACATATTTACATTGCAAATGTTATTATGAATTCAATATGTATTTTCTTTGCAAATAATTATTTCATAGCTTCAGTTATAGGAGACATGAAAACCCTGAAGTAAAGTAACCACCACAGCACCCAGACTTTGGTTTATAAAATGATTTCCCCTTAGAACTAATTGAGGCACATGATGATTGATATCAGGTCAATGTCAGGAAGCATTTAAGTGAACCCTAAATATCGCGTCACTAAAGACATCAATCAGGTTGACAAAACCTAGTGAGGGTTATGTCAAAAGGATGTGGAAGGAAACCAGGAGGGTTGCAGTGGAAGACAGTACGCCATGGCCATTAAAAATAATATCTTTAATGATTGAGGCACACAAACATATTTAAACACATGCATTCACAAGGCAATTAAAACAAAACAAAACATTTCATTGGCACCAAATCATCATTCTAAAGACAGAAAAAGAAAAGGAAATGATTTTTTATTCTGTTAGTTCTGAGTTTGCTTTCAGTTCACCATAAAGCTAATGGGGTACATTTTTCTTTATAAAATAATTCCAGTTAATAAATAGTAATTGACAAAATAAGAACATCACGATTTTTCAACTCTTAAGGAAATAATGGGCCGTTGCAATAATATCGATAATGGCTAAAATCATTTCCAGGAAACAGAGATTAAGCTGACTGCAACTGATATCACTGATCAATCTTAACATAAAAAAGAACAAGAACTCATGTACCTCCTAGTGTGGTGCAAAGTATTCGGTGCTCTATAGGACAATTTGATTCTTCTAAAATAATTTATTAGAAAGATGTTGGAGGAATATTTATAAATTAAATTAACATTATTTTCTTCCATAAAACATAATAGTAGCCACTTAAATATGACTTTCTCCACCCTTCAACAAAACACACATGTAAAGATGCTTTATGAATGTACCAAAAAAGGTGAAACATGACAGCAGTGATAGCTCATACCTTAGCATAACTAAGAGACCTTTAGCCAACTCAAATTAGCTAATATTCAAATTTGGCATCCTTTGCTTTGGAAGGCCAATCTGAAGATAAATTTGACTATAATCCTAAAGGGATCCTAAGGATGGGAGGACACAAAATCACCTAGTGAAAGATGAAATACATGCCAAAGCAAGAAACTGCTGAGAATATGTAATATCTATGCTTCAAAATGTTTGTGGAAATTATGTTTAAATTCCATTTGTTTCTTCAAACTTTCTGAGGTCCCTTCATGTAAAAATGTATGAGGGTAAGTCTGAAAGTATTGCTACAAAATAGAAACCTTTATTAAATAAGAATGTCAACATGTGAAATTATAATGTTCTTGATATATCCTTCATCTAGGTCGCTATACTTCTGAAGGTGGTGTTTACATGTCTCTAATCCTCTTCCAAAGAATTATGCACTTTGATTTAAACCACATCAAAACAGCATCTTTGTCACCCTCAAGAGACCCCAAATTGTGTGCCTTTTTATATGATCTTGAGAAATTATGTACCTCCTGGGATTCCTCCTGAGTTCTTAAAAGCTTTTGAACGGTCATATAGGGTGAAACCTTTGGTCTCTCCCCACATAAAGGAAAAAAAATGAAAATCAACAACATTTGGAAACAACTAGTCCAGTAGACTAAAGGACCACAAGAACATCAGCCTCTAGAACCTCAAGACCAGAAGAACAAGATGGTACCCAGCTACCACTCCCAACTTCTTAAGGGCCTGGATACAGTGGGAGAAAAATGTAGAACAAAACTAAAAATCTAGGCTTATTAAGCAGATAGACTGGTGAAACCACAAAACTATGCTCCTTATTTTGGGATTTAATTCACCCCTGTGGTGGAATTTTCAGTCAGATGATGCATAAAACAATAATACTAGAGATGTGCACAACTTAGAATTATCAACCATTTAAGATAAAAAAGTTCGGCATGTAACTAAGGATGAAGTTTAACAGTTTTAGCAAAGAAATAGAAGTGGAAATAGGAAACACAGGGATGAAGTGACATATGTGATGCTACATGGAAGGTATTGCAATAAATTAGATGAAGCAAAATGTGTATGAATTATTAAATGTGAAACCAATGATCTGCTCTGTAAACTTGAACAAATTCAAAATTTAAAGTTTTGAAAAATGATTTCTGTAATAAATGAAAGCAACAAAAGAGGAATGACAGCATCAGAAAACACACCATGACCATCACCAGTACACACACACTCACACACACACACTCCAAAAAGCGCATTTTTACATTAAAACAAAATGATAATCCTGAAGCCAGAAACCTAATTAGGCTCTACATGCTAATGAATTGCCTTGATGTCAATGAAATATATATATTTTTAAATGATAACACCGCCTCGAATGGCTGATCTATGTTATAGAGTGAGATGATAAATTTGACTTGAACATTTTGAACTATGCCACTTGAGCTTCCTTTGGGCTCTATCTGGTTTTCAATATTTTCTCTCTGTGAGTTTTCATACTGAGGTTAATCTCTCATGTACTCTTTCCCTGTAGATGGTCTTCTTGAGCCTTTGTGATATGTTTTTCTGATTTCTGGTATATGAAACTCAGGATTGATAATCCTATAGAGACAGCAAGTAGAACAAAAGTTCCGGGGCGGTGGTGGGGAGGTAAAGAGAAGCTGATATCAATGTGTTCAAGAAGGAAGAAAATGTCTCAAAACTGAGTTTGGTAGCAACTGTACAATGCTGTCTGATGATATTAAACTGTGGAATCGTATATTTCCTGGATTAGTTCCTAATAAAATGGTTTTGGGGAAAAACATGAACAAATAGCTATAGACATTCAATCGAATGTACAAAAACACAACAAAAAATGAATTCCATTCCTCACAGGTACTATGACCCAAATCAGAAAAACTGAATAATAGCAGTTCAGTGATTAAAATGTCTTTCTGCCAAACAACCACAAAGCAAAAGATCGTGTAATGCTTTACAAAGTTGTAAGCACACCTAAAATTGGAATACCTTAATTTAGGATTTAGAAAAGGAAAGACTGATTATAATCCAAGAAACAAAAACTATAGAACACTTCCACTGCATAACATATGGGGCACCACAAGTTGGAACCAATTCAGCAATAGTGGTTTAGGTTTGGACTTCAGGCACCAGATCAAAAATCCAAACCACTGCCATCTAGTCCATTTGGATTCATAGGAGCCCTGGAGGTCAGCAGTTCCAAACCACCAGCTGCTCATCCACAGAAGGATGAGGCTTTCTATTTTTGTAAAGAGTTATAGTCTCAGAAACCCATATGGGGCAGTCCTACTCTGCCCTATAAGGTCACAATGAATTCAGTCACACAGTAAAAGTAAATTAACAAATTTGATATTGAACACATCAGTCATACCAATAAATGTGAATGGGCTTAATTTACTATTTAAAAAAGAAAATGGTACAGAAAATAGGTGCCATCAAGTCTGTTCTCACTGTCGACCCAAGGTATGTACAGGGAAAGAAACCCAGATCAGTCCGGCAGCATGCTCACAGTCGTGGTCCTGGGTCAGTCCCTCTCCTACAGTGGCCTCCTTTGCATCGCCTCTCCACTGTACCACACATGATGTGCTTCTCCACGGCCCCGTTTTCTGACAACATCTCCAAAGCACATGAGACTAAATTTTTGCTTTCAAGGAGCATTCTGACTATACTTTTTCCAAGGCAGATTTGTTTGTTCTTTTCTCAATTTATGGTATTTTCAATATTCGTTGCCAATACCAGGATTCAGATGGATTGGTCTTCCTTTTGAATTCCTTATTGAATGAGGAAGAAAATAAGAGAGTGCTAAAAACCAGGTTAAAAGGTGGGAATTTTCAAAGGGTCACAAGCACCCACTTGAACATGTTCTCAATGGCCAAAGCTGGAAAAAGTGTGAACAAAATAATGTAGTAATGGATTATAAGCCACGGTAAAAAAATATGTATTAGTTGACAGAGATTTGAACATAAAGATGAATAAATAAATGAACAGATAGAGTCAAATCTTCCTTATCAAGGGATTATAAATAATTTATACTTAACACTTTTCTCAGAAGTGGAGTGTGCACAAGACTTAGTGACTTGCTTCCAATTGAAAACAACTTTACCATGGAGAAATCATCTCTGTCAACATCACGACTGACAGCAGAATCCCTGTGTAGAATATTACATGTGCTTCACACCTCTTTGACATTTCCTTCTGCTACATACTGCTATCGAGTCGATGATGAACCATACCGCCTCTATAGGATAGATCCCTTTAGGTAGACCTTCCCCTATGAATTTCTGAGATTATTAACTCTCCTTTCTCCCACAATTTTAGTGGCATAACATTCACAGATCATACTATTCCGCAGTTCGATTTGATCAAGAGAGGTTGTATAATCTGGTTTAGAACATTTTCTTCATTGTTGTACTCATTGTCATTAACTCTCCATTTCCCCCCAACCTCCCCACCCATACCTCCAAGGAACCATTAGCCTAGTTTCTATCACTATTGATTTACCTATCCTAGGTTTCATATTCAGAAAGACATTCAAAAACAAAGAAAAAAACAAAACTCAACAATAATAACACAGAATGGAAGATAAAAACCGCAATAGAAAAGAAAACAGTAAATAGCAAACACTAGAACAAATGTAAGTGGGTCCTAAGGGAGCTCAAATAGGTGCTCACTTTGAACCTAACAACGTCTACAACAGTCTGCTTTTCAATGTATTCTGTAAGGCTATTCACATCTTTGGTCCATGGTCAGAGGGGACTCACCAGGGACTTAATCCACATGGAGTTCTCTTTCATTTAAAAAACAAAAACTGAGGGCTGAGCCCCGGTGGCGTAGTGGTTGTGCGTGGGACTGCGGCCCACTGGGACGGAGGTTCAATTCCCGCTCCCAGGAGCAAAGGCTGGGCCTCCTACTCCCACCACCAGGGCAGTGATGCCTAAAAACAAAACAAAACAAAACAAACACTGAAACAGCTTTATAATGGGTCTAATGGGAGGGCAAATGATTACATATTACCTTTTGTGGCACATACACCTACCACAAAATACAATGCTCTTTGTTTGATAACAGGACTAGCCACATCCTTCGATTATGATCAGAGGGGATTCACCAGTGGCTTGATCCATTTGTCGACCCTGCAAATGGATTTTGGACTTGGATTGTCATTTATAGCTTTTCTGCAAGTGGACTTCATTGAAGGTTCCATAGGATGACTGCTTGTTTGAAGACAAGGTGTTTAGACCCCAGCTGCCATTCTTTCTGATAGCTGGGCACCATCTACTTTCCTCAGCACACTTTGTTGTAGCACTCAAATCTTCAGTGATCTCTTCCTGAGGGATAGCATCAGGCAGGGCTGTGTCGTAAGAATGAACTGTTCTTAGTTTGGGGCTAGAATAAGGTGCAACCCCCAAATCCATTCAAATCCATTCATATGTCTCTGGTTCACTTTAGAAATATCATTATCATTTTATGTTAGATAACATTAACAATCATCCTGCTGGGCCATCCCTTCCACTGCCACCAATCAGTGCTGGTTTGTGTGGACCCTACAGGGCAGGATAGAACTGCCCCTGTGAGCCTTTGAGCCCACAATTCTTCCCAAGAGTAAAAAGCCTCATCCTTCCCCTTTCAACTTCCTGTCCATGCAATTAGCAGCCCAATGTGTAACCACCATATACTGATATTGTCATTAGGGAATTAACTTAGTAAGTATGCCATAGCTCTGGGTCACTATTTATCTGGCATCTTCAAGGCAAGAGGAAGAAAACCATGTCTTTCTCCCATGGAGCGGCTAGTGGTTTCAAACCACTGTTCTTGTAGTTACCAGCCCGGTGAGTAACCATTATGCCATCCGGGCTCCTTCTGCTCCTAGTTTGAGAAAACGATCTCCATGGAAAGGGGTTCATGTCATTAGACTAGGCCTACATGAGAGTCCTAGCTCATCCTTTAATTACAGGTTCTGGGAAATTAGGGCATGTCATTTTAGTGACTATTTTTACAATTCTGCCTAAAACACCCTAGGAAGTGTGCCTTTAAAATTAAACCCACACACAGAAAGTGGATTTGCAGCAAAGTTATCCGCTTTTTAAATTTATTCTGTGAGAATCATCAGTTTTAGGCCTAATAAAAATGCATATTTCAAAAATAATTTATCAGAAAACTATCCTAATATTGTCACTGCCTATAGATAGGCATCACTTTCTGCTAATAAATTGAAATCTAAGTTGGCAATAGTATAAATTGTGATACTGTGATCTATGATTTTACAGAAAAATGAGCCAGAAATCACATTAATAAAACATGTATTCTTACATGATATAGAATAAACATTAATTTTGTTTGGAATTGATAGGCTTATCTTGTAACTCATACGCTATTATTCCTTCTATTACATTTCATATATATATAATATATATATGATCTTCAGAAAGTCCATGGAAAAATAGAATTAAAATATAATGGAAATTTCCCTTGATACTGCAGATACTAACCCAATGCAAATGAACAGAAACCAGTCACTGCTGATCTTGACGCTGAGTAATACTATTTGTCAGGGCATAACTGCCCAGATAAGGTTTCAAAAATTAATCTCTATTGAAACAAATTGTCATACTGTTCTTTTGCAGAAAGGCTGGCTAATACAGTTGAATTGCCAATCTTTGGGATAATGACTAAATTCTTTAACCACTGCTCTCACTCATCAGGTCTCCTTTATTAGGCACACTTCAGACATTGAAATAGCCATAAGGTGTTATGATGAAATTTAAGCCATAACTGCAAACTGTGGTGTTAAATAATAGAATACACAGAAAATGTGAAGAATTTCTATTCATGAAGCAATATCAAAAGTGCAATGAAACTTTTCACAAGGCAGGGAAATGCTAGGTCAGATAATAATTTTGGTGAAGTCTTCTAAATATTAAAAGGAAAAAAAAATCTAACTAATCTTCTCCCAAGGAGTGAAAACAAGGGAAATTAAATGGAAAAGGGCCTGTAAAGTTGCTAGCACCGGCTAGGAACCTCGAAGTCCCTACCATCAAGTTGACACCGACTCTCCTCCAGGACAAGGTAGAAGTGCCCCTGTGGCTTTCTGAGACAAACTCTCTGCAGGAGTAGAAAGCCCGCTCTTTCTCCCGAGGAGTACATGGTGGTTTCCAATCGCTGATCTTTCTGTGAATAGCCCCACTATGTAACCAATTCACCCCCACTGTGTAAATACACCCGCTGGTCACTTATCAGCAGGGTGATGTTTCAAAGGTCAAGTTGGAATGCAAAATGTCGTGCTATGAAAAATGAAAAACTGGATGATGACCACAACAGATTACAAAATAGAGGATGACATCAGTAGGGAACCGTCGAATCACACTATTTCATAACTACCACCCCCATAACCTTAAACATCCCAGGGAGTGTGGTTCTCAGTTGCGACCACTGATGCACAGAAGAGTCAGAGAATATTGTTACTATCGTTATAAATGGGAAATATCAGATAATATCGTTGTTGAGTGAGGAGAGGATCTAGTACATTTTGAGGCAGTTGCTGATGGATTTGAAAGTCTGGGTCTTGACACAGCCTAATTTTCTAACCATCTGTGCTCCTCTCTCCTTCAATGCCCTACCTGACCTCCCATCAGAGACTTCCAATTGTCCGTAACGTGTCCTGACTCCCCATAATAACTCTTTGGTGCAGTCTCACTGTCTTTTATCTTCCAGTCAAATTACCTGCCCGGTGTCCTCCAGCCCATCGTATTACCACATATTGTCCACCGGGTGGCGGCAGACAACGCAAGAAGTCCGAGTGTAGCAGAAAACATACTCAGATGTATTCAATAAGAGGATTTTTCCTGGAGAACCAAATAAAACATTCTAAGGAACTTCGAGTGACAGAAAGATGAGTCTTTCTATTCCCATGAAGGGGTACAGCCTCAGAAGCATGCCAGAAAGATGAGACTGTCCAGTTTCATAAAGAGGTACCGTATAGCTTCAAAGTCCAAAGAGACAGTTCTACCTTGCTCCCTGGGGTGGCTATATATCAGAACTGACTCAATGGCAGTGGGGTTTGTTTGAAGGTGACTGGGTTACCTAAGGGATTGCTCATTGGGCTGTGAACTACAAGGTCAACACCTGAAAGCCACCAGCTGCTCCGAAGGAGAAAGAGGAGGCTGCTTTACTTTGCTCTAGTAAGTGCAGTGGTTTAATGGGATGGAGTTTTCAACTTTCATTTGTTTATGGAAGGGGCGGGAAATGCCATGGTCGAGGGCCATGTAAAGACTAGGAAATCAGCAATACTAGCTCCCCACACACCTCATGAGAGAGCGGTGCCAGCCACCGCATTAGGGGCGAGTTTCTTAAATGTTTGACCAGATATAGTGGTTAATTTTCAAGTTGACAATTTTGCATGGCCCGCGGATGATGTTATCAATATCCAAATGGTTTCTGGGAGGAAAAAGGATCCCCACTCCTGGTTTAAGAACTGGCCCAAACTCTACTCGCTGGACTTTCTTAGCTGGTGAAGCAGATCACAATTCTGTCCATACTTTTCATTCATGTGCTTCTACTTTCCTTTCCAACACACGGGCCAGGAGGCCTTTTAAGACCAAGTGTTCCCCTGCCACATTTTTAAAAGCTTCTACAAATCCCCTTAATGCCTTTTACTAGAAGACAGCTCTTCCACCTTCTCGGTCTCCCCAACGTCACTCATCGGCACTCTGTGGGTGAGACTCCTGTGAGGACATTTCTATGAGCCTGAGATGGGTAAAGGGAAGTTTTCTCTGTTGGGTACACCTCCAAGTTACCTTGCTGCTAGAATCCTCAGCAGTCTAACATTGGAGCCTTTTATCTTTCACCCTAATTCTTGGGTGAAACAAGCTAGATGATTTGTGAGGTTCAAGGTGAGTGGGGAGAATCAAGAAAAGAGCTCTAAGACAAAGAGGTGCATTTCCCCACTATGAAATCAGACGGAAAGTTGTTGCGCTCACATATGATTCTTTTGGGGAATAAAAGACTCGATCCTTGTGAGGGGCTGCTGCAGGTCAATCTTCCTCACTGCCCTGAAGTTGATTCTGATGCACAGGACCCTGCAGGACAGGGTAGAACACACCCCCCCCCATGAGTTTCTGAGACAGTCTCTCTTCACAGGAGTAAAATGCCCCCACTCTGCTGCAGAACAGCTGGTGGCTTCACACTCCTGCCTTTGCAGTTAGCAGCCCAATGTGTAAGCACTACATCCCTAGGGCTCCTTGACACGTACTTGTAGTACTCTCTGCAACCCCGTCCGTCTATGTTCCTAGCTTTCCAGGTTCTTTGATTTCTTCTCAGGGAATGAGGTTACGGGCTGCAAACTGAATTCCTGATCATTTCCATCCCTCTAGATGTTGACTCCTCTTACCCCATCACTACTGACCGGCGTGCTCTCATGGCAGCCAGAGTGGGAAACCAGCATCATTGTGATCTATGTGAAGGGTATTTACCCTCCCTGTCATGGACTGAATTTTGTCCCTCTTAAATATGTGTCAATTAGCCTTGGCCATGGTTCTCAGTGGTGTGGCAATTACAGTTAGGTGACGATCCCCCATGATGTGATCTGATGATAAATCAATAGGAGGATGAAGACCCTGATCCTATGTGGTGGCAGCTTATCTGGGGCATGGCCTGGAAGAGTCTTAATCTTATGAAAGAGAAAAAAGGGGAGAGGAAAGGGTTAATAGAGGAGAGAGGGACTTGCTACCATCAAGAAAAGAGCCAGGAGTGACATGTGCCCTTGGGACTCTGGACCTCTGTGCTGTGACCATCCCAGAACCAGTGGAAGACGGATACTGGGACACATGGAAATGAGCAGGCTGCCAAGGCTGAAAGGAGACAAGGACCATCAAAGAGGGAAAGTTTTGTTCAAGAGTCAATGGTCTGAATTTGGAATTTTACCCTCCTGAACTGCAAGAGAATAAATGAGTTGGCTCCAGTGATCCCCTGAGCACCGGACAGGAACTAAGAGGCCTCTGGTGGTCAATTCAGAAACATAATGTTCCCTTTCTGCTCCGACCAGAGAATTCCCCTCTGGATCCACTCAGGCCACATTCAACTGTGAACTCCTCTTTCCAGTCTTCTCTGAGTTTTCTCATCCAAGAGTCAGCAAATGGCGGCTCTGGAACCCAATGTGGCTCTTTGGTATGTCCATGTGGCTCTGTCGTAAAAGGGATATAAAGTTAGCATTCAGAAAATGGTGAGTTCATTTATTAGTAAAACTATATCGATGTCTCGCCAATAGTTTGTATATTGTCAGGGACAGGATCGGCTCTTCCATCTCAAGAGTGTGATGACCCCTGTTCCAGTTCAAGGTGAGCCCTCCCTTTTAGGAGCACCTGTTGTCCTGAAAATCCAAATCCCAGAATTTGTGTTGCTGTGGTTAAGGCGTCAGCAAGTAGATTCCAACACATAGTGACCCTGTGAACCACGGAAGGAAACCCCTCCTTGTTTTACGACAGCCCGACAATCCATCTCCCCTTGGACTCACTGTGGCAGCCACTGGGCCCATTCATCCCCTTGAGGGCTTTCCTTTCCTTTGCTGCCCCTCAGCTTTACCAAGCAGGATGTCCTTCTCCAGGGAACATGTCCAAAGGACACAGGTAGTGTTTCATCATCCTGGACTCTACGTAGCATTCTGGCTGTAATTCTACCAAGATAGATTTGTTTGTTCCTTTTGCAGTCCATGGTACTTTCAGTAGTCTCCAAATGCATTGCTGCTTTGTTTGTTTGCCTTATTCAATGCCCAGGTTTTACATATGTAAGAGGCAATGGAAGATACCAAGCCTGGGATCAGGCACCCTTTAGTCCTCAGAGGAACTCCCTTGTTTTTCAACACTCTAAAGACGTCTCAGACAGCAGATTTATCTGGTGAGATGTGTTATTTAACCTCTTCACTGCTGCATCCTTGAACACTGATTGTGGATCCAAGGAAAGCAAAATCCTTGACAATGACCACGTTTTCTCCATTGATCAGGATGTCGCCTATGGGTCCAGGTGTGAAGACTTGGGTCTTCTTCCTTTGTGTCGTGATCCATACCTTTGATTTACAGCAACTAGGGTTTCACGTCCTTATCACTTTTAACAGGCCAGGTTGTGTCATTTGCATAGTTCACATGTTTAAATATTTCTACTTCATATACTTTTTGCCTTCCCTCTTAAAGTGTACTTAAAAAATCCAGTTTTATGGGCACATAATCCCTATATGATACAAGTCAATCATTCAGTCACATCAAGAGTTGTTCAATTGTTGCCACAATCCACTTCAGAACATTTTCTTCATGCTTGTCCACATTACTATTCATTCTCCATTTCCCCCAACTTCCCTGCCATGACTTCAAGACACTGCTAAACCAGTTATTGTTTCTCTAAGATCCCCTATCTTGGATTTCATATACAAAAATAAAAACAAAGAAACCCTAACAACAATGACAAAAGAAAAAAGAAAAACCTCAGTGACCAACAAAGTAGAAATAAGTATGAGAAGACAGGAACTATGTCTAAATTTCTCTTTGTGATGAATAATAAGAACAATATGACTAGGATGATAAAAGGTACTATTTATTAAGCACATACATAGGGCAAGGAGCCTGCTGATACAGTGAGTTAAAACATGGTGCTGTTAGCAGAAAGGTTCACAGTTCATACCCATCAACTGCTCCACAGAAGTAAAAAGAAGCTTCAGTACAGATTTACAGCCTGAAAACCCTATAGAGTGAGTCTTTTTTTTTCCTACTGGGATGAATGAGAATCGACTCAGTGTCAGTATATTATATATATATATGTGTGTGTGTGTGTGTGTGTGTGTGCAAATATATATACATATATATCACATCAGGCACATAGAATGAAATGTGCCTTAAATATAGGAACTCATTTATCTGCATACAAACCTCAAAGGCAGGCACTATTACTATCCATGATTGTTGCTGTTTTTTGTTCTGAATAAAAAAGAGGGGAAGATTGACTTACCTCAGCCTAGAATTGAACTGCCTGCAGGTTGGCTCCAGAGTCTACTCTAAAACATCACTCCATTGTTTTAAAGACGTGGACAACATGAACCACCTGCATTTGAATGACTTCAGGTACTAATAAACGGCTTGGCTCCAAAGTAGCTGAACAGAATCTGAATCTCTGAGAGAATACTTGAAGTTATTTTCAATTATAAGGTTATTTTATTGGGGGCTCTTATAACAATCTGTATATCAATAGGATCAAGCATATTTGTACCTATGTTGCCATCATTATCTTCTAAACACTTACTTTCTATTGAGCCCTTTTTTTTAAATAAATCATTTAATTTGGGGCTCATACAATTCCTATCATGATCAATACAGACATAAATTGTATGCAGATCATATTTGCACATTTGTTGCCATCATCATTCTTGAAATGTCCTCCTTCCACCAGGCTCCCGGCACCAGTTCCAAAGCAGTTCCCCACACCTCCTCCCCCATGAACCCTTAATAATTTACAAATTGTCATTATTTTGTCATCCTACACTGTCTGATGTGTCACTTCATCCACTTCTCCATTGTCTGTACCCCAGAGAGGAGGTAATATGTAGATCCCTGCAATAGATTCCTCCTTCCTACTCCAACTTCCCTCCACCCTCCTGGTATCACCACTCTCACCCCTGGTCCTGAAGGAATCATCTGTCCTGAATTACCCCTGTTACTGGCTCCAGTGTACATCCCCTTGGCCTAGCTGGATTTGTGAGGTAGGATTGGGATCATGATAGTGGAGGGAGGAAGCATTTAAGGACTAGAGGAAATTTGCATATTTCATTGTTGCTACACTATACCTTGACTGGCTCATCTCCTTGAGATTTTAATCCAGTTATTTAATCCGGAGCTTAGACTAAAGCAGAAGACCGATGTATAATAAAAACAAGCTAGCTGACACAAAATTGTGATGCATATCCATGAGTAATCATAAATATCTACTATCTTTATCATTGGAGTGGTCCCAAGAATATCAATGACAGAATGTCTGCATCGAGTCTACCTTTTTAACTGAATGATCACATCATTTGATTCTATATTCCTACATCCAAAGAAAAATTGGTCATAAAATTATCCTGGCCTAGCTGGATCCTTGGCAGTAGATGAGGAGTAGCTGCCTTGTAAGAATCATAGCCTAGTCTAGCTCTCAATTTTCTGACTCTGTCACAGACTGGGTCTAGCCATACTCCAAGTTTCCCCCAACCCAATTTCAAAAGAAGGCAAACATGCTAAAGAAGGCACAAGATATCAAACACTTACTTGGCTAATTCTTAACTCTGTGGAGTTAAACAAGCACTACTTTGCCTTCATCCCAAACGTCTGGATGGATTATGTTTTAATTTCTATGAGTCTCAATTATTTTCTAACGTGTTTTTTTCCTTTGACCCATTACATATTTAGGAGTATGATGTTAAATTTTTCCGCATTTGTATACTTCACAAATCTTACTCTGTCGATTCCTCATTTCATTCCCTTGTAGGACTAGATCTTAATTTGCATGATTTCAAAGCTTTTCAGTGTACTGAGATTGTTTTATGTCCTAACATATAGTCTACCCAAGAGCATATATGATGTGCACTTGAATAACATTTGTATTCTGCATCATGGGGTAGGATTTTACAGATAATCTGCTCTATCCAGTTGGCCTATAAACTCAACAAACTCACTGCCATTGCGTTGTTTCAGACTCACAGGGACCCTGGAGACCAGGATAGAAGGGCCCTGTGGACATCTGATGTATAATTTCATGGGAGGAGAAAAGCTCATCTTCCTCCACAGCATTGCCCTTGAGTCTTGCTCCTCTTCTATTCCCTTGAAGATTTTCTGACCGGTCCTGTGTATTACCAAAGCAGAATATTCAAGTCTCCAATTCTTACTTACTTTGTCCATTTCCCCCCTTAACCCTGTCGCTTTGGCTTTATGGAATTTATGGATTTGTTATTATTTGCATGTATATCTATAATTATATTTTCTTGACCATACACATTTATCATTGCAAAACAACCATCAGCTCTAATAAATATTTTCTCTTAAATTCTATTTTATCTCTAATAGCATTCTTTTTCTCTGGCGGTCTATTTGTGTGATATTCATATAGCTAGACCAGCTCTTGTTTTGTTTTTACAGTGATCCAGAAACTGAGCCTCTGCTTAGCCTCACGCCAAGGTCTTGACCATGATGAAATTGAATCCCTAGGTGCAGTCAAGGAGCCAGGGAAGTACAGCAGGTTCCACTTGGACTGCTCAATGCCAGGTCAGCAGCTAGAAGACATAAGCTGGTTGAGGAGGACTTCCTCTTCCTATAAAGATTTACACTTTTAGAAACCCAAAGAGGCAGTTCCACTCTGTCTTCCAGGATTGCTGAGTTGGAATCACCTTGCTGGCCGGGAGGTTTGGGAGGCCTAGTGGCATACAAGGTCTATGAAAGTTGGACCCTGAATAAGGGAACCTGCATTTGAATTCTGGTGCTGGAAAGTGCCACGGACTGCCGAAGGGACAGACTAAGCTGTCTGACGGACTTTGGACATGTCACTGGCAGAACCCAGTCCCTGGAGAAGAATGCCATGTTGGGTAAAGGGGAGGGGCAGCGAATAGGAAGGATCTCCATAAGATGGATGGACACAGTGACTACATCCATACAAGGCCTATGAAAGTTGGACCCTGAATAAGGGAACCTGCATTTGAATTCTGGTGCTGGAAAGTGCCACGGACTGCCAAAGGGACAGACTAAGCTGTCTGATGGACTTTGGACATGTCACTGGCAGAACCCAATCCCTGGAGAAGAATGTCATGTTGGGTAAAGGGGAGGGGCAGCGAATAGAAAGGATCTCCATAAGATGGATGGACACAGTGACTACATCCATGGGTTCGGGCATCAATGGGAAGGATGATGCAGAATCGTGGAGTGCTTCCTTACGTTGTGTGAAGGGTCCCTATGGGTTGTAGCTGACTTGATGACACCTACCAACAATAATAACGGCGACATACTGATTGTGTTTATGAGTGGTTCTAGGCTAGCTCCCAGTCCTGATCTTTTGACCCTTATGCCGACTTTTGAAAAAGGCCACGAATCATGATATAGAGAGCTAATTCAAAATCACACATATCTCCGAAGGCTAGCTTCAGATCAAGTCTCTAATATAGCCTAAAGACTAGGCTCCTAATTTTGGAATATAATTAGCATCACTACAAAATGAAGATTCAGCATAAACATTGACTGAACTCTAATGCCGAACACAGACTGAGGCTCTAACTTGTTCAACAGCCTGAGATCTGATCTTGGAAACCAACCCAGGTCCAATTTCCACAGGCTTAGCACTACTCAGAAACTGACCCCAACAGAGGCAACAGAATGACAACTAAACTTGGCCACATACAGAGATGACAACTCAGACAGAGGCTGAACTCTAAACTTGGCCAAAGACAGTGCCTTAACCCTAGCCAGGAAATGAAATCACATCTTCTACACAACTTGAAGATACATTCTGACCGCAGCCATGCCCTAACCCTGCCCCACAAAGAGAACCTTTTACATGGCTCCAGGTTGACTTAACTCTGCTCAAAACCCCAACTCCCAGCCTGACCAGAGAATGGGCTAATAAATTGTCCAAAAATAAGTAAACGTACCTGAAACATGCTGAATCCCATCAGTAGACACTGATTGGGTCTCTAAAACATACAGCTCCTATATAGCTACACATCAACTCCCTCAATGCTGCCCATTTACTGAATTCCTAATCCTCATCACCTGAACCCAGAAGCCCAACTCTTAACTTGGGCTTTAATCCTGGAAAGAAAACAAATTTCCCCCAGATGATAAATGCTCCTCTTTAATCTTCGACACAAATGGAACCCTAACTCTGACTAAACGCTAGCCTGGACTGAATCCCAACTCCATCCATAGCTTTTTCAGGCTTAACCCTGGCAACAGTATGATTTACAAGATCATAAAACAGGACTCCTTACAGATACTAGGCAGCAACCAATAATAAACTTGGAACATGAATTCATGACGAACTAGGCAAAAACAATTTTTGGTTGCTTGTTATTTTTGTTTGCTTCATCGTCTTAGCTTTAAAACTACTCACACTTTTAGTTCTAACTCTGAACACAAACAGCCCTATTCCTGGCCACATTCTGAGGACTGACCTGGGACAAAGACCAGGCTCAAAACTAGAAGGAAGAATGATTCTTAACACTACCAGGCTAGATGAACCTGGTCATCTAAAAGCAGGTTACGAATGAAGACTAACCATTATCACAGACCTAGTCATAAACACATTGTACTGTCTATTAGTGGACACAGCACTAGCAAGAGCTTGAGTTTGAGCTTGAGTATCAGGCTCGCCAGAGACCCAGTCCTAAATTGGAGCTAGATGAACTTGGGGCGCTAGGTATGGTATGGCCACTGTCAAATAGCACAGAATGAACTTTGCTCTCCATCCCAGAGAGCCGACTGTAATGTTGTTGTTTTTACGTGCCATCGAGTTGTTGTTAGGTGTCACCGAGCTGTTAGGTGTCACTAGGACTCTGACCCCAGTGACCCTAATACTCCACGGTCCTAGACCATCCTCATAATGGTTCCTTTGCCTGAGCCCTTTGGTGCAGTCACTGTGTCAATCCATCTCATCGAGGGTCTTCCTCTTTTTCACTGCCCTGCCACACTGCAGAATATAATGTCTTTCTCCGGGGACTGGTCTCTCCTGACATGTCCAAAGTAAGTAAGACAGATTCTTGCCACCCTTTTCCCTAAGAAGCACTTTGGCTTTCCAGCTTCCAAGAGAGATTTGTTTGCCCTCTTGGCAGTACATAAGACTTTCAATATGTTTTTCCAGCACCACAATTCCAAGGCATCAATTCTACGGACTTCCTTACCTACAGTCTGCCATCGAGTTGGTTCCACCTAATAACCTCATACAACAAGATGAAACACTGCCCAGGCAAGCCTATCTGCTACACTGAACAGAGTCTAAGTTCCCAAGCTGACAATAGAACTCTGAACTCTGAACTCTGTACCCTGCCTAAAGCCTGACCTTAAACCCTGGCTGGAGTGTCCAACTAAGCCCCTGATTGTAGCCTTAGTCTCCAATCCTGAAGTCAAGTTTGCTCTCTTCCATAGTCTTCATTCTTAGCCTAACTTCACCTATAGAGTGACGTGTAACATCAACCAAGGGCTGAATCTAGAGCCGTGGTTCTCAACCTGTGGGTCAAGACCCTTTGGGGGTCGCCCAATTAATAGCAGTAGCAAAATGACAGTTATAACGTAGCAATGAAAATAATTTGATGATTGGGGTGTCATCACAATGTATGGAACTGCATTAGAGGGTCATACCACTAGGAAGGTTGAGAACCACTGATTTAAAGTCTACCTGAAAGCCAATCTGAAAAACTTGTTAGCCCTAAGGTAAAGTGACCAGACGTCACACTTTTTGACAGTTTAACAATGTCCCACAGTGTTTTAAAATTAAAATAAATATATTACAATTCTACTTTTACATTCTATGAAAAATTTTGTTGCTTCATATAGACCAAATTTTTAATCAAGAACTCCCCCAACCCCCGGTCAATGGTGTCCCGCTTAAAATCTGATCACTTCACCCTAAGTCCTTCATAGCGAGGCCACCAGCATTCAGTAAACCTAAACACTGCACAAACCTGAAATGTTACTGCTGCCCTTAGACTCAACTCTGACCTAGGTTGGGTCAGAGTTGGCCAAGGTTCTGGCCATAGAATGATGTCCAAACTCTAACCATTGTCAGTTAGCTCGACAGACCATTCCAAAGATCCACTAGCGACAAAGATGCAACTTTGACACTAACTAAATCCAGAAGCCACATTTTGAGCTTATTCTGGTCTAACATGCATCTGAATCTGAATCAACTTCTTAACCAAATTCTTAAGTACAAAACATTATTTACAAACATGATTTTGTATTATTCAAGTTCCAAATGGCTACATTACAAGATGTATGTGGGTATTGTTTTTGTTTGTTTATATATAAATCATTTTATTGGGGACTCTTACAGATCTTATAACAATCCATGCATTAAATATCATTGGGTTTATTTGTTGGATTAATTGTTTCCTGTGTCAGTTAGCTGACTTTTACCTGTCTTTAAAAACAAGTGAGAAAAGTCTTACTCAAAGAAGCTGTGAATCAGGAAGGCAGATATATCTACTATTAGGATATTTATCATTTTTGTTGCCATATAATTCGTACATCACACAATTAAATAGTTTAGTTATAGTAAGAAGAGTTGTGCAATACACACCACAATCAATTAAAGAGTATTTTCTTGTCTCTCATACTCATTGTTATGAGCGCCCCATTTCCCCCCTACCACTCCTGTCATGTCCCTAGATAATTATTAGTCCAGTTACTGTCTCCTCTGTAGACATACCTATTCTGGATTTCACATATAAGAAAACATATAACACAAAAACAAGAAGAAAAAGAAAAATCCAAAATGACAAAATAAAACAGACGAACCTCAATAGAAAAGAAAGCATAAAATATTAAACACTGGAACAAATTAAAATGGGCCAAAAGGAATATCAAATGATACAGTGTTACATTTTAACTGCATCTGTCATACTCCATTTTAAGTTAGAATTCGACACACTCATCATTGACTCTATAATATTTTATGTCTGATAACATGGGAATTCAGATCCCTGGACTTTGGTCAGAGGGTAGTCACTGGAGGCTTAATTCATGCAGGGACCCTGAGAAGGATTTTGTGTTCTTATTGTTAACCATAACTAACATAAACTGGGTGTTCACAACTTAAGCTCTGATACCATTCCTTCCATTGGATTTGGATTCTATTAATGGCATTCCTCAGATCACATAGGAAGGTGTCCTTCTCTGTATACTTAGCTAACCCTGTAGTTACTGTTATTGCTGGCAAAAGTGTGATTTCATTCTCACTTCTTCTGCACTAGCCTAGACCACATTTTAATGTTTGTTTTTAATACCATTTCTAAGGAAGCAATATGATTCCGAATTGAAAACAAGATATGCATAAACTCAGCCCTTTAAATGACTCTGATGCAGGTGATCTACACAGCCTACACTTTGACAATTCGAAAGGCCCATGTTTATTCTTAAATTAAAGCTCTAAGTTTATGAGAGCATTAAATCATAATAATTCCTATTGCCACCTCATCCTTTCTAAAAATCATAGGAACTCCATGAATGACAGCGAAGAACTGCTCTAGAATGGCTTTCATTTGTTGGAAACGAATGACGAGGAGCTTCTTGGTGGGTTCAAATTGCTAATCTTTAGGAAGGAGCCTGGTGGAGGAGTTTGACCGCTGAGTCTTTGAGTGTTCATGACAAGATCTTCAGCCCCAAACCGCCAAGCTGCCCTGCCTGAGAAAGAGACTTTCTCTGAGACTTTTTCTGCCTCCATAAAGAGTTAGTGGCCTTGGAAACACACAAGGGCAGTTCTAGCCTGTCTTCTAAGGTCTCTAGGAGTTAAAAATGAACTTGATGGCAGGGTGCTTTTAGTTTGTGCAATCCAGAGGTCACAATCAGAACACTGAAGAAGCAAAAAATTCACGAAGTTAAGGAGGATTTCAAACGACGGCAATCAAGTGTTCCCTCCATATGCTCATAAGCTTAACCAATAGTCAAAATACGCGAATCTAGTCTTCATGTGGCGCCACAAGCAGAACTCTATACCTCAAAGCAATTCCACAAGTGTGCCATCTAAACTACAACACCCAGAACACCCTCCTCCATTAGAACACGGGGGGGGAGGGGGGCCTATACAAACCGTAGGTGGGGAAATTGTGGCTCTATAGTATGAAGTGTCTCCACGCCATCTCCTACAATCTTTTGCTCCCACTTGAGTCTTTCGCGGTTGATCCCGCTGTTGTATCCCAGTAGGAAGAAAAGCCTGCGGTGACGTCAAACTACATTTCCCATGAGACCAAGGGCTTGGGCCTGAAGCTTCCCTGGTGACCGGTAACCAATAGAAGACGGCGCGGTGGCCACGGAGCGGGTGAGAGTCTAGCCTTGGGCCCGAGCGCCCGTCTGAGGCGCCTTGTCGCGGCCCAGCTGGGGAGGACCCAGGCGCGGCTTGAGCGCCGGGAGGGCATTAGGCGTTGGGGAGCCGCCATGCCCGCGCGGTTTTCGGCTGCTAAATGTGGAGTAGCGCTTCCGTAGCAGGGGAGCTGGAGGTTAGAGAGGCGGAAAGCCAGAGAGGCTTTGTCTGGGGACTGTGGGACTGAAGGACCTTTGGGCGAGGGGGGCGGGCAGGAGGGTGCTTCCGGGGCCCGTGGACCTCTGCGCTGAACTTCGCCTAACTCCGCCTCTGCCAGGGAGGGGGTGTCCCCTCGGGCTCTGGCGTGCACCCACGCTCTTTCCCACCACGCCAGACGTGCTCCCCTGATGGGCGTGCCCCTCACAAGTCCCAAGTTAGGCTTCTCAACCAGCCTTTACCCTAGGCGGTGTCCGCACTCGCCTAACTGGTTGGAGGAGCCAGGTGATCGCTTACCTGGGTTCCCTCAACTTTCATTTTAAGTTTGGGGACACGCTTCCCAGGACACAGACCCAGAACTCCTCTGGGGGTGTGGGAATTCCGCCCCACGCCAAGGGCGTGTACTTTTTCCTCTGCCTCCTTGTTAGGGCAGATTCTTTCCCCACCCCCCTCCACTACAGTCCTAACTCTCTCTGGCATGGGCCCCTTTCAAGACTATGTGAAAAGTCGCCTTAATTTCCAGGCTCCCAGGAGAGCTGAAGAGAGAATGGACATGGCTTTTAAGAAATAGATGTTCAGTGTAGTTAGTGTCCAAAACAAAGGTTACTTACACGTAGACCTGTCAAAAAGCATGACAGTCTTGAGAGGGATTCTGGCGCCACAGGATAGCCCTGACATTGAAAACATATAGGCAGCACATCAACTATGGAATAAAATAGACTGCATGCAACAGACTACGTTATAATCACCCATGCAAGCAAAAACTCCTTGAGGGGTATCTGGAAGGGCAAAACTGCTGGTGGGGTTGGGGGATGGGAGTTGGAATCTATTGAAGTTCAAATTCAAACCAGGAAGAGCTGAATTTACGGAAGTTCAAATCCAAACCAGGAAGTGCTCGATCCAGGAAACCCACATAATAGTTCTAGGTCTATCCTGGTAGGATCCATGAAGGAGGTGAATTTTAACTTGGGCAAAGGAGTAAAAGGTTGCCTTGATGGCAGAGTTGTTACCCCTTGAGCTGCTCACCACAAGGCCCTTAGTTGAAACCACCACCCACTCCAAGAAAGAAAGATGAGGCTTTTGACTTCTGTGAAGAGTTACAAATCTGAAAAACTGCAGGGCACTTCTTTCCTGCCCTAAAGGGTAGCTCTGAGTCGGAATTGACGGCAGGAATAAAAGGGGATTTGAAATGGGCCAAGAGGAGAGAGAATATTCCTCCTGATACTGGGTTTAGATTTTGCATGGGACAGGTGAATGAGGGGAAGAACCCCTGTGACAGGTGGGCTTACGTAATTGTAGTGAATGCTGTTGGCAATAATAGGGTTAAATAGCTTAGACTCATGATCACAGGGCTCTGTGAAGCATGGCTCTTAGCCACCTATATCCCTAGAGGCCAGGGTAGAACTACCCCTGAGTTTCTGAGCCTGTAGATCTCTATGCAACTTGAAAGCCCTATCTTTCTCCCATAGAGCTACTGGCGGTTTCAAACTGCTCACTTTGTGGTTAGCTTCCTAGAGCATAACCACTGGGGCACAAGGGCTTCTGTGAAGCAGACACATGGGCTGAACGTTATTTAAATGTCATTTAAAATCAAAGGCTAAATAAATAAATTTGGCTAATTTTTTTTTTAATCCTAGGGGAACCTGAATTGAACGCAAATTCTTGAGGAACAGAAAGGCGTGTGGTGGCATGTTCCAGGTATGAGTTTAAAGTCAAAGGGAAAGTTGTCCTAAAAATGTTTTGTGACTATTCTTAGCTGCAATCTATAACAGTTGATTTTAAACCCTGGTGACAAGTTTACTTTCTTGACAATTGCATTTGCTGCACTTGTACGACATCACATTATCTGAATTGTTATCTCATTGGGTGACAATAATGACCATTGTTTATGGATCCCACAGAAGGCTCTAGGCACTGTCACAACACTTTGTTGCATTATTGTAATAGTCCTATGACATCCGTACTGTGAATATTCACCTTTTTCCTAAGAAAGAATGTTAAAATACAAAGGTTTCAAAACCTTCTCAAAGTCTCATATGGACAGGGGTGGAGTTGGGATTTGATGTACAGAATTCTAGTTTCACAGTCTGCCTACCATGGTTTCTACTTCTGTATCCACTTTTGTTCATGACTTTCCCATTGTGAGAGATGGTTACTGTGAAGGAGAGTTGATCATCCTGGCAGGAACCCGGATGATTCACATTGACATTATATGTCAGTGTGCCTCTGCCACAGAGTAGCTGCCAGAACCCCGATTAGCTTCATTGAGCTAATTGTGTCCCTCCCAAGCTATAGTCAAAATGTCTGAGTTTGGTGGTTCTTTTTATAAAACATGCCATTCCTTTGGACCTGGATGACACTTTGGGTTTATTTTGTGTTAGCTCCCCTCTCCCGCCCCGTCTCCAGGTTCCCAAGTCTCCTGCATGAAATGTTGAAGATGCAACGGAGTACACGGTGTGAGCTCGTTTGGGGTCTATTGAGAGTGGTAGTTGTCTATGAGTCTGAGGTACTCTATGTTGTATACAATGTGCTGGGGGGTGGAGGAGGGGGAAATAGAAGAAATGGCGATTAATTGAGGGAATGTCATAAAGAAGGCATCTGTGAGAAGATGATGACATGGCAGGTGTTAAAGGGTCAGGACTTTGTCAGGCCAAGGACAAAGGAGGGCACCATCCATCAGTGAGGAATTCAGTGTGACTGGAGTGTAGACTGAGAAAAGAAAGGTAGAAGAGGATGGAAAGACAGCTTGGGGACAATTTTGGATTCTCTGAACTTGCTTGCTAATGTGTTGAGAACAATTCCACACCTTTTCACCACAGCAACGAGTCTACTTCTAGCTATGGCCTTGGCATTTCTCTTCCAACCCCACAGCATGCGCCTATAGATTCAAAGCCTCTTTTCAAATTTACAGTCTGGGGCAGGGTAACATCCTCAACAAGCCAGTTAAGGACAAGTTGACTTATGCTTGCTTACCTACTGATCTAGAGTGAACAGTTTCCCATGGGTTTCATGTGAAGCGCCCTGAATAGATCGCATAAAGATGGGGATGTGTTCCCAAGAGCTAGTGTTTCTCAAGAGGTGGCAACTTGTCTGCCAGTGGCAATTAGGTTGTGCCCCTACAAGCTTCTGTTTTGGCTGTTGTTTTTGTTTTTACTGCCTCCATCTCCACCCAACTTAGCCCTCTAACCAGTAACATTTGTAATTTTCTGAGTTATTTATTCTAATGTACAGCAGAAAACAGAAAACCTAATTAGGACATCAAATCTGCGGTTGCTTGGGATATAGTTTAGTAATAATAGAAAAGAAACCGTTAAAAATCATATTGATAATTACGCACATGGCACACGGGAATGGTGAGACTCACCAAGGTAGTATAGGTCGTCCCTGACTAATGCTGTGGATCCATTCTGATCACTCCCTCATACATTGGCTCTGATGCAAGTTGAATACCTTTTCTTCATCATTGGGCTGAGCCCCGGTAGCGTAGTGGTTGTGTGCGGGACTGCAGCCCACTGGGATGGAGGTTCAATTCCAGCAGTGGGGCTGGGCCTCCTACTCCCACCACAGAGAGCAGTGATGCCCAAAAAACAAAACAAAAAACAAAACAAAACAAAACAAAACCCTTTTCTTCATCATTACTGTCTTTTATTAACAGTAATCATATAAATCAGACATTCATTTGTCTTTGGAGGTTGGGTTGGAAGCATTCACTTAAACATAAGAGATTTGACATCAGCAAATTATGTACTCCAATGCCTTCTGTTATTTACTAATGATAAAATGCATCCCCAAAAGAGGGCATAGTCAAAAATGTGGTTTATTATAACTCGAGTAAGTTATAAATCGGGGACTCCCTGTACTTAAATGACCACTTAATGTTTTAAATAACTGATCTTTGGGAAACCCTGTTATGACAACAAGAAACCACTGATGAAACATACAACTTTCCTCTGCTTCTTTAATGCTTCCCCCCACCTCACCCCCACTATTATGATCCCAATTCTACCTTGCAAATCTGGCTAGACTAGAGCATGTACATTGGTACAGATAAGAGCTGAAAACACAAGGAATCCCGGACAGACAAACCCCTCAGAACCAATAATGAGAGTAGTGATACTGGGAGGGGAAGGGGAAGGTGGGGGAGAAAGGGAGAACCGATCACAGTGATCTACATATAACCATCTCCCTGGGGGATGGACAACAGAAAAGTGGGTGAATGAAGACATCAGACACTGTAAGACATGAAAAAATTATAAATTATTAAGAGTTCATGAGGGAGGAAGGGTGGGGGAGAAGGGGAAAATGAGCTGATACCAAGGGCTCAAGTAGAAAGCAAATGTTTTGAGAGTGTTGATGGCAACAAATGTACAAATGTGCTTGACACGATGGATGTAAGAACTGTATGATCCCCCAATAAAATGATTTCTTTAAAAAAAGATGCTCTCTAAGAGGAATGTCATGATCAGAATTGGGGAGATGTACAGGACAAGAACACTTAAGAAGAGGGAATGGATTTGAGAAACACTTCCTAAGAACACTCAATAGAACTTGGTGACTGTAAATATTAGTATATGCCAGTGTTATCAGGATTGTTTTCAGAGTCTATCTACCTGTATAGCCTATGATGAGGATAATATTACATCCATGTACATGTGCACACGGAGGGACTTAGTAGATACTGCTGTTCTTTCAAGAGTGATTTTGGGTTAAACAAATACATCCTCACTGCCTTACTGTATGTTGGTGAAGCAGTAGCTCCAATATATAAGGCACTGTTAAGGAATATGAGTATGATCTGGGACCTTTAGCCAGCTGAAGAGCTCCTTCTCCTTTGAGACTCAGTTCACCTGTCAACACCTCTGCAAAGCCTTTGCAGCAGCCCTCTTCTGCCTGCACACCCACATGAAGCCTTTTGAGGCCTCTGCCTTTCACAAGATCCTGCAGGATTCCCTTTCCTAGCTTGAACCACACCAGTGTGTCAGTCTGTGAATGTGACTTTCTCCCTCCCTTGACGGAGAGCTCCTTGAGGACAGGGACCCAATCTGATTCCCCTGCACACCCACAGTATTCAGAACAGCACATAGTAGCTACTGAGTATGTGATTAATTGGATGAAAAAATGGGGTCACCAATAACTCTTCCCATGAAGTAACTCCAGACCCTGGGGTCATGCCATCTGCTAGGAAAAGTTTAGCTGTTGCCATTTCTGTTTTGGCTGGGTGAATGATGCAGAACTTCACTAGAGATTTCTTTTATTTTTATTTTAATTCCCTCATCCTCATTTCCCCTTAGTTACCTTAACAGGATCCATGCTCCTTCTGCCCTGATACTCTGCCAAGGAAACACCTCTCCTCTCCACCCACCTCTAAACTCCATCCCTGAGATCACTTAAATCCGTCTCCTCCCACCCCTAGATACTGTGAGTGGGAGTGTAATTTGATGTAGCCCTTCTGGAGAGCAGTTTATCAATATGTATCAAAAAAACCCTTAAACATATTTTTAATCTACCCCCTCAGCTTCCCCGGGCTCAATGTGATCATGGATGTCTCAAAAAAAAATGCTCCTTCCAGGATGTCTATACCAGACTTGTTTATAGAAACTGAAACAAAACCCATAGATAAGATTTTGCATGTTTCATCCTGGAGGTTTGAATTCTTTTATGGTACATTTGTAGAATTACTTAGTCGTCACGTAAATGGATGCTACCAAAGGAAAGTTTAACAATGTGGAACATTGTTCATGACTTTTAAGAATAAATTCAAGTTATAAAACTGTAGACACAAAATGAGAGGTTCCAATCTAATCATATGAACATATCTCACTCACAGACACACATATACACACATATCTGTGTATGTGTACATAGGAAAAATCCTGTCATATTAAACACAATAGGTGAATAGAATTTGCAGTATATGGCATGATTATATGTACACTCTGCGTTAGCATTAGACCGATTTTTATTGTGCAACATTCCACAGTGTTGGTTGCTGTTGAATAGGCCTCAACTCCTGGCAACCTTATATATAGAAGAAGGAACACCATGTTGCCCAGTCCTGTGCCATCTTCATAATTGTATTGTACGTATCTGTTAAGCCCAGAAAGAGTTGTCAGATACTCTCCCTCTGCCCACCCCCACTCGTATTACCTTAGTTTGGAACAATTGCACCCCCTACCTGTACATCAACACACTTCACTTCTAGCCTGGTTTATTGATGCCTCCAGCTCACCTTCCTTCCAATTCATTTTCCACCACTGCTGACAGAACGATTTTTCTAAATTGCAAATCGGAAGTTACCTGTCTTCTCGATAAAATAGTTCAAAAACTGCCCATATTCCTCAGGATAAAAATCCAAACATCTTAGAATGGTTTATAAAACCTTTGGCAAGTAACTGCCTGCTTTTCTCTCCAGCATCACTTTTTCCTGTGCTTTATCTTCCTGTTGCTGGAGGTGTCTTGGAGCTGGTCCAGACTCAGAACAACCCTCTGGACAGTGGATGAAAAACCCTACCCGCTCCGGCACCATCCCACCCACATTTTGCTGTGTTTGAGCCCCTGGTTGTAGCTAGGTTGTCAGTGCAGTTTGCTGGAGGTCTTCCTTTTTTCACTCAGCAAGCTTTATCAAGCATGATATCTTTTTCCAGGGACTGATCCTAAGATGCTTGAAGTGTGTCAGATGAAGTCCCCACTTCTAAGGAGCATTCTGACCATACGTCTTCCCAGACAGATCTGTTCATTCTTCCAGAAATCCATGATAAATATTCAGAATATGTCATAATTTGGAGTCCTTGTGTCTTCTTCCATATTTGTTGTACAGCTTTCACATGCGTATGAGGTGACTGAAAATATCATGGCTTGGGGTAAGGTGGCACAACTTTAGTCCTCAAAGTGACGTCTTTGCTTTTTAACACTTTCAAGGCGTCTCTTTCAGGAGTTTTGCCCAAATGCAGTACATCATTTGATTCCTTGGCTTCTGTTTCCATGGCAGTGATTGTGAATCCAGTAAATGAAATCCTTGAGAATATCCATCTTTTCTGCATTTATTTAGGTGCTGCCTATTGGTCCAGTTGTGTGGGGGTTTTTTGCTTTCTTTATATTGGGTTGTAATCCATACTGAAGGTTGGAGTCTTTGTTCTTCATCAGTAAGTCCTTCAGGCCCCCTTTGTTCTCCGAAAGCAGAGTTTGTGACATCTGCCTATTGCCCATTGTTAATGGGTCTTCCTCCAATCCCGATGCTGCATTTTGTCTCACATAGTCCACCTTGTTTACTGAATACTAAACAAATGTCAATGAGGATTGTGTAAGTTGTGTTCCAGGTACGCTATTGGTAGTATTTAATTTCACCCATGGGGACAAGCCATTAAGTACATACAATAGTTATCCCTATTTTACTGATGAGGAAAAATGATTTAAATAAATAAAAGCTAAAAGAAATCTAATAAAAGACACTTTAAAAAGCTTTCATTCTGCTGGGTAGCTCCCACAACCACCAGAGGGCAATGATGCCCAAAAACAAAACAAAAAACAAACAAACAAACAAAAAACCCTTTCATTCTGAATTAAATGAAGTTACCAAGCATATCATCCATTTTATACTCAATGTTTTATTTATTTAAATTTTTTCTCAATCAACGTTTTATGCACATTGGGCTTCAACTCATCCATTGCCATCCCCTCAATGCACCATCACTTACCTCATTTTCTCCCTGGTTTCCTGTTTCTTTTTCTCCTTAACTAACCACTGGACATTATCCTGGGGTAAAGACTACTCTTTTGATGTTAAATGATTGGTAATTCTAACAGGAGGGTGAGTTCAGTTCCAGACCTGATTGGTAACTAAAAGTCCTACTCGGGGGGGGGGTGGGGGTGGGGTGGGGGTGGCGATCCCACTGGTCTCTATCCAACTAATATACCAGTCGTAATAAAGATCTCCCTGTTAAGGAAAACTCAGTCTCTTGCCTAACTACAAATCTTTATTTGCTTACTCTCCCCGCTGTCTTTGTATAGGACTTTGGACACTACCTTGTAGGGAACGCTAATTGCTAACAGCCATCTTTTCTGTGTGTGTGTGTGTGTGTGTGTGTGTGTGTACATAACCATTCAGTGAAGGAGAGATGGGGTAACTTCTTTTGTGCTATTTTTCTGTTTGAAAATTCTATGTCTTCTGGGATGAGGATGTCAGCAGAGAGCGATGGGAAACTGATAGAAGTGAACATACATGCAGCAATGTGTCTCACGGGAGCAGATGTCATTGGTTAATTTATATTTCTTAAATGTCATGTAGATATATTTCCCAGCAATCTGTCCCTAGGGAAGACCCTGGTTGAATTCAACTGTTAATCCTATTTACAGAATGCAGCCCACGTGTGCGCTATATTCTTGCCTTGTTAAGTAATCTTAGACATATGTAGATTATCATAATGACATGCAATCAGGTGAACGTGAGATATTCGATTTTCTCTCTCAGTGTTCATAATTGTCATTCCGGATCCTGTAGCATGGTCTCCCCTTCAGTTTTCTTATAACTAATTCCCATTGTGCAGCAATGAATGGACCTTAAAATCCTAAGCATGAAACATCTGAATAAAATGATCTTACAGTACTTGGTAATGAATTGTCACTTATCAATACTGTAGGCAAAAAAAAAAGTATGCTTCTCCTCCGTGATCAAATAGGTTGAACACAAAAATGATAGATAAAGTTTCAATTCATTCAACAATTTATTGTGGAAGTGGGGCGGGAGGCAAAAGAATGAGAGAGAAGAAAACACACAAGAATGAACATGGAAGAGCGAATGAAAGTAAGATTGTAACAAGCAGGCCTATTGTATTAAGGAATATGACCCAGCTGAATATTGGAGTAGGTACCAACAGAGGTTTTTATTTTCTTTTTTTGCCCATCTCATTCCTCTGTGGGACAGATAGGTAGAAATGCTTGCTGATGGTAGCTGATCTACTTTTCTATTGACAGTGTACAGGAAGGAGCAGGAACTTTCTGGAGGCCCAGCCCTGCACAAGCCTGCTGGTGGTGGTGTGAGAGTTATGTTTGTGTCATCTTTTCCAGGGTTTCTGTCTCTGCTGCAGGGATTTGGCAGACACCTCAGACAAATTTTATGTCTCTTAAATCTTCCTCAAGCTAGGCTTGGCTCTTAGATTTAGATGGACAGGAAAAAAAACTGAAGTGTTTACCAGGTTGACATTTTTGAAGATCAAAACAGACTCTGTTAAAAAAAATCCCACGAAAATCAACAAATACCTCAGCTTAGTCTTCAGAAATGGCTAATTGCTTTTGTTAATTGTTCCAAACAGTCCCAAATGTTTACTTTCCAGAAATGGCTACTTATTATCCTTCTAAAGGTTTCTATTCGAGTATGGTGCTCCCTCTTCTTACCTCCAAATTATAAAATTTTACTAAAGTCTTAATTTTACTTATTTGTTCTTTTTTTTAACCTTGACTGATACATAGTATAAAGCAATGGTGTGGTATAAGGGCACGATGAAATGTATTGGTAAGATGAGAAGAAGGGAGGAAAGGCATTTTTTATTAGTTCTGCCTTCTCCCTTTTTGGTGGTGGTGGTTTTTGTTTTGTTTTACTGGTTCCTTACCTGTAAGATATTCTTTCATGGAATGCTGCTGCTGCTGTTCTTAGATGCTGTAATGTTTGTTCCAACGCCCAGTCTTATGCACATGGCTGTACGTGGTGTCAATCCATCTTGTCAAAGATTTTTCTCTATTTCGCTGCTCCTTGAGTTGACCAAGCAGGACGTCATTCTCCAGACAACATGTCCAAAAGAGATCAAGTCTCGCCCTCCTTGCTTCCATATAATAATGATCCTTGAGTCTGTATAGTGATGCTAGGTGAGAATAATAATACAAGTGGTTACACATAGGCAGGGCTTGTCATATGCATCTGTAGGCAGAGCAAAACTCAAAGTTTGACTGTAATTCAGAAGAGGTGAAACACCATGGAGACTGTCCTGTAAACACAGTTGCTTTAATGGAGAGCTCTGGAAGGTAGCACTGGGGGGAATTCCCAATACAGGCCCTTCTTAGTCACTCCAGCTCCTTGGCTTTACATCAGCAACAAGTGCCAGTGCGAGCTTCCCAGGCTACTTAGAGGCTACCCCACACCAAAGTCCCATAACATGCCTTTCTACCATTTCTTCTTCAGCTTAGCCCTCAATCATCAGTACGCTAGGATTCCTTTGGTTATAGACTCAAATTTTCACCTTTGAAGAAATGCTGAATTTGAATTCAAGGGACACTTAATGCCCATTCGTTCAATAGATCAGTGAGCACATGCACAAGAGCAGACCCTGTACAAAACACTGGGACTGTGCTGGGGAGTTAGAAGGAAGCCCTAACTAACGTCCTGTAGGGAGATTACAGTCCAGTGGGGGAGACAAGACATACAAACCAACATTGCAGGGGAAAAAGTCCCCTGGACAAGAAGCCCTGGGAATACAATGAAGGGCGCTATTAACAGACCAGCATCTCACTGTGCTGAATCACGAAGGGGAACTGGATAGTGACTGGAACCTAGGTAGACAAAGAGGTGGTGGGCAAGGTTTCCAGGTAGAAATACCACCATTGCAATGTAAGGCTCTCAGTCCCTGTCATTGGATCAATTCTGATCATAGTGACCTCCTGTGGGTTTACCAGAATAGAAACCACAATCTTTCTCCTGTGGAGTGGCTGGTGGTTTTCACCCACCCACCCACCATGTGTATCGCAACCCAGCGGTAACCGTTGTGTAGACAGGAGTAAACATGGGTAGTTCCACAAAGAGTAAGATACTTTGTGTGTGAACCACTGGAATTTGAGGGAGAGGGGGTCAGGACAAAAATCTGGAAATACATTCTGTGAGCACTGGTTAAGGACATCAGTCTTGAATGAGATCAGACGTAGAGTTAGGGCTGAGCCAGCAGAGGGTTTTAAATAACTGGGTTAGAGGATAGACCAGCAGTCCTCAAACATTTTACACAGGGGCCAGTTCACTGTCCCTCAGACTGTTGGAGGGCTGGACTATTAAAATAAAAAACTATGAGCAACTTCCTATGCACACTGCACATATTTTATTTTGAAGTAAAAAAACAGGAACAAAGACAATATTTAAAATGAAGACCAAGTAAAATTAAATCAACAAACTTACCAAAATTTCCATGGGAACTATGGGCCTGCTTTTGGCTAATGAGATGGTCAATGTCCGGTTCCATATTTGTCACTGGTAGTCTCAACAAATGATGCAAGCGCGCATCGGTTAGTCTAGATCTGGTTGGAGATTTCATTATTCTGGGAAAAAGTCGGTTCACAAACATAAGTGCTGCCAAAGATGGTTGCCATTTTGAGTGCATGGTTACTGAGATTAGGATATGTCTCAGAGGGGAGAGATGCATAGAAATTAGGAAGGCTGCTTGACTTAAATGCGTCTTTCAGAGAGTCACAATTCTGCAGTTCAGCCAGTTCCATTTGGTAAATTGTATCCACATTTTCAATGTCAATAGAAAATGAGTTATGGAAAAGCTGTATGTCCTGTTCATGGAGATGAAGCTCTTTAAATCCTAATTGGAACTCTTTTTGCAACCTTTCCAGTGAATCCACACATGTTTTGTTTGGGAATGCAACCAATGTTTTTTTCTGTGAACAGATGATAAGTTGTGGGGAGATGGCAGACATTTTCCTCCTTCACTTGTTTGATGAGGAGGCCTAATTTTACTTCAAATGCTTTCACATGTGATTGCATAGCACAAATGAGCTTCCCCTTTCCTTGAAGTTGCACATTGAAACTATTGAGTAGCTCTGTTACACCTGTCAGAAAGGCAAGGTGCCATTTCCATTCTGCTACATTGAGCTCTGGTGTTTGTTTGTTTTTTGGAAAGCAGAAAAGCTGTAATCTATGGAAGTAAGTCATAGCAATGTTTCAAAACTCTCCTTCGACTCAGCCAATGGACTTCTGTGTGGTACAGAACATCTTCATAGGCAACATGTAGCTCCGACAGAAATTCCTGAAATTATCTGATTTAGTGCACTAGCTCTAATGAAGTTAACACAAGAGACCACAATTTTCATTACACAGTCCCACTTCAGTGATTTACTACATAGGTACTTATTGGTGGATGAGGCAGTGTATGGTTGTTGGATGAGAATGATTATGTTTGGCCATCTCTCGGTTAATGCTAGCAATTACTCCTTTCTTAGACCCCACCATGCTAGAAGCACGATCAGTGGTCACATTGGTTAGTTTAGCCCAGGCCAGCTCCAAACCATTCACAGCTAGGCAAACCTTTTCATAGATATCCTCTCCTATAGTTGTTCCTTTGCTACTTTGCAGTGCAGCAAGCTCTTCTGTGACTTCAAAATAGTCATTTGTCCCATGAATAAAAATTAGAAGTTGTGCTGAATCCTGAACATTAGTCCTTTCCTTGAGTGCCAAGGAAAAATAGCAAAGTTTTTTGGCAGTTTTGCAAATGCTGATGCAAATTGTCTCCCATTTCTTCAATCTTTCATGTAATTGTAGGTCCTGAAAGACTCACTGTACTAAATAAATCAGCCATCTTTGGACACATCTCTTTGGCAACAGAAAGAAGGCATTCTTTAACAAATTCTCCCTCCATGAATGATCTCCCAGTGCACGCTATTAACTTGGCACCTTGAAAATTTGCTCACAGTGATGGAATATTTACCTGCTTCTGATTCACCAAAGTATTTTTGCTGAGTTGTCAATGTATTTTTCAGTTTTAATATTTTATCTTTTCTCACTTTTCCAACCAGTCATATTTACCTTCATGTTGAGTTTGATGGTGTCGATGCAGATTGCTCTCTTTGAACACAGACACTATATTCTGGCATATCAAACATATAGCTCTTTCCTTGTACTGCGTGAGAAAGTAATCATAAGTCCATTGTTCTTTGAATAGCCTACACTCTGAGTCATTTTTTCTCTTTCTTGATATCATTGTTTCCTAGGGATTCCAAGTTGCCATTAGTAATATATATATATATATATATATATATATATATATATCACTATAAAAACAATGTACCAGAGATAACTTTGCCCACACAGAGACATATAGACTGTACTGCCCAGCAATGCAGCCTTGCCATTTCACATCATTTCAGCCTCACCAGTGCCCATATTGGTGGAATTCGGCTTTTACCTCAGGTTCACACTGGTCCAGTATTGAAACCTGCATGATTACAGAGCCAGTTCCTCCACCACCTTTGCAGTTCACACTGCCCTGTGCGAACTGCACTGCCATCTGTGAACTCGCACAGGAATCTGATCACACATGTGAGAAGATTCATGCAACCAGATTCCACTGCAGGAAAAAAGAAGGCATATATGCCTTTTTTTCTTCCGAATCTAATGCGAGTTAAGCCATACAAGCATATGGCTGACCTCACACTGCTCCAAGATCACAACAGTGTGAACAGGGACTTACACAGCACACAACATAGAACACTATACACAACTGAATAGTGATCAGAATATAAATGCACTTATGTCAATTAAATTGCATTTCCTACTCCTCGACTGTCTGCAAAGCCGGCTTAAGTTCCCATGGGGCCCTACCAGTTTGGGACCCCCATCTGATAACACTAAGTACTGACCATTTGCATTAGTTCTGAGCGCTGCCAATTTGTATTATCTGAGTGCTATTTGTATTATCACTGTGATGCACCCCCCCCCCAGAAAACACCCCAACCAACTAACCAACTTTAAAAATAAAGGGTCTCCTAACTTCAAAAAAGGCTCTCCTAACTTCAAAAGAGGCGCCCCCTATCTGCAAAAAATACCTCCTTGCTTCAGAAAAAATGACACCCTTTAACTGCAAAAAAAAAAAAAAAAGGTCTACTGACTACAAAATTAAAAATATTGACCTCCTAACTTCAAAAAAATCCTAACTTGTTCTTACCTCGGTCCTCAGGCAGCAGCAGGCTCTGCACAGGCAAGCTTGTGACTCGTCCGATCACACCAGAGACAGAGAGGAGGAGTTGAGAGACAGAAGGAGGGGAGTCAGTCAGGAATGTGGCACACATCCCACATGTGCGCACTCTGGGCCTGGGATAAGTCAGCTGCTAAACAGGAAAGGCAACAGCAGCAGCAAAAACACTGTGTCCTTGCTGGGCTGAATATGGCCCATGGGTCATAGTTTGAGGACCCCTGGCATGGACTTTATAGTAGATAAGGAATGATGTTCCCATTTTTTAATTTGGTGACTCTTGAAATTTTTATCATCACCACTATTCAGCAATGCCATCTCTGTAGCATTCCGTTTGATATACAGAGGTGACTTTGAATAATTGTTTTCTTCTCTATATAGGACATGCTTCCTTGCCCTTCTTCACATGTGATCAGCTGAATATTAATTTTTTCAATCCAAACAGTTATCCCAGCCATAGCTGGTGTTTGATTATCCTGAACAAAATCTGAGTTCCGAAGCACAGCAGCTTGGCTTAAAAAAATGACATGAGGCTTATTTATAGAAACTCTAATGGCACTATGGTTAAGTATTCCACTAAGGAAAAGTTGGCATTTAAAACCCACCAGTAACTCAGTAGGAGAGAGTTGTGGCAATCTGCTTTCATAAAGATTTATAACCTTGAAAACCCAATGGGGAAGTTCTGCCCTGTCCTATAGTTTTTCTGTGAGTTGGAATCCACTCCAGGGCAGTAGGTTTAGGATTTATTGAGTCATCTGCGCTGAGGAGAGAGTGCTGGTTAGCAACTGCTGGGGGCTGGAGGAGAGAAAGGGAAAGAGGCTAAAGAGATACCTGGAAGTGACAGCATGTCAAATCCAAGCCAAAGCCACTGCTATGCAGTCAGTGATGACTCCGAGTGGCCCTGTAGGGAAGGGGAGAACTGCCCCCGTGTGTTTCTGAGACTGTAACTCTTTACCGGAGTAGAAAGCTCTGTCTTTCACCCATATAGCAGCAGGTGATTTCAAACTGCTAACCTTGCAGTCAGTAGCCCAGTTAGTAACCACTATGCCACCAGGGCTGCTTGGGAACCTGTCTCACTGCCCTTGAGTCGATGCAGACTCATAACAACCCCTTGTGGGCTTCCAAGACTGTAACTATTTATGGGACTAGAAAGCTCAGTCTTTCTCCTATGGAGCTTCTTCTGGTTTTGAACTACCAATCATACAGACCACTGTCCAATACCCAACGATTATACCACCAAGGCTCCATAAACAGAATGCAGAATGGTGAAAATCCTTCAAGAATCCCATCCAGATATGGGAAGTAGATATAAGTACCACAGTTTGTGACTATAAAACCAATGGCCTGGCCAGGGTACCTGTATCCAAACAAATGATACTGCTAAGCCCAGTGGTGGTCAATGATCTTCTTTCCCTGACTCACACGCAAATTCATTAGCATGGCACCGAGTCTCTGCACTATGACTCCAGCCTATCTCATCCATATTCAGACTTCCATATCACAGAATTTCTCTGCTCCAGCCAGTTCCCCTTTTAGATTTTTTTGACCTCTTCTGGGAGGGACGGTTCCAGAGAACGCACTCACTGCTGTCAAGTAATTTTGATGAGGGATATATTTGTACTCGTGTATGTGTTTAAAATTAACTCACTGCCATGGAGTCAATTCTGACTCAGTGATCCTGTAAGGCAGGATAGAACTGTCCTGGTGGTTTTCCAAGACTGTAACCCTTTACAGAAGTAGGACATCAATGGCACAGTGCATATCCACTATGCAAACAGGGGGCTCCTCTGTATACATTTGCACATATGTGTCTTCTATATGATATGTACCCAAGCATACATATGAATGAATTATTATAATCTCTTGTTCTTTCCAGGTTACCATCTGCTATTGATCTAGATTTCTTCCCTAATGAAAAAAATGACTCCTGAGATACTAGGTTGAAAATGATAAAGCTGTCTTTTAATTTTTATTTTGAAATTGCTTTAAATATAAAAAACGACAAGCATTATACAAGAATTTTGCTTATTTTCCACTTTGATTTACCAGCTTAAAATTTTTTACCTCTTTGGTTTATGCTTCTCAATATGAATATAAGTGGAATAAATCATACTTTACCACTTTCCTTTTATCTCAGCCTTTCATTAGGAGCAATTTCAAACATGTAGAAAAGTTGTTAGAATTGTATATGAGCATTCATGTGCCCACCACTTAGATTATATAAAGACCATTACATATTTCTTTCTCGTAACTATCCAGCTTTGTATACATTTCAGATTAAGTTGCATACATCTGTAAATTATTTCTATGTTCTTCAGTATGCATATCACTAACTAAAAGCTCAACAATACCCACTGCCGTCTAGTCAGTTTTGCTTGATAGCAACATTACATAGGGTTTTCAAGATGGCCAATACTTACCGCAGCAGCAACAGACAACTTCATTTGTTTTCTCCCACTGAAGGCCTGGTAGGGCTGAACAACTGTTCTGATGTCTAGCCAACAGTGCCATTAGTGCTCCTCTCATTTACGAGATGAATGAAATATTTAGGGTTGTGAAATTAATAAAATTTGATCAGATTGCTTTTGTATCTACGGTGTTGCCATACCTGTGGTTTAACTGTGTATCTTTGATCTGTGTAGACAGAGAACACACGCCTCTTTGATGAACCTTTGGATGCCCCTCCAAGTAACCTAGTTCAGGGTGAAGCCCAAATTCCATCACTACCACTGAATGGTAATGAACCCAGACAGCCAGAGCTGGTGAAAGGCTTACATGAAAGCTAGACTCAACTGAGGGAGGACATGAAGGAAATATATGAGAAGAGGACTGCAGCTGAATGGGAGAGAAAAGCCGAGTCTTGATGAATTGGGAGGGGAAACATGCCTTAGTCACTTGGCACTTCCAGCCTTTCTTCTGTCTGCTACTTTCCAACTCTCCCTTTCGAAGAATAGAAACTAGAGGCTATTGCTGCTTAGCAGAGCACAAGACAAGTCTCCTTTTTACCACTTGGCGCCACCAATTAGTCTATTCATGAGGCCACATGTTGCTTCATGAATATGCTAATCTCTTACAAGATGCAACTTTGTTTTGGAGGATGTTGGTGGGCCACGGAAAACCTCTTTCATACTTAACATGGGCATACCCCTCCCACCAAAACCAGATTTTTTTCAAAGCTATGTATTTAGTTTTTGTTTGTTTGTTTGTTTGTTTTTCTGTGGGCATCACTGCCTCTGGTGGTCGTGGGTGCTACCCAGTGCCGCTCCTGAGAGCCGCCACTGGATTTGAACCACCAAGCCTGCGGGCTGCAGTTCCACACTCAACCACTTAGGCCACCGGGGCTCAGCCCCCTGTTTGTTTGTTTGTTTGTTTGTTTGTTTGTTTGTTTGTTTTACAAAACAATCTTATCTCCACAGTACTCTACAATATACTTAATACATTTGTCAAATCTGTGATTCAACTCTTGGAAACATTTTTCATATATCTGTTTGGATGGGTCACAGCACCTCCCTTGTTTTTTCCTTCACCTTTTTTATGTCATCAAATCACTGTCATTTCCTGTCTATTCATTCGTGGAAACAAAATGAAGTCACACAGAGTGAGGTCAGATGAGTACGGTGTGTGGGGGAAAAAGAGGCACGCTGAGATGGCTGCGTAAGCAGCTGCCACAAATCAGACCTTGCACACTTATGCAATTTTTTCAGAACTTCTAAATAGAAAGCTTGATTAACAGTCTGACCTGGTGAAACGAACTCCAAATGCCCTATGAGTTGACATTTTCACCTGTTCCAGAAGTTGATGGATGTCCAGAATGAGGTTTGTTATCAATTGACATTTTACTCTTTTTGAAATGAGAAAACCACTCATTTTTTCTTCCTACCCCTACCCCTAGCCCTAACCCGAAATCCACTCATACATTTGAGTCTTCCCATAACACTCTTCTTATAAGCTGTGTTCCACATCACATCAGTTTCGGTGGCATGTTTCCGAAGCAGGAAACAAAATTCTCAGCTACTCACTGTTCTCTTAAATTAGCCACCACAAAAAACGAGGGCAGAACAAAACTGCTTTTATGAAAAAGTTCATTGTGACCATGGAGAACTTTCCCAGGTAATGCCAGTGGGTGCACTAATTCAGAGTGAGTCGCTTGATGCTCACCTACCAGGAAAAACACATACTACTAAAGCTCCGTCCATGGGAGCTTTGTTCTATTGGGGGAGGGTACTCCCTTGTAATTGTGCTATAGATCAAAGAGCCCTCGAGTTCAATGAATTCTGCTTTTCTTTTTATTTATAATGTCCCCACTTTTGCTCTTTTGCTTATTGCCATAATATAAGGAAAACCAGAACTCCACCAATTACTTTGTGCCTACCACCATGTAACATGGAAGCTTTCCGACCCACCCTTCCCATGTGGCAGATCCTACTACTTTCTCATTTGTCCCATAAGCAAACTGAGAATCAGAGCACTTAAATACCATGTTAAGAAAAGTAGATCTGTCTTGCCTATAGAACTCTGTGATCTTATACTCTACACCAAACTGTCCAGTGAAATAAATATTTAAAAATCAAACTCAGAATAAAAATAAGGAAGTATACCTTCACTGTATTGACTCAGGATATGATTTATTCACTAAGTCTAATTGAAACATTGAATTGAGAAGGAAGTATGCCTTTAATCATTAGCATTTTGGTGTAGTAATGGATTGATTGAGTCCAAATCCCAGTTCCATCACTTACCAGTTACTTAACTGTAGTCAACTCATTTATCAGTACACCTCACTTTCCTAAAAGATGAAGATAATAATACCTATCATATGGTTGCATTTTGAGGGCTAATTAAGAATATTATATAAAGTATTATAATACTATTCCTGTGTAAGTAGGTTCTTAGAAAATTCTAGATTGCTTTTGTTTCTTCTTTCTTTTTGGGACTAGATCACGGACCTGTAGTTTTAATTTAAGCAAAATAAATTGCTCCTAAAATTAAATTTTCTTCTTTTTTGAAGGGGGGCATTCCAGACAAAATTATCAGGTTGATTGTTCCTGAGATTGAACAAGGACAGTTTCCAACTGTGGAACAGTGGGGGTGGTACAAGTTCTGCTTCCTAGAGATTATGGCCAAATGATGCCATTGTCTGTTTTCATGTTGTTGTTGTTGTTATATGTTCTTGAGTCTGCTCCAACACAGAGACCCTGAGTACAACAGATTGGAACACTGCCCAGTCCTGCATCATCCTCACAATTGTTACATTTGAGCTCATTGATGCAGCCCTGGGCCAGTTTGTCCTGTTGAGGATCTTCCTCTTTTCCTTTGCCCCTTTACTTTGCCAAACCTGAGGTCCTCCAGAGACTAGTCTTTCATAACATCCCCAAAGTACGTGAAATGAAGTCTCGCTGTCCTCACTTGTAGGGAACATTCTGGTTGTACTTATTTCATAGCTTGACTTCTTGACACAATTTGACTAAAACTCACCAGTACTATGGACTATTAGACCACGTATATTAACAATCCCAGGCCAGTCATTTCCAGGCAAGCAAGCTGAGACTGAGCTGAAGTGACTTGAACAAGGTCAAACTGAAAAAAGCTGAACTCAATTCTCCCAACTTTGTATTCAGTGTTCATTCTATGGTTCCTCTGTAGGCTCTTTGCAGGTGAAGCCAAGTCTGGATGTGTGTTCTTTGCAGAAACTTGGACTGATTGGATGAACTCTCCTCTCCAGATTTGGCTCAAGTTTGATGCATTTAGGGAAAATGGAGCTTTTTCCCCCTGCTTCAAATCGATCCAGTAGTTGTTGTTTTCACAATGATACCATTTATATTTTGTGTATGTTTTAGCAAATTGCTGTTGTTTCTCCCCATTTAGGTTCCTGGTTTGGTTCAAGTTCTTAGTTCTTCGGAATCTTCCAGTGGGATTTTTATTTTTGATAAAGATGCTATGAATCCAGGGTGATTAACGATGGTAATTCATTTGAAAAAAATCAGTCAGGCTTGGTGAAGTTTGCTGCAAAGGAACTCGAGTAGTTTAGGGAATCATTAGTGCTTACATGCTGGAGCTTGAAATCAGGATAATAGAAACATTGCAACGGTTTTTGGTGTGCATGTTTGTGTGCTTATTTCTGTGTGTGTTTTTACAAGGATGCTCTGATGCTTTCGTTTCCGTTCTTGCTAATCAGAGTTGAAATTCCTGCTGCCCACCTCATTGCCCTTTGGGATGCTCATTCAGTCATGTTCTTGATCTAATCCTCGTGTGGTTTTTTTGGACTGTGAAATAAAAAAATCTAACAAAATAAATCTTCTTTGTCAACCTTCAATTTGAATGGCCCTTCTGAGGAACTTGGGGCATATGAAATTCAAACTGAACTTTGTGAATGAGTTCATGCATACCAGCTGATTCTGAAGTACAGCCTTTGTTCCTTAGTAACCGATATGGTGTTTAAAGTCTCAGGCCGTCTACCTTTGCTGAAACTGTATTGGGTTGCCACCTTTTCTATTGGCCAATCATGCTTCAATGAAGGCTGTGTTCGAGACCTCTGAGCTCGGGCCTTGGGTGAGCTGTATCACACCACTCTGGCTTTCCTCATCCTAAAGGCAATCAAACTCGGCGGCTGCCTATAGTCTTCCAAGCTCCTGGCAATTTCCTGAAGCAGCTGGAAGGCTAGGATTACAGTTGTGGTGGTAAAGGAGGGGCACTCCCAATACCTCAGAAGGCAAGCACTTTCTTGGCAAATCCCTGATTATGGATGATCTCAGCAAATGGATCTGTTCCATTCTCTCTTTCCCTCTTTTACTGACTCTGGCTGGTAGCTAGTTACCAGTCACCTAAATCTTTATGCTTATTAGCCTATTGATTTAACAGAGTTATTGATGAATATATATATATACATGTAGTGTGTATGTATATATAGATATTTAAATTGCCTTGTGTCTCTTTATATGGTAATTTAAATGTATATTTAAATATATACACCTATGTGAGTATATCCACATACATAAATGACAATTTCAGTAGCAGCAATGACGTACAAGGGACGATTGGAAAAAATGTTTTCTTTCCTCTTCCAAGAAGTGGGCCGGATATTCATTTGAGGACATACGTGGCACTAGAAAGGGCCAAGGGAAGCTGCTGCTTTCTACGCTAGCCTCCACCTTTATTCTGGCTGCTTCATATTTGGCTCATGTGGAGGGGCACACACTTGGGTAAGCACCATACAGATGGAAACCAGGACATATGGGATTTAGCTGAACCAAAGGTCCCCCAACGTTGCCTGGATCGTTCAGTACCCCAGGTGTAGCCACCCCAGGACTTCATGTGCTAAAATTGTGTCCCAGCTGCAACCAGCTGGTCACTGTCTATATAGTATCAAGGCAGCCCGGAGCCTCATAAAGCATGACTTTGGATTTTTTTACCTTGTGGATTTAGGTTTTTGCTAATCAGCCTGAGTCTCTTTCCATACCCTAGACAGATTTATAGATTTAGCAAAACGAGATGCTCATTGTCCAGTAAACTTATGTTCTAAGCTAGATGGAACATATTGTTAGGCCACACAGAAAAAGCAATAGAATGGTATTCCAGAAATGAAAGAAGGAATTAGAGGGCTTTTCTAAGCTTTTAAATACACCAGATTTAAAATTTTTTCACTTCAAAAATTTACTCCATGTGGTGTTTTAGGAGCAGTGATCCGTTCTAATTTTAAAATATGAGAGAAATTGAAGCATGTTTTTAAAAATAATATTGGTGCTTTTAATTTTCCACATGCGGTTGAGGTGCCTTCAGTCATTCAAGCAAGATTTGTTCTGGTGAATTATACTAGTAATGATAAGACTAAGTAGCCTGGAGTCAGTTCTAAATACCTTATGCATATTTAGTGTCAAGGAAGTGTGACGTCCTCACAATTTTTTCTATGTTGTTCAGTTGCTGTACCAAGCCATCTCATTGAGGGTCTCCTTTTTTGTTGATCCTCCACTTTACCAGTAATAATAGTAATTTCATATAAATGTATAACCCTTTATGGTTTGTAATATATTTTCGTATTCATTAGATCCTTGACTCTCCATTGCAGTCCTGAGGAGCGGTCAGGTTTGGTAGTATCAACTTCAGTTTATAAATAGGGGAAATCAAGTTCAGAGAATTTGAGTAACTCATCCAGGGTCACACAGCTACGAAATTGAAGACCTGGAAGTTAAACCAAGGTTTCCTGAGACCCAGCCCTAGTCCTCTTTCAGTTCTATCGTGTTATCTGCTTAGAAAGCTTCCTCCTTTTCACTCCTACTCATGATTAATTTTGAAATAGTCCGGAAAAAAAGTGCTTCCATTTAGCAGATGAATGCTTTCTTTAAGGTCACGCATTGAGCGAGTCCTGCACACAGCTCTTAGTTTTTAACCTTGACTTTAATGGAACTATATTTAGGTAGACATAGGTTTTTCTCTCTATTATATATATGCACAAAAGTTGTGTGATCGACTGATGATAGGTGTGAAAGCTGCACCTGGGGAATGGGACTACAGATGAAAAGTTGGTTTAAAATAATTAGCTTCTTGCTTTTGTGTTAAGAGATGTCATGTTCAATAGAATTTCATTTCTTTCTACTTCCTTTGCTTCCAGCCTTTTAAATACAAGTCTTCAGGGAAAATTAGCAAATATTCATTTTAAATGTTGATTTCTCAGGAACAAGGGTAGCTGGGAGGAAAGAGAAAGTGGAGGGGTGACTTTGTGTTCTTTCTAAGTGTAGGCAAGCATTATTTTGTTTGGGGCTGCGAGAGCTAGAATTTCTTCTAAGGCATGCAAATCGTAAAGTTCTGATTTGTCAATTGCACGCTGTTTCTTTAGGCACTGATGTATGAAATCCCTTACGAATTCTCAGATGAACATACTGCTAATTGCTTCTCCACCTGCTCTCCAACCTCCTCCACCCCACCCCCTCCACTCCCAATTCAGCCTATAAGTGTCCGTCATTGGAGATGGATGGTGACACATGCAGTAATAGCAATTCATAAAAGCCAGTCCCAGCCCTTGTCTTCAAGGCTCCTGGATTTTCCACTGCCTGCTTTTGTGTAAGTGAAGTGGATGGAAGTGCTACTGGCATCAGAATCCACCTTCCTATGCTCCGTTGCTAGCGCTCAGTTGCTCGGCTGGAGCTGAACAGAACAGAAGCATCGGGTCTGAGCTGAACCGTAGCTGGGTTCCTCCCCCCCACCCCCCGAATGGGGGGGGTAGGCTCTGGGTAGTGTGTAGTGGGGGTTTGGGGTGCTTTGGATTTTCTTTTTTTGGGGAGAAGAAAGTAAAGGGAGAATAAATCATAATAGGATACAACGTGAAACAGTTCCCTGAAGAGTGTCACAATGTTCCTGGTACAATATACAGGTACAGTATGCTTTATATTATCTAAGGTTTCCTTTTTGTTTCTGAGTGTATTTCTCTCTCCTATTTTTCCCTCCAGTTCAACTGTACTGAAGGACAAATAGGGTTTTAATGAGCTAAACAAAATAGCTGCATAAGCCATGCCGGCCCCTAGCTATAATGTTTGTAGCAGATTGCTGTATGAAATCTGGGGCTTCTGACAAATTGGTAGCCCTGATCCTTTAATTGTGCACGCTTCTCTGCTGTATTCTTGTATTGGATTTCTCAAGTCTTATGTCTGTAACTGGTAGTGTGTGATATAGCCTAGAGTGTTTATACAGTAGAATCAGTGCTATGGAAGCAAAAAAACCCCAACAATTTCTAAACACTTAGTATATTGTGTTGTTCTTAAGTTAATTAACTCCACTATTTGTTAATTGGCTATCTGTAGTGGGGCTATGGTTTAAAGAAACTTCCAAGAGGAAGTACTCCAGAACTTGTCTGTTGGGAACATTTATTTTTATTTCAATATTGAACTCAGGTTGGTGAACATTTTACATTATTGATGTTTATTTATTCTCCTGGATGAAAAAGTGCTGGCAACAGTAGGGCTAAACATTGTCAGCTCCAAACCATCTGTGTCATAAAATATCACTGGAACGGAAGTGATCTTAAGTATTCTCTGGAGCTTTCAGAAATATATTGGTCGAGAAGAATGAAGAATTTGAAGAATCGGATCAGGTGTTGGTGAATGTTATTTGACAGGCTTCTTACTACAGTAGTTACACAGATGGAAGGGACCCTTCCAAAGGGAAAATCCTAAGAAAGTTTTACTTTCTTGCACAATCGAACAGAAGCTTAGTTTGTACAACTGCACATTTTGTCTAGTTTGAATATTATTTATTGCCAAGAACTTTCATCTCCAGTCTCACTTTATTGTCCTTAAAACATCATGCACGTGTGCTCACAAGCTGTAAGATCATTTCTGTTTTAATGCGTTGTTTGACAGTTGATTTTGCTCGTTAATTGGACAGCCTGCAAATGATGGGGAGAAGTAAGTGAGTGACAAATTTCAAGGTTACATTGAAGAGCATACTGTGAACCTTAGTGTCTGGACCAACAGCTGCTGAATTGAATTGTCTGCAATTAAAGCAACAGCAGGTTTGTGTAGTCTCCCTGCAGTCCATTTATTTGGATTTATAGCTTCAGTTTCTCCTTTAGCTATCGCTTGGCTTGTTTTGCTAAGTGTTGGAGAGTTTTGACTGCTGGGTGTTTTTTTTTCTCTCACACTCCAATTCATGCTTGACTCCAGGAAAGCCAGCTCTGTTCATTTCAATGTGAGCTGTTGAGGTTTTTCTCTTTTGGTTAAAATCAGAGACTGTGTCTTTTTCTCCATTACCAGAGTAGATAGATAGATTCTATGGAAAATAGTGCTTTGTGCAATAAATAGAGGTGTCTCATGGACTTGTGTTGTGGTCAGTGGAAAATGTCGATCTTTGTTATATAATAATTCCATGCTATGTCTGAGAAGAACTTCTCTAAAACAAGTGTTTGTTTTAGGAAATAGTGGCTTTAGCCCCTTGTTATCTTTTAATTGCAAAGTAATCTAATGGATAATGTCAAATCCTACCTGGTAGCTTTAATGACTGAATTTTATTTGTATCTCGTAATGAGTATATGTTTAAATTCCTCTCTAGTTATATTCAATTGGAAAAGAGCTTTTAATTGCAGTGTAGTTGTTGTTCGTTGGTTCATAGTAGCTGTATGCAGTAGGAAACCTTTACACTGTGATTTAACATAAACTTGTCAGTGCTTCCTCTTCACAACCCTGTACGAAGTCAGGGACATTGTGGTCTCTCCATTTAATAGATAAGAAAACTGAGATTGAGAAAAGTTAAGTGGTCATCAAGGGTCTCACATCTAATAAATGGCAGCGCCCAAACTCAAGAATTCCCCACTTTCCCCTCTGAAATGGTGCATTCAAGATAAATTAGACTTAAGCTACTGATCAAGGAGAGTACATTCAGACAATTACTAAAAATAAAAATAAAACTTAATTATTTGATAGTTTTCATGAGCTTTAAAGACTATTTTAGTCCAACATCTGTTTTAATAAGTTATTACTTTTCTAATGAATTTTACAGAAAACACTGGTATTTGGAATTGGTATGATGAATCTTATGAAATTAGAGGAGGGAAAATATTGTTCAGTCCAAAATGTTAGTATGTATTGTTTTCCACCTAAAGTAAGCAAGTTATTTTAAATGTCTGCTCAATAGATTTATAAGATTATTGCCATAAAACATGTGTTTTTTAAAATTTCCTGGTTATGAGGTAAAGTATTAGATATTTTTAAAACTAGAACATTTTATTTAAATCATCAAAATATAGAGTGTTGGATGATGCTCTCAACTCAGTCTCATATTTTTCTTTCAGTTTGTATATAGACTGGCTTTTCTGTCCTTTAAAATCTCCCAGTGATGTCTTAATCTTAGCTCTCTTAGTTTTAAAGAAAAAAAAATGCCTTCTATTGCACTGAGGAAGAAGATAAAATATAAACCCCATTATCACTTCTGGTCAAACTTCCCTCAGAACATTTTCAGGAAACATCTTTTTGAATAGGGTCATTTTAACATCTGAATTATTAGACTAACCCATGTCTTCGACAAATGACTGCATGTTAACACTGTAGACAGTGCTTCTTCGGCATGTAGCTATGAATATTTGTGAATAGTATCAAGAAAAGGAGCTAAGTCAGAGCACTGTCATGACCTATTCAGACTTTTGAAAAGCTGGTAATGGGTATAGTGTCTCAGATACCATGTTATTGGACATGATTCTTATTTAAGATGCTATGTTTATACTTGAGTGTATCTTTAAAGTAAAGCTGCCCATATGTTCTCTTCTTCTAACCAAAAAAAGGAAGGAGGATGGTAGAAAATGTTTCTACCATTTTTTGAACTTCATTAGAATTTAACACACAAATACTACAGGAGGGAACTTGAGCATGCGGAGGGGGGATATCATAGTTAGCAGAAGAGAAACTGAGCATTTTGTTGCATTCTTTATGTCCAACTTCATTTCAGGCAGCAAGTGTCCGATGGAATTGGAATCATTGGTCCACGCTCTTCATCCCATTCCATTTTCTGGGAATGAGCACACTGAATGAATATATGTGAAAAAGAGCTTCTGGGAACTTTTAAAGAAGTGCTAATTTTCTGATTGGTAAAGAAAAGTCTGAAATCTGTAAATATTCATGTTTTTGCTCTTTGTTGTTTCAAACCAAGAGAAATTAGACAGGGGAAGGTTTACCCCTTCCTGTTCAGGGCGCTAATGTTGGACTGTCTTTCTAAGTTTTCCCTTCAATATGTCTCTGAGTAATTTTTAGGGCTGTAAGGGCTGGTTCATGGATGGGGATGAGGGTTAGCTAGTGACGTGCTAGCTTACACTTAGCTAAAGGGATTTACCCATAATATTTATAGATTTAATTTTTTTTGCAAATCTGACTTGCCTTAGGAAAGACTTCAGTTACTTTGGAATACTAGTTAAGGCATGCTATCTGTGCATCTGTACGGTGCTAATGTTCCTTGGTCCACTAAGCTACATTGATTGACATCCCTTATAGATAGAGTATTGATGCCTTTAACGGTTATTGAGCATAGTTGTGTGCTCTGCCACCCCCCCCACTTCCCATAACAATAGTAGGAGTTACTAAAATTTATCGAATGCTTACTATGTGCCAAACCATATTGTAAATACCTTCTATACAATGGGGCCTCCAGAAGTTTGTGGAAAATTTCCATGATGTTTTCATTCTATTTTTGAAGCACGCTTGTATCTGATTTCATCAGCCTTTGCAGGACTCCTATGAGGTGAAATTAAAATTCCGTTCTATGGAATTGATTCCGTCTCATAGCAACCGTACAGTACAGAGGAGTAACGCCCCTGTGGCTTTTTGAACTCATCAATCTTTTCAGCAATTGAAAGCCTCACTTTCCTCTCATGGAGGGGCTAGTAGATTTGAACTGCTGACCCGTGGTTAGCCGCCCCAACACATAATCCATTATACCTCTAGGACTTGCCCTGTGGTGTATCCCATATCAATGTTTCCATTTCAGGTATAGAAAATTTGGGACACAGAGTTTAAGTAGTGTGGTTACCAGGTCATACAATTAGTAAATGGCAATCTAGCTTTGATTATAGAAAGTGCCTCTCTAGCCCCCATTCTTTTTTTTTCTTTTTATTTCTTTTTTATTATTTTTTTAAAAATTTTATTGGGGGCTCTTACAGCTACTACAACATTCAGTACATCATTTGTATCAAGCACATTTGCACACATATTTCCACATACATTTCCCAATATTTTCCACTTGAGCCCTTGATACAAGCCCCTTTAAAAAAACCCTCCCCTTTCCCTTCCCCCCCTTTTTAAAAAAATTAGTCATTTTATTGGGGGGGCCCCTACAACTCCCATCACAATCCCTAACAACATCAGTTGTATTCAGGCCACTTTTACACACCCATTGCCATCATCACTCTCAAAACATTCTCTCTCCCTCCAGGCCCCCATTATCTGCTCCCTATATTACCCTTCCTCCCCCCCTTCCCCTTGAACCCTTAGTAAATTACAAATTGTACACTGTACAATGTGTCCCAACACTCACTTCCCTGTTGTCCATGCCCCAGAGAGGAGGCTACGTGTAGATTCCTGAAGTTGGCTCTCCCTCTCCATTCCTCCATCCATCCACCCTCCTGGTATTACCACTCCTATTACTAGTCTTGATGAATCGACTATCCTAAATTTCCCATGTTTCCAACCTCACTGTACATCTCCTGGTCTAGCTGGATTTATGTGGTAGAATCGGGGTCATGATAGTGGGTGGGAGGCAGCATGGGAACTAGAGGAAGGTTGCATATTTCATAGCTCCTACCCTGTATCTTAACTGACTCATCTCCTCCTTGTAACCCCTCTGCAAAAGGATGTCACCTCACCTATTGATGGGCTTTGGGTCCCCAATCTGAACTCCCCCTCATTAATAATAATATAATTTTAGCTCATTGATACCTGACACCGGATGCCTTCACCACCTCATGATCACACAGCCTGGTGTGCTTCTTCCATGTGGGTTTTATGCCTTCTGAGCTGAATGGCCGCTTGTTTACTCAAGCCTTTAAGTCCCCAGACGCTATATCTTTTGGTAGCCGGGCACCATCAGCTTTCTTCACCACATTTGCAAATGCACACATTTGTCCTCAGGGATCATATCAGGAAAGTGAGCATGCAAAGTTGTGCTTTTGAGTTCTTGAAGCCTGATATCTCATCCCTTTAACACCTCATGATTCCACATGCTAGTGTGCTTCTTCCATGTGGTCAAGCCCCCATTCTTAACCAGTATGCAATGCACTCTGTATTTTTAAGGACACTTCTGTGAGAATTTGATTTACCTCCTAGTGTGCCCCCCGACTCCAGAGAATATATCTCATAGTCTTTGCCTTCTGAAGATATAGTCAACTGCTGAGCCTTGTTACTTTATTATGATGCTGATCAGTGGTGTTATTCTCTCTTGTCAGAGGACTAGGGAAGCATGACCTCCCCAGAAAGTTCTAAACACTATCACTACTCATGTTCTTTCTTAAGAATTTTAGTTTTTAAAAAATCTCTCTAGATTCTCGACTATTGTTTGTTTATGAGAAGAAACATCACCAACCTAAATGGATAATCATAGCTCATCTTCCCGCATCTCTTCTCTTTCCACTCCAATCCATTTTATGGCTAGCCATTTTATTCCTAAATGTAGACTCGTATCATGTTATTCCTCTCCTCAGAAAACTTTTCAAGCATTTTGGGATAGTTTTCCCTCCAAATAGGCATACAGGGTATTGCCCAACCACCTATAATGTTTTTATATTCAACCCCTGTTCTGGAATACTGTGTTCAAAAGATTCATTTTGTTTTTAGCTAACTATCTTGATCCCCCCCCCCTTTGTCGTGCTGTGGCTTAAGCAATGTACTGTTAACCTCAAGGGGAAAAGCTGAGAATGTCTGCTTTCATAAAGATTTACAGTCTCGGAAACTTTATCTAGGGTTGCTATGGGTCAGGAATGGTTCCATGACTGTGGGTGTGTTTTTGCTCATCTCCGCAAGGACTGTGACCAGAGGAGCCATATCGAGTAAGTCCCTGGACTGTAACAGAGCTTTCAAGGGATAGCCTTGTAACGCTCAACAAAGAACTGGATGGGACCATGCAAATAAGGTGTATAGAAACTAAGGAACCATCTGAGGAACGCAATGAGATTTGTTGGCACAGCTTTCCAGCATGGGTTTTTATAGATTTAAGAAATATAAAGGTAATTCATGGTAAAATGGGAAGAAGCAATTATGAAATAATTTCCCTCTAGTAAGATAGACATGTTTAGATGGTTATGACAAAAGAGGATTAATATAGCAGGCATTAATGGAGTTGATGCAAAGGTTCTAATGCAGCACTACAAATAGTTAGGTGGACTAACAGAAACTTCTGCTGCCCTACCCACAACATTACAGAGGTCTAAACTAGTTCATTCTATTCACCCCTGCTGGAAGGAATTCAGTGATGGTGTGTTAGTTCTGGTAGATCAGAGAAACAAATCCATAGAAACTCATATGTATATATGAGAGAGTTTTATATAAAGGGTAATTATACATTAAGAAAGCATCCCAACCCAGTTCAATCCAAGCCCATAAGTCCGTTATTAGCACATATACCCGATACCAATCTATAACGTCTTCTTCAGACTCTTGAAACACATGCAATTATGCCCATTGCAGGATAATCACAGACCAGTGGGTAGAAAGTCTTTGGATGCAGTGGTGGCATATCAATGCTGACAGGGATCTCTATGTGGCTTCTCCAGTTTTCAGGGCATAGGGTCTATCAGCCAAGTGCTATGCATCTTGTCCTCAGGCATGTCTCACAGCAAGTCAGGAGAGAGAGAGAGAGAGAGAGAGAGAGAGAGAGAGAGAGAATATCTCTAGCCTCCAAGGAGAAAAATACAGGAGTTTCCAGAATTCTCAGGAGAAGGCCATGTCCTCACCGAAGCCTCATTGGCTGCCTATGAGCCTATTGACAGACTAGACTCCACCTCTTCACTGTAATCCTCTCAAGTCACAAATTGACACGAGATTATGTAACTACCACAGATGAGAATTCTCACCTGGCACCATTTGAAGCACAGGCCTAGCTAAATTGATCAAGATAAGATATTGAACAAGGAGACTGGTCTTCTATCCTGCTGGGTTTTAAATGAGCCATTTCAGAAGCAGGAACAAGGGAGCTCACTACCATTAAGAATGAAGACCTAGGAACAGAGCATATCCTTTGCACACCAAGATCCCCTGGCATCGAACCTACTTGATCTAGGAGACAACTGTAACACCAGAGGAGTGATCTGTGTGCATTTGTGTAGGAGGTTTACTAGTGTGGTGGATTGTTTCCCAGCTCTTAATCTTGGAAGCTAGGCTGACTTATGGAACTAGGGTCAAGCACTTGCAGTCTGAGGCATTTGGTGGAGTGGATTGCCCTTTGGGCACTTTTCAGCAGTGCTAAAAGGAGTTTTGTAATCTTGAGCAGGACGGAGGCCAAGGAACCACATAACTGAGAGGTCAAGGACCGAAGAGAGACATGCTTGCAAGTGTGCTGAGAATAAGTGTTCCTGACCAGAAGAACTATATCCTGAACATTTCTGACCCTGAATTGTAATTTATTAATCCCCCTACTAAGCCCTGCAATGGTGGGTATGGTTTTTTTGAGTTCCATGGTGTAATTGCAATGAATTATTGAAACTTGCAGAGAATTAAGAGTACCGTGTGTGGCATGGCTGGTGTCAGAATTGGTAAAGATTGGAGAGGAGAAGCATCTATAACCTTTGCTTCATAGGGATTGGTCTTGGATCATTGTTGAATTTGCTTCTCTTCCCCCTTTGTGAAGTCAGAAGTCAGTGGAGGCCCCCATGCCATTTTTATATCTTTCTTTTGTCTTTGTGGAACACTTTGCACTTTTTGAGTGAGACAAAGGCTCACCTATATTGACCTATTATACAAGAAAATAAGCCAGTTCTCATTTCTCTGATGATCTCATGAACCACAGAATCAGATTATGTGAATTGAGAATTGCTTTGTAATACATAATCACAGTATTTCTCAAAATGTGGTTTAGAGATTTCCAGATTTACCTAGGATATTTGTGAACCTTCTTTCTCTACAACTGACTTAGATTTTTTTCTTTTGTTACTTACAACTGAATTTTGAAAACTATTGTCCAAAAGGGGAGGGGAAGTGAAGTTCTCATAGATATTCTCTGAATATAAGTACTATTTACATTACAAAAAAATCCCTATCATTAATATAGTTTGGACCACTATGTGTTATTTTTCTATTTCAATAGTGGGATTTTAAAAGATCGATCAGTCAATTAATTATAATCTCAATTAAGTGAGATCTATACTTTGCCTATCTCACCAGAGCTATTTTTCTTAGCTTATTGGTTTGTTATTGAGAGGTGATTGTTAAGTTTGATTTCTATTCTAGGGATAAGAAAGTTTAGTTAAGCAGAAGAAAGAACTAGCACTGATGCTAGGAGTTTTAAGTCACAGATTCTTTTATATCTTTTAGCTCTCATAGACCTTTTAACTGTACTCTTTTGGCTGGAACAGCTCCTTAGCCACTAATGACTCACTACTTTCAGCTTCCATTTCTGACTCTGATAAATCCTCCTTGAGCCATTAATGTACCCTTTTCCAGGATGATTTCAGTGTTTTAAATAGCACTGATTATTTGGGACAATTTGAATCAGAAATAGAGTATAGTTTGACGTAGACACATAGATCTAGACACTCTGTTTTATTATGGTCATTGTATGCATTAGCTGTACTTGGTGGCTTTAAAAAAAATCCAGTCTCAGATTCTATAGTATTGAAGAACCACATAGGTAGAATAATGTACTTGACTATTGCTGCCTCTTGAGATTATATGCTAAATAATTATGCCTGTTTGGCCTGCCCTCTGTTGCCTAGATCCCAGTTCTTTGTGCTCTTTACAATAGCTACATTTTTAGTATATCCCGAATTTTCCTTCTCTCTTCCTTCTCCCACTTACTTTCTTTGGCTTTGCTTTCTATTTTCAATGGGCAGCAGACCACACCCCCACTTTTTGTACCATTCAAATTCACTCCCAGAATCCATTGTTGAATCCAGCCTCACTAAACTGCCTAGAAGGGTTCAAAAGAGGTGTTTTAAAGTGCCACTCAGGGCCACCCTGGAGCACTCAGCAAATAGACTCTTTTGTTTTGAAGACTAAAGAGATAGTATTGCAGCTAGTGGGTTTTGAGCATTGCATAAAGACAAAACCCGTTTATGTCTGAAGGAAAAATTTAACCCTTGCATCTCTCTTTCCTCAAAGTGCACACACCATTTTCAGGGACATTTTTGCTTTGTTTAGGAAGCCAGACATTTCTACCAGTGAATGAACACATTCATTTTTAACTGGAACTTTCATAATTAAAATCTGGGTAGAGAAGAGAAATAGATTTCAAAGGCATGCTATAAGACTGTGATGCTAGGATCTTTGCATAAGTTAATCACATTCAATTCCTAGTAGCACCGTCTATAAATGTTAGTTGTCCTGGTTTCCTTAACCTAGGCTATATAACACTACTTTGTTTACAGTTCCAACTTCAGACCCCAAGGCTTATTTACCCAACTCATTGTGAATGGTTGTCTTTTCTGGGGTCAAAGGAGTTGTGGGGAAGAGGGGAGAAAGGGAAAGGAAGAGAAATCCCACATCATGTAAAGTGGGTGAATCTAAAGACAGCAGTCTCTGTGTTGGAATTGAGAATTGTCCAGTTAAAATATTTGGGTTAAGAGGTCAGATTCCTTATGTGGTCTACTCGTTACCATGCCCACCCTCTGCCCTATGTGTGAACACTTGTTCTGCCAAGCAAGTCTTGGTATGTTCCCAAACCTCGCCCTTTGGGTTGGAGGTGGAATAGCAACTCCCAATAATTTTAATTCAGGTATTCTCTTGAGTCATGGAAATTTAGCCAGCAGATTCAATGGTTGTTGCACCATTTGGATTTCCCTCAATTTGAGATAGGGAATAGTGAAGCACCTACGTTATTTTGAGAAACCATATTATATCAATGTGACAATATTCTGCAAGTCAAACTATTTTGAAGCAAACTTGGAGTTGCTATTGTTAGATGCTATCAAGTCAGTTTTGTGTACAGAATGAAGCACTGTCCAGTCTTCCACCATCCTTTTGTTCCTATGTTTGAACACATTGTTGCAGCCATTATATCAGTACATCTTGTTGAGTACATTGTATCAGTACATCTTCTTTTACTGATTTTTTTTCACTCACCCTCTACTTTACCAAGCATGAAATCCTTTCCAGGGACTCGTCCCTCCTCATAGCGTGTCCAAAGTACGCGAGAAAAATACTTGCCACCCTCGCTTCTCAGGAGCCCTTCCACAATAGATTTATTCGTTCTTCTGGTAGCCCATAGCATATTCACTATTTTCCAACCAACACCATATTTTGAAAGCATCCATTCTTATTTGGTCTTTTTATTTGTTATCCAGCTTTTGCATACAAATGATCCAAGGACCATGAGTTGGATCAGATCAGGCATACTTAAGTTCTCCAGTGATTTCCTTGATTATTTGCACTTCTTAAGAGGTCTGTTGCAGCAGATTTGCTCAAAGGAAATAGGTCATCTGGCTATTTGATTCCTGTTTCCATGGGCATTGAGTATGGAATGAAGTAAAAACAAATCCTTGACAATTTCAACTTTTTTCCTTCTTCATCATGATGTTGCTCATTGGTCCAATTATGAGGATTGTTGTTGCTTTGTTTTACACCAAGGCCTTTGATCCACATAAGTAAAAGCGTCATGCCCTTTTTCAATTCAGCAAAGTTGTGTCATCTGCATACTTCAGGTGCTTAATATGTCTTCCTCTAATCCTAATGTTGTGCTCTTCTTCATATGTTCAAGCTTCTGTTTAGAGTATGAACATGACCCAAACATCAAACAGAGTTTAAGGGAAATATTTATTAAATCTTTAAAAGTACACAGACGACACAAAGACACAGATGTATCATCCAGATGAGGGAGGCCATTAGCATGGGGTCATAATGGCTTCTGGGGCTTCATAGTAAGGAAGCCAGTTAGAAAAGGCATGGAGCAAAGGAAACTGTTAAATGTGGCTTATATTACAGTTATAGTTGGGACTACACAAGGGGGAACAGGATCATGATGTGGACATGTACAGGATATTATGTAGAAGAGTTTACAAGATTGGTCGCGGACCTTTGTAACCCAGGTAGTTAGGGCATGCCTGGTAGGGAGGGCATGGCTCATGACTATGTGACCGCCAGTACTGTTCCCAGTATCGTTGTCTCCATCAAGGACACACCTTGGCAAGCCTCTAAGAGAGATTTTCCTTTCCTCAGCTGGCTGAAGAGAGGCAAAAATAATCCACTTTCCCGTGTACTCTGCCTGGAGACTTAATTCACATGGGGACTCTTCAGTGGGTTTCACTGTCATCCATAGCCTTCTGCAAAGGGGGTATTCAGAATTTAAGCTCTAATTCGCTTCAGGATTATTTACTCAGCATATGTATTGACTAAGTGTGGTGAAAGTGTACAAGCCTGATACACGCCTTTTCTCATTTTAAACCATGCAGTACCTCCTTGTTCTATTCCGATGGCTGGGGTATGGTCTATGTAAAGGTTCTGTCAGAGCACAAGTAAGTGTTCTGGAATTCCTGTTCTTTAACATTATACAATTTTTTATGGCCCACAGAGTTGAATGCCTTTGCACATTCAATAAAACACAGGTCAACATGTTTCTGGTATTCTCTGCTCTCAGAATCGATCAATCTGTCATCAGCAGTTATATTCCTCATCTCATGTCCTCTTCGCACTTTGTTTTGTTTTGTTTCTGGCACTTAGCCCTAACCATCTAAAAGTTATCTTTAGCACAATTGTTCTTGTATGTGGTATCAATGACAGTGTTCAATAATTTCCGCATGTTGTTAGATTAGCTTTCTTTGGAATGGCATGGATATGGATTTGGGGGGTAGTATATTTTTTCTTGGTCATGAGTACCATGCCTTTGTAAGTCTGCAGGTAATGGAATAGCAATCTCTATTAAGAGTCTGCCATGTGATAGGGCATTCAAGTCAGTTAAGTAGCGAATGCAGATAGGAACAAACAACTTCTTAGAGCAAAGTTTCATACTCTTATTGTTTATACAATGCCAAGGTTTCCACTTCTTAGAATAGAAATGCTTAAGGGATCTGGGGAAGATGTTTTATGAGAGTGGGATACAAAGTAAATATAATAAAAATAATATTGGAGTTCATGACTATTTTGAGTGGTGTGACCAATAAAGAGCACAATCTAGAAGAGCAAAGGATAGGCACAGGCAGAAATATGACCATTAGAGCAATGAGTTTGAGGTTTTATTAGTATCTCTCCCTCTGCCATGTAGTATTCTGAGTGTCCTACCCCCGGGCCTTGGAGACCTGTAACAAGAGAGTAAATAAATAATCTGAGATGGCATGAAGGAATTAAAGTATGCGGGACATAATCATTTTGTCAGACAGTCACAATTATTTAAAAATTAAAGAACTTGCTTGTCCACCCACACTTAGTAGTGAACCCTTCAGAGCATGTCCTTTGCTGGCCTCACATCAAGACCAGATAAAGCACACGCTGTCGTGAAGAACCTCACTCTAACATGGAATATGATCTATGGCAATGCCCTTCTTGGCCATTCTCCACAGGGCTTTATTACTGGAAGTAACAGAAGGGCCATGTGAAAACATTAGAACACAGTTCCAAGGCATGAATGCTGAGGACGGGATTTATCCCAAGGCTCTGGTGTACTAGCTGGACAATGAGTAGGGTATAATTTTATCGCAGATGTTTTCCATTTGAGACTTTCAAGCGGTGTGAATAGAGAACTTTAATGCTCAGTTTGTGTGTATGCCTAAAATGTCATTGAGCCAGGATAAGTCTGTCATCACTACTCAGCTAGCACCTACTGCATGTGTTTTGCTGGTACTTGGCCAATCTAGTGAGGGAGGTACTTGACATGAAGCTGTGTAGCCACTTCTGATCCACAGGGAACTATTCTTAAGCTTCCCTTCCCTGGATACTAAACTGTCCCTTGCTGTTGTGAAATAGATGATGGCTAAGCAACTTTCCTCGTAGTATCTCCATTTCTCTTTCTTGGTATAGAATAACCCCCAGTGGTTTTAAAGTATAAAATAGAATAGAGGGCTGCTGCTGCATGGGATTTTTAATCTTGGTTATGATGGGCCACCTTCTAAATGATTCCATTTTATGAGCCTGAGTTAAAGTTCTTGATAGGAGAGAAAAGCATTGTGCGATTGAATGCCAGTTTCTTATAGTGTTTATGGACTTAGGCCAAAACTTTTGAACCTTTCAGCCAAAGAGTTCATTCTGCAGCTTCAGAAGGAACTTGTAAAAATCAGCTGCCTAAATATTTCATATCTACTGAAAAGAGAGAAGACGATGGAAAGCAAGACAAGATGGAGTCCAGAGAGATTTGTATTCATCAGCTTAAATATGATTAGCATTGAGTACAATGTAGGATGCTATCCTTATTGACATTTATGAATTATTGCCCTGAAAACTATAGATTAAAAAGAAACAAACAAACAAAACTGAAGAATAATCCAGTAGACGCCCTTGTTGCTAAATGGCTGAGCCAGAGGCATTATATAAATATTTAAAATGCCCTAAACCACAGCATCAATTTCATTATTTTGTTAGTGTTTATGCCATTATTATAGTGGGGATTTATTTATTATAGTGGTATGCTTTACCAAGGTGGAGGTCTGGAAAAGTGCCCAAGAGTTCTTTTCTTCATCAGGTCTCCCTTGCTTGAATTCAAGATTCCAGGAATTTTCTCCAGCTGAAATACTAAAGGATGCACTTGGCTTCTCATGACAAACTTGCCTCCGTTTCAGCTCCCCCAGGCTCTGCTGGATTAGAACTTCAAGGTGTTCTTTGTTTCCCACAATGCAAAAAATGTGCCTTTCTTCTATGGCCACTTATGTCATACAACCAAAGTACACCCTGCTCCCGGAACCTGGGCAGGTTCCTAGAAAAAGTTAATGGCTGAGGGAGCATACTACAGGTCCTGGTACCAGCGCAGGGAGGATATGGTGGATGCTGACTCACTCCCACCCTGTTCTATACCTCTTCAAAGAGGCCATGAAATAAAATCTAAAAAGGGCAACTCAGAAGATTTTGAAGAAAGACATCATGGGGAAAAGCATCTTCCCTGTTGCCAAGAATCAGGACTAGGGTAAAACAAGACTGGTTTGGCTTCAAGAATAAAATATTGCGTTAAAATATTACTACTACTACTACTACTACAACAACAACAACAACAACAAAAACCAGGAGTCCAGATGGCATAATGGTTTATGCATTGGGCTCATAAGTGCAAGGCTAACTATTCAAACCCACAAGTGGCTTCCAGGAAGAAAAATGAGGTCATCTGCATCTGTAAAGATTGAGACCTTCTGAAATCCTGCGCAGGGGGCTATGAGTTGAAGTTAGTTTATGGCAGTGGGTTCGGATTTGGTTTGGCTTAGTAAGGAAATACTTAAGAATGAGAAAAAGACATTGTAGCAGAGAGTTGGGAATGACAGTGTATTATATGAACGAGGCTGCATTCTGAGATTATAATGTATGCACATTAATAGACTCGGGTTTATAGAATCCCAAAGGCTCTTAAGTTGAGTTTCTCCTTTACCTGCCACATACATGACATTGTGTTATTTGAACCCACCTTCTCCATCCTCAAGTAGGCATCCAACTTCTGCATGTAGACTTCTGATAACTTGACACTCTGCACTCTGAGGTAGTACATTTCATCTTTGAGTAGTTGAATATTTGCCTAAGGAGCAAAAAAATCTTTCTTTTTTTGCTTTTATCCATTGCTCCTGACCCTAGGCATAGTGCCCTTCACATAAACTACCATTTGAAACAAAGTCTTGGGAATTGTGTACTGTGATGGCTTTCTTTTTGCTTACCCCTCAGGGCTACACCAAGAAACATTACACCCCCCCACACCCTTTCCATATGGTAGCCCTTTAAATGTTGGAAAACAATTATCATGTTCCACCTGAGTGATTGATTTTTTTGTAATTAACAGCTTTATTAAGGTATAATTTATTTAGCATGCTATTCTTTTCCCCATTGAATTTTCTTGGCACCATTGTAAAATAGCCACTTGACTGAAAATATATATTTATCTCTAGACACTCATTTTATTGCATTGGTCTAAGTGTTTTTTCCTTATGCTTGTACCACACTGTCTTGATTACTGTAGCTTTCTAATAATTTTTGAAATTTTGAAGTTCTTCTTTTTCAAGATTATTTTGGCTATTCTGAGACTTGTATTTTCATATTTATTTTGAAATCATTTTATCAGTTTTTTTCAAGCACAAATTCTCAACTTGAATTTTGGTAGTGATTGCATCAAATCTATAGAGAGGTACTTGACTTTTGAAAGATAGCAAATCTTATCTAGAATGAGTCCTGGTAAGGTGTCGCTGCATACACATTTCCCATGCATCTTTTTTATATGGTAATGCCACTTTAAAAAGTCTCTACTTTTCACCACTCCACTACCCTTTTGTTCCTGAAGTAATCATTATTCCTAAGATCTAAAGATGTAATACAAGACAACCAAAATGAAGTGCCCTGTTCAGGGACCCACAGACCTCTTGAATTTGCTTTGAATGATTCTTATCTGAGTGAAGAAACCAAGAACAACTAAGTTGCAGAAGGAAATTGACCGCCCCCAGAGATTCATTTTCTTTCATGTAATTACATGTTGGAACCTACATTATTTCTGTATGTTTAGGTGTGTGTGCTTTATTCCTTGGGTACGTGTGTGTTTATGCATGTAAGCACACAAACAAGTATGACTATGTTGTCATTGTGTCTTTTGGTTTTGCTTCAAAACCCTAGCAAAGATGCTTTTTGAACCAGAGAACAAATAATCTTTGCAACATATCATCTTTTTAGCTGAGCTTATGGAGACTTCAGCGTGACATGGGAATCTGCCTTTGCACCCGAAAGTGGCATTCTAATCTTCCTTATTTCCCTGCTTTCTTCTTTTGCCCCTCATTCCCTTGCTTAACACTAAGTTCTGCATCTGCTTCTTGATGGCTGAACTGCAGCTCCACATGCTCTCCATGGTTTAATCTGCTTCCTTATACTGCTGTGATCACCTGTGCTGCATCTTGTTGGCCTGTTCCTCTTCTTCCCAATCTTTACCCTCAAGTAGTCAGTTCGTTGTTTTGCAGAACTTTTCTAATTCCCTGACACTCAGGGTATTGATTTGGCAAAGTGACTCAAATGCAGATGAAGTAGAGTGTTTGCTATTGTTGTTGTTGTTAGAGTGCCAGGGAGTCAATTCCAACTCCTGGTAACTATGTGTAACAGAAGGGAATAAGCCCCAGTACTACATCTTCCTCACAAGTGTAATTCGGTTTGAACCCATTGTTGTAATCATACTGTCAGTCTATCTTTTTCTCTCAGGGTCTACCTCTTCTCCACTCCTCCTCGACATTATTAAGCCTGATGCCCTTCTCTAGGAACTAGTCTTTCCTGACAGTGTGTCCAAAGTACATGAGATGAAGTTTTGATATCCTTGCCTCTGAGGAGCATTCAGCTTGTACATCTTCCAAGACAAATTTGCTTGTTCCTTTGGCAATCTGTGGTGCTTTCCATATTCTTCACTAACACCATAATTCCAATATACCACTTCTTCTATAGTCTTCTGTATTCATTTCCAGTTTTCACATATATGACTTGATTTTAAATATCCTTGCTTGGATCAGATGTATGTTAGTTCTTCAAGTGACATCCTTGTTCTTCAGCACTTTAAAGAGGTCTTGTGCAGCAGATTTACCCAGTGCAGTAGCTAATTGATTTCTTGATTGCTGCTTCAATAAATGTTGTTTGAAAGCGTATAATGAGCGTTTTCCAACTAGAACTGAGTGATTGGCATCTTCCGGGGCAACTGTTAAAAGTACTGCAAGACCAGGGCCAAGAGAAAGCCCTACCACAAAAACAGAAGTCGGAGCTGTGCTGCCCAGCTGCCAACACTAAGATTGATCCTAGCTGCTTTTTTAAGTTTGTACAGGAAGTACAGGACAATGAGAAGTACAGGACCCTAATGTTGGATATGAGAACATTTCCTGGGGCTCCAAGTATTTTTTTTTTTTTTTACAAAACAAGGATCCTCTATGTTGTCTACAATGCATCCAACAATTAGGTGGTCCATCCTAAGACTTTCATCATGCTTTTTGATGGCACACCATGCCAGCACCGGTACAATGTTCCAGACCATAAGGGGATTAAATGGATTCCAGAAGAGGAAGAGATATTGAATAAAAAACTATCAAAGAAAATTCAGAAAAAAATATGATGAAAGGAAAAAGAATATAAAAATGTAAAACAATGTAAAAAATTCCAGCAGGGCAAGCTTCTTGAGTGTATTGCTTGGAGGCCAGGCTAGTGTGGCCAAGCCCATGACTCTGTTGCCTGAGGGGAAGGAGCTGGGGTTTTATGTGAGGAAAATCAAGACTCAAAAAGGCAAACAAACCATCCCATCCTATCTCATGTGTGAAAAGAGTTTATTCTAAAAAAAAAAAATCCCAGACTGAGCCCCAGTGGCGTAGTGGTTGTGCACGGGACTGCAGCCTACTGGGATGGAAGTTCAATTCCAGCTCCACAGGAGCAAAGACTGGGCCTTCTACTCCCACCACCAGAGGACAGTGATGCCTAGAAAACAAAACAAACAAACAATTTTTAAAAATCCCACAAAACAGTATATAATGCAATTTTTCATGACATCAATCTCGTCTCAATTTACCAAGATATTGCCAATTGATCCACTTGTGAAGATTTGAGTTTTGGTTATGCAATTAATTCATAGTTAAAGATGCAGCAAGAGTCTCAAGCCGACCATGCTTTTAGCAAACAAGATAGAGTCATTCGCAAACATAATTGTCATGCTTATAATATGGAGACTAGAAGCCAGCTTTAAGAATGAAGGGCAGTCAATCAGGATTTTAAAGCGATACCCGGTCTTCAGACCTCTTCTTGTGCCTCCCTCAAGGCAAGAACCCTCTGCTCTAACAAACTGGAATTCTGTGATGCTCACCTTCCCAACACAATCTCTGAAGACAAAATGAGTGCATAAGCAAAAGGGGTGATGAAAGCTGATGGTACCAGGCATCTTAAAGGCTTGAAGTTAAATAAGTGGTCACCTAGCAGAGAAGCAAAAAGCCCACATGGAAGCAGGACAACCTTTTCTGCAATCATGAGGTGTCAAAAGGATTGGGTAATAGGTATTAGAAGACTACAAATAAACAAGCAAAACCATATGACTGAGTATGAAGGAGGTCAGAGCAGAGGCTCCAAACCCATCCATAGACAATAGGAAATCCCCTCACAGAGGGTCACAAGAAATGAATGAGTCAACCAGGGCACAGTATAGCACCAATGAAACACACGGTATTCTTCTGGTACCTTGAGGCTTCCCTACCCCTAACTATCATGACCTCAGTCCTGCCTTTTACTGTGGTCTAGATCAGAACATGTGCACAAGTACAGATATGAGATAAGAGCTCATGACATGCGGAATCCAGGAGCAGGTATCGGAGCAGCAATACCAGGAGGGCAGGGGGAAGGGAGAGAAGGGGAGGAAAAGGGAACCAGTTGCAATGATGACACATAACCACCCCCATCCCTCCCTCAGGTGGACAAACAACAGAAACCATGAGGAGGGGTGATAGCAGTTGATGTAAGACAGGAAAATAATAATTTATCATTTGTCAAGGGATCACAAGGGTGGGGGAAGGGAAGGAAAAAGAGGAGCTGATACTAAGGACTCAATAGAAAGTAAATGTTTAGAAATGAATGATGGCAACATATGTACAAATATGTTTGATACAATGGTGTATGGGTTGTTATAATAACTGTAAGAGTCCCCAATAAAATGATCTTTTAATAAAAAGATAAATAGCTTATTCAATGGGAAAGTTAGCATTGCATTCTTCATCTGGCTTTTTAAATAAAAGACGTTTTTCCTTCTTCCTGTCCTCTCTTCTATTGCTACCAGTACCATGATGCTTGCTATCTAAAGAGTGATGGGGAATGAAAGCAGTATTCAATTTAGACTGATATTGAAATTAAGTAAAAGAATATGTGGTACCTTCAGGAAATATCAAAATATTAGTTGTGGAGAAATAGTTTGGAAAGGGATTTGGGGAAGTTTAGATATGATTTTCAGTTTGTATTATACCAAAGTGGGGCTATCTGTTCCCTTAAATATTTACAATCTCAGAAACTCTATATACATTCACTGTGAGTCAGATACACATGATTTCAGTAGGTTGTTTTTTGTTTGTTTGCAGAGAATCACAGAAATGTAAATATGACTCTATGCCATACATAATAATTTTCTTTTTACCTACCTACAATGACTCCCTATATCTTAATAAATGCTCACAAAGCAAAACAGACTAAAACTATTGCTGAAAATATACAAACTTGCTGTGGCGTTTACATAATCTCCTGTCAAGTTGAGAAGGGTGAAGTCTAGCCTGCCAATCAGCTTGTAGCTTCATGACCTTATTTGGAGGCACGATGGAGATAAATAGTGCAAAGAAGTCCAGATCCATACACTTTGCTTCGTCTTCCTGTTGACAAGATATATGGAGCTATACTGATGAAAGCCAGAGCCTTGGAGCTGGAGGATCCACGTGGAGACCCACACCAGCGCTAAGATGCTTCTACTGCCACTGGATCCAGAAAACTTTTTACCTACTGGCCTGCGATCTTCATGCATTCAACGTCATTGCATGTGTTGTGTGAATCTGAAGAGGAATTCATAGACTGGTTTCAGATATATGAGTTAATGATTTATGGACTTCATCTAGACTGGGCTGGGATGCTTTCTCAATATACAATTGTTCTTTCATATAAAGCTCTTTCTTATGCACATGAGTGTCTATGAATTTGTTTCTCTGGTCAACCTGGATTAATACACTTGTGTAGGATGTTAGCTTATATTTGCAGTTTTCCAAATCTTAACCATGAAGAACCCATGTAAGGAAACTCTTGTGATTGAGGAGAAAAGGCATCTACTATCCCCACTGGTCTGCTTAGTTTAATCTAATAGATTATGCAAATAAGACTGTATGAAGTGGACAAAAATAAGAAGAAAGCTCTGGAGGACTTCTCCAAACTTCAGAAAATCTTCTCTGCACAATTTTACCAATTAGATATTCTGCATTGACTGATGATCTCTTCTCTCTTCAAGATACAAATGCCTCATGGGAAAGTTGAGTCTTAATCATAGCTTAGCACCCGTCACGTTAATCAAATATTGAGATATATTCCTCTCTGAGGTTTCTCTTCCCAGTGGCTTAGAAAAAAAAGTGTAAGGGAAGTATTCACATCTGCCTATCTCCTTATCGCTCTGCAGAGCTTCAAACTGGTTCAAGAACAGGTCATTAATTGGCATATACACAAGGGTAGTATACAAACAAAGAAATCTTTTGCCAGTGGTGATCAACTGGCACAGGAAGCAAACAGCTGCTCCCAGCTCCAACATGGTAGCCTGCAGTGTCACTTTGAATGTGTGCTGCTCTCTAAAGTACTGCCACAGTTCTTGGTCCTGAAAGTTCCCGGAGGCTGATGTGGGAGATTGGATTATTGGCAGGACTCTGGAGAAAAGCTCGCATTCAAAGCAGTGGTTATTTTTGAGTGGGATATAGCTGTTTGTTTCCTACTCAGGTCAAAATACCACAGGCAGCACTTTCGGTTGTTATGCAACATCTGCACAGACCTTGTTTATGATGTCAATTATTGATCCATTCTGATAGGCTGAGGGAAGGTGACGTAGATTAACTTGGTATTTTTGTGCCCTCCTCCTTCACTAATCAGAATTTTATCTCTTGTACCCAATTAAAAATCCTACATATCACAGAATGCCTTCTGTTCTGGCAGGTTCTATTGATGTTCCCCTTCTCTGAATTGCAATAGTATTGACTATCTATAACCACCCAACTCATTGATTGGGTCTTATATCTCCTTTTATGCTGTACTGGGTTTATAATATTGTGTCCTTCTAATATAAGACTAATGATGTATGTACACTATAAATAACTGCTTGAAAGGACTGATTGTGAGTTCTTGAAGACAAGGACTGTGCCTTTTGTATTTCTTAATTCAGTATTCACCATGACAGGACAATGCATCTGAATCTAAGTTAAAATCAACAATAGCTACTGTTCTAATCAAAAACTTACTCCAGATTTTTATCTACCTTAAGACTTACACCATTTATAAGTATATTAAGATGCATACAATACCCAGAAATGCCTTCATTCACTCTAAGCTGGCAGCATTCTTTCCCTCTCTGTATTAACCTTAGCTTGTGGTACAGGACATTCTTAGTGGCTCAGGCCTTGATACTGACTTATTCTAATGAAAATAAAGAGCTCATAGATTTGTCATTCAGTAACTTCATGTAATAGGATAAGAACACTGAAAAAGATATAACCAATTTCTCTTGCTTCAAGGTTTTCAAAGATCTGCCCTTTATAAGCCCAGGAGGCTTTTCTTTGTTAAACTTCTCTCTGTAGAACATAGAGAATCCAATTCATTTAGACAGAACCACTCCCCCTTTTCTTTTTATGGACATAGACTTAAGGCAAACAAACAAACAAAACAAGCCAATCAACCCAAAACCTTTTCTAGGAAGACAACAGTTTTTAATTCTCTTTAGAAGCTGCTGTACCAGTAAAACACAGTAGCCATTGGCAGAGTGTGTGTTAAAGGAATTTATTTATTTAATCATTTCCCCTCTGCACTGTCTCCTTGTACTTCTTCATTATAACCTTAGGTGGAACACAGTGCTGACAATTGCTTCTCTTCTCCCAGTTGAAGTTTAAAATTATGAACCCTGTATAATGAAATGGTGATTTTTATTTTGTCCTGGTGGTAAAAAGGGATTTGCTGATGTGTAAATGAGACAAAGATAAATAACAAACAGATGTTCTCACAAAATGTTCATTAAACCCCTGTCTGGTGGGAGATACTAGATTACAAGTGTTTAAACTTCAAAGGCATTTGAGGATATAGAGCAGCGGTTCTCAACCAGTGGGTTGTGACCCCTTTGGGGGTCCAATGACCCTTTCACAGGAGTCACCTGATTCATAACGGTAGCAAAATTACAGCTGTGGACTAGCAATGAAAATAGCTTGATGGTTGGCTGTCATCACAACATGCAGAACTGATTTAAAGGGTCGTGACATTAGCAAGGTTGAAAATCACTGATCTAGGGCTTTTTAATATCCCATGCCAAATTAAGAAAGAGTATATTGGGGCCGAATGAGCGCTCGACTTGCATCAACCATAGAAGAAAGAGTATATGGGGTATGGATCGTGTGCCACCAATATTTCACTTACTAGCAAGGTTACCTATAGTGGACGATTTTCATCAGAGTTTCCAGACTAAGACAGACTGGAAGAAGAACCTGGCATGCTATTACTTTAAATATTTTACCAGTGAAAACCTCATGAATTGCTGGAGAACAGCCCATGTTTTGCCAGAACAGATGAGTCCCACAAGTCAAAAAACACTTCAAAATATTTTGGGAAGGGCTGCCTCCTTAATATATCGACAACCTTAATGACAATGGTGGAGTAAAGCTTTTGGAACCTTCATTTGCTGATGCAGCACAACTTGAAATGAGAAGAAACAGCTGAACATATTCATTAATAATTAGCAAGCTATAAAAGTATAAATCGGGAAATTAGGAAGTATGAATTTAGGAAAAACTGTAAATCATCAAAAATAAAATGAAATGCATAAAGATTGGTATCTTAGACATTTGAGAACTGAAATGGGCAAGTATTGACTGTTTTGAATCAGTTAATCATATGGTCTACTATTCTGGGAATGACAAATTGAAAGAAATAATCTTCATGAAAAGGAACAAGATCCATCCTGAAGTAGAGGACTATCTGATAGAATAATGTCTATATAATTAGAAGAAAGGCCAATTAATATGACTGACATTTAAATTTATGTACCAACTGTGGCAATTACATTATATCCTGTCAACTCTCGAAAGGGTGGTCCCTCAATCAGTCCTAGCCAATGAGGCCTCTGTGTGGGCATGGTCTTCTTCAAGAACTTCTGTCTTTTTCCTCCCTGGAGCTGGGACACATTCTTGCTGGGAGATATTCCTGCTGACAATCTTGATGGAGCTATGCTAATTCAACCAGAGCCCTGGAGCTGGAGAAGCCACATGGAGACCCACAGCAGGGCTGAGATGTTTCCTCTACCACTAGATCCACAAGACTTTCCATCCACTGACCTGTGATTTTCTGTATCTGTTGTGTGAATCCAAACAGGCATTTATGGACTGATATCGGACATACGTGCCAGCATCGGACTTATGGACTTGATCTGGACTGGGCTGGGATGTTCTCTAAATGCACAATTGCTCTTTGATATAAAGTGTTCTCTTACACATATATGCGTGCCTTTGGATTTGTTTCTCTAGTCAACCCAGACTAACACACCAACCACTAAAGCTAGTCATAAAGAAATTGAAGGGGGGTAAGTGGAGCTCATATCAAAGAGTTCACAAGAGAAGAAAATGTTTTGAAACCAATTATAGTAGCAATTGTACAATACTGTTTGATGCTATTGAACTTTGGAATGGTTTATATATGTAAGGGTTCCCAATAAAATCATTTGGGGAGAATAAATTGAAGACTTCTAACCCCCTTTTCAGTGTGAAATGGATCAAGCATGCACTTAAGGTACTTTGTTAAATACTGACAATTAGATCAGGAAAGTTGGGGGTAGAAAGGAAGGAATCCTTGTAAAATTTTGCCTTTGTGATAGCAACAAAGCTGGAGATTGCATGATAGAATTTCTTCATACCAATGACATATTCACTCCAAATAACTTTTGCCATCATAGATTGGAACTACTCTTGTGGCCCTTCCCAGATGGAATACACAGGATCAAATTAATTCCATCTGTGGAGAGAGACAATGGAGCCACTCAATATTAGTTAAAATAAAACAGTGGTCAAATGCAGAAGAGATCATACGTTGCTCCTAGGCAAATAAAAGTTGAAGCTGAGGAAAACTATAATAAGTCCATAAGAGCCAAAGTATGAATTTAAGTACATCCCACATGAATTTAGGGGCCATCTGAAGAACAAATTTGACCCATTGAACACTCATGACCGAAGTACAGATTTAGCTGCTGGATGACATCTAGGACTTCAAATATGAGCAAAGCCAAAAGGACATCCAAAAGACAGGAAAGAAAGAAAAGATCAAAATGGACGTCCGAAGAAACCCCAAAACCTGCTCTTGAATACATAGTAGTTAAAGTGAGTGGTGTAGTGGTTACGTGTTGGGCTATAATCCATAGGGTTGGTAGTTCAAACTCACCAGCTGCTCCAGGGAGAAAGACTAGACTTCTATTTCTAGCAACAGTTACAGTCCTGGAAACCCACAGGGTGTCTCCTTGAATCAGCATTGACTCAATGGCAATGAATTGAGAAAGTGAATGGAAGAAACAATGAAGTAAAAGAGCTAAACAGATTTCCAAGGGCAGCTCAAGAGACAAAGTAAAACATAAAATGTGCAAATACCAGGAATTAGAAACCCAAAAGTAAGATCACACTGAATCCATCTCAAGCTAAAAGAACTAAAGAAAAAATTCAATCCTCAAGTTGTGATATTAAAAGACTCAGTGGGCAAAACATGGCACCCTGGTAGTGGTCTGGGTTATATTTTGAGATTGTTAACCACAAGGTCAGCAGTTCAAGCTTACCTGCTGTTCTGTGGGAGGAAGATTAAGATGTCTTCTCCTATAAAGATGTATAGTATAATAATTCACAGGGGGAAGTTCTGCTCTGTCCTATAAGATCAGAGATTATTTGTTATGAATAAAATGCTGAACAATGCAGGAAGCACCAAAGATTCACTCACTGCCATCTAGTTGATTCCCACTCATAGCAATCCTATAGGATAAACTAGAACCTTGCCTTTGGTTTCTAAGGCTGAAACATCAAAGAAAGTGGGGAAAATATCCAGAATCTCTATATCAAAAAGAATTGGTCCATATTCAGCCATTTCAGGAGTTAGATTATGCCAAGAATCAATGATATTAAAGGAAGAAGTCCAAGTTGAACTGAAGGTGTTAGCTAAAATCAAGGCTCCAGAAATGGATAGAATACCAATGGAAATGTCTGAACAAATGGTTGCAATCCTGAAAGTGTTCTTTCCTCTATCTCAAGAAATTTGGATAACAAACAGCCAGGAGGCCAACCAACTGGAAAAGAGCCACATTTGTGCCCATACCAAAGAAAGATGATCCAGTAGGGTACATAAGTTATCTAACAATGTCATTAGTGTTATATTGAAGTACATTTTTGCTGAAGGTCATTCAAAATCAGTTATAGCATTACATCAACAGGGAAGGGCCCACACTTCAAGTTGATTCAGAAGAGGACATAGAATGAAGGATATCATTGCTAATGTCAGATGATTCTTAGAAGAAAGGAGAGAATACCAAAAAGAGGTTTACCTATGTTCAATGGACTATACAGAGACATCCAACTGTGTGGAACATAACAGATGATAATGGTGATTCTAAAACTGAATCGTGCTTTTGTGGAATTTGTACACACTCTAGAAATTCAAGCCGAACAAGGTAGTTTAAAATCAGGAAAGGTATATACGGTAGTGTTGTAGATTTTTCACCATACTTTCTCCCTTTGTATGGTAACCAAATAATCTAGAAGCTGGATGGTATAAGGAAGAACATGACATCAAGATTGCAAGAAGATAACACAGCCTTGCTCGAAATACTTACTGAAGACTACAGCCTGCAATATAGATTTCACTGAGTGTAAATACAATAAAACCCTCACAATTGGGTCAGTAAACAACATGAGAAGCAGAGAAAATACTGAAATTGTGAAGGGTATCATTTTACTTGACTCCAATCAATGCTCCTGGAAATAGCAATCAAGGATAATGAATGAATGCATTGCAGAATGAAAATCTGTTGTGAAAAAACTCTGAAGAATTGCAAAGCAGAGGTGTGACTTTGAGGTCTAAGGTGTGCCTGATCCAAGCCATCATATTTTCAATTGCCTCATATGCATGTGAAGGTTGGAACATGGATAAAGAAGCCTGAAGAAGAATTGATGCATTTGAGTGATGGTGGTGTCAAAAACTATCGAAAGTACCTTGGACTACCAGAAGGACAGATTTGTTGAAATCTGTCTTGCAATTAGTATACCCTGAATGTTCCTAGTAGCAAAGATGGCAAGACTTCATCTTAGGAAATTTGTTTATGTTGTGAGAAGGGACCAGTTCTAAGAGAAGGACATAATGTTTTATATAGGGTCAGTGAAAAAGATGGATTGGCACAATAGTTGCTATGATGGACTAAAAACTAGCAGTGGCTTTCAGGATGACCCCAGTCAAGACAACATTTTTTCTGTTGTATATAGTGTTACTGTGAGTTTGAATCAACTTAATGGCACCTACAAACAGTAATGACAAATAATAGCATTTCCTATAAAAATAATCATTGGCATATAATCACTTTCTCATTTTAGAGTGACTTTGCTATGGTGGTTTTTAAACATTTAATGTTGATTTTGATAGTACCAATTATCCAATCAAACATTGCCTTACTAAGAGATTAAAAAGTGGATTTACATTTCTTGTATTTCAAGGTCCCAGATTGGAGTTACTTGACATTTAGCAGTTTGGGTTTTAACTTGGATCACCTTTAAAAAAAAATTATCAGCCATCAGGGTGTCTTAGTGATTGTTGATGAATAGGATTGAGAAGTCAAAGCAGAAACAAAACTACCTTCATCTTGTTTCCCTCTTTCTTCCCTGACATGTAGGAAATATATGACTTATAGCACGACCTATCTACTGCTTCTGGTAAGCCTTAGTTCTTCTGAGCAAAGTGCTAGCAAACTGGTACTTTGTGTCCCCAAAGAGAAAGGAATACCTTCTTTAACTGGGAAAGCAAGTAGTCCAGAAAGGTAGTGCAAAGGGAGTGACATTTGATTTGAATGTTCAACGATGGTGCAATTTCAGTAGAAAAGTGAGCAAAAGGAACTTTAGCAAAGATAATTGCCCATATGGAGGCATGGTATCCCGAAATACGGTAACATGAGAAATTGTGCCTCGTTTTTTTCATTCATAAAATGAACCTAACAATGATAATTATAATCTATAACTTATCAAGGGTTTGTGAGGGAGAGTGGGTGGGGGAGGGAAGGGGGAGAAATGTGGAGCTGATATCGGGTTCAAGTGGGAAGAGAATGCTTTGAAAATGATGGCAGCATATCCGCATATATGCTTAACACACTGGATGAATGTATGGCTTGTAATAAGAGATGTAAGAGCCCCCAGTAAAAGTATTTAATTAGAAAAGTTGTCAAGCTTAAATGTGTTAATTTAGAACCATGCAGAGCACTTTAGACATGAAAGTGTCATACTCTTACCATGATTTTGACAACTGGAGTTTGACATGTGGCTAGGAAAGTGTAAAAACCACTAAATTGAAAGAGTAAATAATCTGCCAATTGTAGATTAATGCGGAATTTTAAAACATAGGGAATTAGATATATGAGTAATATTAAACTGGGTTTCAAATATGTGATTAAGTTTACATTTTGAAAAGATCACTCTACTTTGCAAAGATGATTTTCTTGCTTGCCGAATGATACATTTAGATGAAGTGAGTAAGGGAAGGATTTTTGGAAATTTGAGCCAGGGAGATCAGATATAAGACTATTGTAATAGTCTATGTAAGAGATAATAGGACGACAAAATGACCTCCATCAAGGTGATTTCAGCTCATAGGGACCCTATAGGGCAGAGAGAACTGCTCCGAGTGTAAATCTTCATGAAAGCCGACAGATTTATCTTTCTCCCTTGGAGCAGCAGTTCAATGTCAGTCCTACCAGGTCTCCCTGTTAGGTCCCGTTGAGTCGGCTACAGCACCTAGCAACCCATGCACAACAGAAAAAACAACAACAACACTGTCCATGTCTGGGTCATCCTCACAATTGTTCTTATTGCTTGAGCCCATTGTGGTAGCTACAGTAGGTGTCAGTCTTTCTCCTTGAGGGCCTTCCTCTCTTTCATGGTAACTTTGCGTTGCTGAACATCATGCCCTTCTCCAGGGACTGGAGAACAGTACCTCTTGACAACATGTCCTTGTAAGACATGGACAACCTGTGGTTCGCGATCCCTTTGGGGGTCCAACGACCCTTTCACAGGGATATTACGATTAATAAGTTACAAAATGAAGTAGCAGCAAAAATAATTTTGGTGGTTGGGGGGGGGGTCACCACCACACGAGGAACTGCATTAAAAGGTCATGGGCCTGCAAACCACTGTGATGATAAAGGAAAACTCACTGCCGTTCAGTTAGGACTCCTAGTGACCCTCCTAGTGATTCTTTGGGTTTGAACTGCTGACCTTTATGTTAGCAGACCAACACCTAACCTTCACCGCTATCAGGATGCCTTGGTAAGATGTGATAACCAGCACCCCCCAAGAACCACAACAACAAACAAACAAACCCAAACACACTGCCATTGAGTCAATTCTCATGCCTACCAACCCCATAGGATAGCATAGAACTGCCCTTGTTAGTTTCCCAAACTCTAATTAGCAACCCAACAGGAAACCACTACACCATCAGGGCTTCTGGTAAAAAGTGATAGAAAATCTAAAGTATGAGAATGGCAGTGGGCACGGAAAGATACCATACAGACTCAACAGGTTTCTGATTTAGCAAGAATCACAAGTGGGTAAAACTGCTGGTTCCTTGGCACAACTGAATGTAAAGGTGCCAAACTATACTACCAGTGTATTCTTTACCATTACATGCTTGCAGGTTTCTTTCAATCCAGTTTCACTTAATTTATTAATACCTTTGACAAATCAGTAAATAATTTGGCCCTTGAACAAAACCTTTGAACTGCAGGAGTCTGCTTCTACACCAGAATTGTTGCACTGACAAGTGAGGTCAAGTGTTGCAAGCATTCATTTAATATGCTGTGGCTTTATCTTCTCTGCACGAGCAGTTCAATCTCTTCAATTAGGGGAGGTTGTAAGGTGGGAGAGGCTAGCACTTATTGAAGAGATGATCTTCTCACGTGAAGGGGACTACCATTCCTAGAAACCTTTGAGCTTAAGACAACAGGAATGGAAAAAATCTGTGTGTGTGTGTGTGTGTGTGTGTGAGCCCACACAGTTGAAACCCGTGTTGTTCATAGACTAGCTGAATTATTAAACTGTGACTCTTGGGTATGCATCTTTTTAATATTATGTATCAAAATGGGAAGTACTAAAAACCACTTCTGATGTGTACTGAGGTAGGTGGTGTCTCCAAATAAAGTACTTATATATGGTTGATTTGCAAACTATTTCCTTTCATGGAAATCAAATTTTACTCATTTATTGGCTATGAAATGTCAAGTAAAAGAATCAGTGAACAAAATCAAACCCCTCCCACTTCCAGCAAGTTGATTCTGACTCATTGCAACCCTATATTGAATGTGTGAGGCTGTAAATCTTTTGGAGATCAGATAGCCCAAAGTCTCTCCTGAGGAGTGGCTCATGGGTTTAAACACCCAAACTTGTGATTAGCAGTCCAGTGCTTACCTGAGCCAGTAATTGTTAAGTGATCAGTTCATGTTGTTGTTCTATCATGCTTGAACAAATGATTAATTTAAAGTATAAGATAGACCAATTAATTTTGATATAACATAATTGTAAAAGTTCATTTTTATGAATTCAGGTTCCACATTGCACTTATCTCAAGGGAACCATCCCTGTTGAACTTTGGTGTAGTCTCAAAGAAGGATGTCTACAATTATCTGAAAACAGAATATTTGAATACTTTTTCTAAATAAATACATGAGGCGAATTTTCTTTAGATAGCTTTTTCCCTTTAAAAGATCATTTTATTGAGGACTATTACAGCTCTTATCACAATCTATCCATCCATACATATATTGTGTCAAGCACATTTGTACATATGTTGCCATCATCATTTTCAAAGCATTTTCCTTCTACCTTAGTCCTTGGCATAAGATCATTTCCCACCTCCCCCATCTGACCTCCCCCATGAACCCTTGATAATTTATGAATTATTATTTGTTTTTCATGTTGTATATCGGCCACTATCTCCTATATGTAGATCATTGTGATCCGTGTCCCTTTTCTCCCCATACCTTCTCCTTCCCCTCCTGGTAACTCTACTCTCATTATTGTGACTAAGGGGTTTATCTGTCCTGGATTCCCTGGGTTGCAAGCTCTTATCTGTACCAAAGCACACGCTCTGGGCTACTAGCTGGATTTGTAAAGTAAAATTGGGGTCATGATACTGGAGGGGGGGATTAAAGAACTAGAGCAGTGGTTCTCAACCTTCCTAATGTTGCGACTGTTTAATACAGTTCCTCATGTTATGGTACCCCCCCACCATCAAATTATTTTCATTGCTACTTCATAACTATAATTTTGCTAATGCTATGAATCAGGTGACCTTGATGAAAGTGCTATTCTACCCCCAAAGTAGTTGCAATACACAGTTGAGAACCACTGAACTAAAGGAAAATTGCATGTTTCATCAGTGCTATACTGCACTCTGACTGGCTCGTCTCTTCCTTGTAACCTTGCAACCTTGTAAGGGGATGTCCATTTGTCTACAGGTGGGCTTTGGATCTCCACTCTACGCTCCCCCTCATTCACATTGATATGATTTTCTGTTCTGGGTCTTTGATGCCTGATACCCATTCCCATCGACACGTTGTAATCACACAGGGTGGTGTGCTTCCTCTAAGTGGATCCCTTCAACTTCTCAACTAGATTGGCTGATTGTTTAGCTTCAACTTTTAAGACTCCAGATACTATATCTTTTGATAGGCAGGCACCATCAGCTTTTTCCACCACTTTTGCTAATGCACCCATTTTGTCTTCAGTGATTGTATCTGGGAAGGAGAGCATCACAAAATGCCAGGTTATTAGAGCAAAGTGTATTTGCCTTAAGGGAGTACTTGAGTGGAGGCCCAATGTCTGCCTGATACCTTGATACTTAGCTTATAAATATATGTACATAATATATTTCCTTCTCTTTATATACACTTTTAAACTTCAGCAACATATCAGGACTGCAGAAGCAGATATAAGAATCCAAAATTGTACTAAAATTATTTCTTTTAAAAAGAAAATTCTTTCACTTTAAAAAAGAAAGTTGATGGTGCCCAGCTATGAAAAGATATAGTGTCTGGGGTCTTAAAGGCTTGAGTAAACAAACGGCCATCCAGCTCAGAAGCAACAAAGCCCACATGGAAGAAGCACACCTGTGTGACCATAAGATGTTGAAGGGATCCGGTGTTAGGCATCAAAGAACTAAAATTATATCATTATAAATAAGGGGGAGTATAGACTGGTGACCCAAAGGCCATCAATAGGTGAAGAGACATCCTCTTACAGAGGAGTTACAAGGGAGGAGATGAGCTAGTTAAAGTACAGTGTAGTAACAACCAAATATGCATCTTTCCTCTAGTTCTCAAATGTTTTCTCACACCCACGATCATGATTTCGGTTCTACCAGACAAGCCTGACTAGAACAGGGGAGGTACACTATAGGCGGAACATGGGGAACTTAGGATAGATATTCACTCAGGATGAGTGATGGAAGTGATGAGACTGGGAGGGTGGAGGGATGGTGGAGTAGAAAGGGGGAACTAATTTTAGGGATCTACATATAACCTTCTCTCTGGGGCCATGGCCAACAGGGAAGTGAACAGTATACGATATGAAATAGCAATTTCTAAATTATTAAAGGTTCTTTGGGGGTAGGAAGGAAGGGAAATATGGGGAGCTGGAACTGGGAGCCTAAGTGGAGGGAGGATCTTTTGAGAGAGATGATGGCAACAAGTGTGCAAATGAGATCTGCATACAATTGATGTATGTATGGATCATGAGGGGAGGTGTGTGTACCCAATAAAATGGTTCATTAAAAAAAAGATGTACAAAATTGTAAAACAGTGCAATTCTTTTCATAACTTCTATCTACTTTGAGAAAATAGTTATTTATCATAAACATACTATTTATGATAACG
>PVJH01001554.1:124599-203710 GCA_004026705.1 Nesogale talazaci | reverse complement strand
TAAAGAAAAAAAGTGAGCTGTGGACACTGATGCAGGTAACAGTGAAGGGTCTGAAATAACGAAAAGGAGAAACCATTTTACCAACAGTTTATTGGGTAATAATATAATCTGGTGTTTTCTACCCAAAAGGAAGCAAACAAACTCACTGTCATTGAGGCCATGCTGACTCAAAGCCACTGGACACTTAGAGCTGCCCTTGTAAGTTTCCGAGACTATATCACTTTAAGAGAAAGCCCCAACCCTGACGCCTCTCCTCCACCCCAGAGCAGCTCAGGTTTGAATTGCTGACTTTCGGCTGGAGCAGCCCAGGGCATAACCACCAGCAATGCTAAGAGTAACAAATAAGTACGTGAACCAATTGAGTCTGGTCGGGAAGTGGAGAGGATTTTCCTGGAAGGAGTTTTTATACCCCCGTATCTTTTCCCCTTTGATAAGGCTATTTTCAATAAGTTTTTAAAATTGCTTTAGAATAATCTTAAGTTTATAGAAAAGTTGCACCGATAGTACATAAAATCCACATCTACTCTTCACTCAGTTTCTTCTAGTGCTGTCATCTTACATACTCATGGTATGTACTTACATACTGAAAACCAGAAGCGGGTAGTAGTAAAATATAATTGGTGAAACTGTAGACTTTTTTCCAATTGCAGCATTTTTCCCCTCATAAATGTTCCTTTTCTGTTCCTGGATCCACTCCAATTCATGAAAGAACTTTTCAATTTGCTCTACACTTTAAATGAGCAAAACTTCTGAATAAATGCATTAATTTGATGGCTATTTAAGCAAGAAAGTGAAGAAGTGGTGAATGTAGACTGTGGTTCTTTTAAAGCATTTGTAAGAAGGAACCACAAGCCCCGAGCAACAAAAAAACAAGAACCACTTAATGGGAGAGCTGTGCCAAGCAGGAGAATAACTCACCATTTTATACGCTCATACTTGGAACCATTTTCCACCTGCTTCTCTGGGCCAACCTGATTCTGGGTAAACAATGAAAGGTTGAGGCAATTTTAGGCTGTGGTAGTTGGAATGCAGATGAGTCAAAGATATACTACAAGCCATAAACAGCCTATAAAGTGCTACTCTTGGCCTGGCACATTAAGTGGATTATTGCACTTGTCTCCTAAGAGGTCTCCCTGTTCTACCCACTCCAGTTTATTATCTCAGCCAACCTGCACTGGCTCAAGCAAATGTCATCATTTCTATTCTGACTCATGGCCACCCATGGATGCAGTAGAATGACTCACCACAGTCCATTTAAAGTGGGAGGTCAAGTCAACTCCTCTGTTAGAAAAGTCTCAATACAAAAGCCAAAACCTTTAAGATCCTAACTGATCTGACCTCTTCCAGCCTCCACTTGTCCCTGGTTTCTCTAGACATACTATCCCTGCCACTGTCCTACAAACTGACCAAGAACAACCCCACCCCTCCCCCAGGGCCTTCGCACTTGCTTTCCTTTTATCTAGAACCCTCCAACCCCAGAATTCCTTGTAACCTCTCTACTTTTTTCTTACTCAAAAATAAAAACTTCTCAGGAAGTTCTTCACAAGGCATCCTATTCAAAATTGCAGTTACCGAGACCTCAAGCATGCGTATACACTCTGAAATCCCTTTCCCGCCTTCCCTTTTCTCCTTAGCATCTCTTTATTTAAAACATGAATTATTTATTTTTACATTTCTCATCTTTCTCCCCAACAAGAAAGGAAATACTCAAAATCCAAGGATTGTTGGAGTTTACTGTGTTACTCCTGACTGTTCCTCAGCAGCTAAAAATGGTGTCTGACACAGAGGAGGATATTATCAACAATATCGACTGCAGGGATAAAATAGGAATGACTAGACGATCCTGACCCCTGTTGTTTCATTCACCGTTCATTGCTGGGTCCTCTCTCCTGGGGATCATTGGCTCCTCAGAGCATCCTGCACATTCATTGCGCTTCTCAACTCCGAGTAGTCCCCGTACCTCTTCTTCGGCAGCTATCCAAGTGACTTCTTTGGAAAATGTGGCCAGAAGTGAATCGCAGATAGCCTACTCTCTTGTACTACCTAGAACTCACATGCTTGGAAAATGGGATGTGAAATACTTCATTGTGGTTGAATTAAGGGGAGAGAGATTCCAAGATTGAAGATTCTTATTCTAGAAATTTCGAGATTCTCCCTGACAAATTTCTACTTAAAAGACTAAAAGCAAATCAGATGGACAAATGTCCACCATAATAGTCCTGCCTAGAAGTCACACCTTCCCCTGGTGCTCAAGGGAGGGAGACAGGGTGGAGAAAAGATGCACCAAAGATAGTAAGATTCTGAGCCCTGTGATGAGTCGAGCACTCCTGAATGCTGTTGAAGTACAGGGAACATGCTTTTCCCCTGGGCTGGCTAAGGGGTGACAAACAATTTAAAGCAGATGCTTACTCTTCTTAAACCATTCACAGATGGTGTGTCTCTTTTTCTGTCAAGATGCTAAGTAAAAGAAATGGGAGTTCCTCTTATTCTCCTCCTTACCTTTTCCCTCCTTAGAATTCATGAATTCGCTAATGCCATTTATAGTCCTCCTTTATGGCCCCCAAAGAAGAATTTCTGCAGAATCCCGAGCATTCATGTATAAGGGGGAATAAAAGATGTAAAATAGACAAACGAGTCTTTTCCAGCCAGTGCCATAAATTCTTTTAAAACGTGTCTGCTTACTGTCCTCAATGTGCCAATCTCGGCACATCCATTTGTCATCCCACAATCGTGAAAAACTTTGCTAAATCTTTATGTTAAAAATTCATCCCAATGTTGAACGACTGAGGCTGCTATTTTAATTCTCCCCTCAAGATCAATGTCACTCTGCATGGTGGAACATTGCCAAATACAGGCGTCCTGAGTGACATCCTGTTTACTCCTCCTTGGCTGCAGGCTCTTCTTGACTTCTTTTAACATGCTTTTCCCCCGGCCCCCTGCATCTTTTAATGTTCAACCAGTGGATCAGCGTTTTACAGACTTCGCCATAACAGCGTCCATGAAAGAGAGGTCAGCAGTAGGAAGTGCATTATCTGAAAGATCATCTGAGGGTAGGAAGGTGTTTCTTTCTGACAGATTCCGTGACAGTGCTGTTGATGCACGGGGCAGAGGTACGTGCCAGCGCTTTGTGCACTGGGAGCCTCCCTCACATTCTCTTGGGGGAGCACGGCCAGCTTTCCCAGAATTCCCTCGCAGCCTGTCTGGTTTTACAACTGAGCCAACGACAAAGTGAAATTGTCCTGTTCCTCCCCAGGCAACCAGGCAGCCATGGCAGCGTTGCTAGCATCCAAGTGCTATCTATCTTTTAAATAGATCTTTAAATTAAGCCATTATTCAGAGATGATCTGTCATGCTTGGAGTGCATTAGGGTTGGCTTGATCTGTCATTTATTTTTTCTCAGGCAGCCGCAAAGCCGACACGCCATGCTAATGCATCTCTCTGGAGCTTAACAACGAGGCTCCGAAAGATGTAAAAGCACATAAAGAGGAGCGTTACCCTTTCAAATGTTACTGTGTGTTTCCTGAGATCGCAACAGTCAAGACACAACTGTGAAAATAAACTCAAGGTGCCTGGCGGTAAACACACTTTGCGTTCGATGGTCTTAGCTGAACAAATATCTCAGCGGTGGCAATCTGACCCAACTCACCGGGGGGTGGTCAGATGCTCTTCGTGGCTAACATTATTTTTCTTCTTTTTTATGATGCATATCAATGAGAGGGCTTCCATAAGTATTTCACTGTTCTTTAAGTTCTGTTTGCCCAAGAACTCTTGGATGCTCCCTTGTAAGTGTGGTGGTGCTGCAATTCTGTAAGGCTGGCAGTTTCAAATGACCGAGCACTCTACAGGTAAAGACCCGACCGTCTACTCTCCTCTTAAGACGTTATAGTCTGGCCAAAACAGCTGCAGCCTCTGAATCTGAAGAAGGCGATTCCGCCCTGCCCTCAACTCCATTGAGTCAGCATCAACTCCATTGAGTTTTATCAATCTGTCCAGTAAAACTTTCCTCTCTTTTCCCTGGACTTTTTGTTCTTCCTCAAAATATAGGTGCTTCTATTTGATATGTTTGTGCACACATTCATCTATGCTTTCTCTGTTTGCATGGTGGAAATCATTGGGTTTTTAATTATATCTGAGTGTGTGGAATGTGTAATTTTCAGTGCTTAATTTTGACCTTAGTACCTTTCTTTCCAAGAAGATCACTCAATTATCAGGGCACCATTGCCAGTCTACAGTCTCGGTGAGTTGGCGTAGATAAAAAGTCAAATAATTCCAATTTAATTTTTTCATTATGGTCAAGAGAGGAAGATGGAGCTTTCTATTTCCGAAAAAGATACGGTCTCAGAAACCCACAGCCCAGTGCTCACCTACCCTCCAGCGTTGCTGTAAGGCCACATTGACTCGATGGCAGTGAGGTGGCTGGTGGGCACGTGGGCTGGTTGGTTGGTAGGCTGGTGTAGCGAAGAGATTTGGTAGCTAAGGGATCTTTCAGTAGCAACTTCTATTTAAAATCTCGTAATCATGCCCAGGCTGATCACAAGACGAAGTTCAGACAGGAAAGGAAGAAAGTTGGAGTGTTGAGGGGAGGGTTGTGTTCGTAGAATAGAAGCGAAGATACTCAGAAAAACAATTCAAAGCTATGTGCAATCCAAAGTTAGTCAGACATATACCGATATGCTTGGTTGGGTTTGGAATTCAGTTTAAATTGCCTGCGGATGAGTAATAGTTAAAAACAAGAGCCTCTAAGTGTCCTTGCAGGAAATGTATTGAGCTGTTTGATAGCAGCAGGCTTGGGCTGGCCCCGTTCCAATCTCTGAGAAGCAAACCTGTAGTGCTGCAGTTAAATCGCCCTTTACACCATCTATAAGCAATGTGAAATATCACCATCTCTACCTTGATTTGAGAAGTGGAAATATAAGCACGTAGGTACCCCACCTCCACCCACTTTGGCCATCAATGGTCAAATTCTTACCCCATTTTTCATTTTCTCACAATTCTCTCTTTGTGTTCTGGGATATATTTGGTTACATTTCTTTCTAGTTATCTATTTTTTTAAATAAAGAATTAACTCTTCTACTTTCAATATTTTTTCTGATCCACTACCTACTCATATTTGGCTAAGCTAGCACACGTCTTTGATCTTTCCCTTTTTGTAACAGTAGCATGCATAACTAATGCTTTCTGTTCCACCTCTTGCCTTATCTAATTTCTGTCTATTAGGTGATCAGTTTCTGGAAATTACAGCCTATGTGTAAAGGCTTCTTCCAAAGAAAAACTAAAGCAACAAGATGCGCTCTGGAAGAATAACATTTTCTAAAATAGGAAAAAACATCCGTTTTCATAGTCTTACTCTACTGTTGTCATACCTTCTTTTTTGTGGCCAGAACTGTGTTCCTTTATAGTAAACCTACTTGTTTCACATACTACTATTCAATTGCTGTAATACTGTAGCAAAAAAGAAAACACCATGAGGGGTAATACCAGAAATTTTAAAAGTTTAAGTTTATACAATAACTGTGCTTCCATTCCAGTACTAAGAGCAATACAAGAACATAATTTTGTTAATCACAGATATCATTTAGGATAGTACATAACATTTCGGATAGTGACAAGAAACAAGTAGCATGAACGTCAGCTTCCCAAAGTCTAGACAACACAGAGTTGTAGGCAAGACACTTTTGTGAATCAGAGAAATGACTCTAGAAAGAGGTCATATTGTTACTTCACATTAACAACAGAAAAGAGAGCCCTCCACCAGAATCTCCCAGAAGGTCAATAAAACCTATCTTGTTTATACATAGAAAAGAATACATAGGTCATAATAAAACTCCATACAGAGATGCAACAAGAAAAAAGACAAAAATGGAGCAAATAAACCTCCAATATCTATAAAAAGTTACCAGAATATGGCCACAAAGAAGATGAAAATTGTAGCATAAGATTTTACAGTGAACTATAATCATCTTACATAGTTTCAACGAGCCAGAAAAATCAGAATTAGAGCAGTTCAGAGATAGCTAGAAAGAAATGATTACATAACAACAGAGCTGAGGAAATGCAGGAGTTACCCAGACAAAGAAACAAAAATATTTCAGAAACATAGGCTGCATTAGATGGGACAATGGAGCAAATCAGGATCAAGGAAAGCACCATAAACAAACTTAGGACTAAAAAGGAGAAAAGTGGAATCAATAATAATAATGCCAAAATAAAGCTAAAAGGAAGACCTGAAGCAACAGGAAAGGAAGAGTCAACATAGAATCTTCAAAAACAGAAGACCCAAAACATGAAAGAGAGCAGATAACTAGAACTATATTTCAAGAAACCCTCGTGAAATAAAACATTTTAATCTACATGTGAAAATTCTGGGACATTCCCCTGAGAATACAGAAACATTTTCCAGTAAAATAGTTGGGTTTTTAAAAAATAAAAGTAAAAGGACCAAGTCGGGCTTTTAAGTACAAACATTTTGCACTAGAGAACAATGGAACAGCATTGAAAAGATGCTCCAGAAATAAAATAGAAGCCAAGATTTTACTTCGAGTCAAATTTGCTTTCAAACATAAAGACCCTCAAAGAACAGTTGCAAAAATTCAAGAGACACAGGGGCTGTGAGTCCCAAAATCTGTTTTTGTTGGTTTTGGTTTCTTTTTTTTTTTTAAGTTCTTTCTGAATGTACTACAGAAAACCAAGACTATTTAGACAGCTTTGGGATAAAGCCTACCAGAAACTAGATATTAAGAAGATAAGAAGATGTAGACTTTTATATGGTCTGATAATGTGAAACACTATTAACTAGCAAACAGTACCTGTAAGTGGAAAACAAAAATAAATCACTAGTTGGCTCCTAGAAATTACTGGGAATGAAAGAAAATCACTGATCTTTGAACACTGGGGGCAGGAGGGAGAAGAAATGGAGCATGATGACTATCTAACCTATATGTTGTTAAAGGAGAGCTTTACAAATAATCCTTCGAAGGGAAACTCCAGTTATTAGAAACATTATCACTGTCAACAGAAGCAGCAGAACAAAAATGCCCGCATCTTAGGTGACATAGATTAGAAAGAGAGGTGAGGAGAGAAATAAATCAAATGTAGAAGGGCATCTGCAGTACAGTAAATAGATAATCAAACCAGTCAGAACTGAGATGGAATATATAAATAATCCTATTGGGGAAAAAAATCAGATTGACTAATAAAGCAAACCTACTCCTCTGTGGCAGAGAAGGTACACCTCACTCAAGATGACTCTGATGATGGTAGAAATGAAAGAATCAGCACAGATAAACAAGGCAAGCTAAAAGAATGAGAAAGGGACTGTTGAACTGTTGATATGAAGCAAGAAGATTTCAGGGATGGGAAGAAGGCAAAAAGAGGCCACATAAGACATTAAAATACCAAGGACTGTAATCTACTAATGAACCACTTTCATAAAGCACCAAGTGCTGAGCCACAAGGAGAAGCAGACAGCACATCAATAGGAGGACTGCTTAACACATCTCTGTCGGGAGGAAGCAGGAGAGGTGGACTAAAGCTAGAAGGAGCTCTATAACACCAACTGTGAAATCAATAATGTAGAACTAATAGATATAAATAACTCTCAAACATTTTTGAACCTCTTTCTTTTCAAGGGCAAAAATGTAAAAGAATGTGAATGATATAAACAAAATTTCTAGGATGTATGTATGTGTGTGTATCTATATATGTATGTATGTGTGTGTTTGTGTGTGTGTATATATATATGTATATGTATATATATATATATATATATATAGAGAGAGAGAGAGAGAGAGAGAGAGAAGATTTTTATAGCTTAAGAGGTTTATTGGGTCCAAACCCAGACTCAGTGCTGAGGGACCACATGAGACTCTGCTGAGTGCCGGGTGTGGACCAAATGTATATTTTTTAAAAGCCAAGTATAAAATCAAAGAACTAGGCCCCCTAGAAGCTTAAATTACCCCACTGGTCTATCACTTCATTGGACTGTGGTGGCTTGCATATTGTTAAGACTCGGGAAGCTACACCACTGAGCATTGAATAGTAGCCGGTCACCCACAGTGATAGTGTCAGTGGAGTTTCCACACTAAGAATAAACTATTGTGGTCTTTTTACTTCCAAAATGTTAATATATGAATTCTATAATATAAATTTCTTTGACATTAATAATACATAACTAATCTTAAAAGGGAGATGAGGGTTTGGATATACCTTAGTTAAAGTCCCATATCTGGCCACATCAATTTGGGGATAAAGTTTTCTTTATGCTCCTGTTTTCTTTTTTTTTCCAAACCATTTTGTTAGGAGCTAATTCAGACACCATACCATTCCATAATTCAATCACATTAAGCAGTGTTGTACAATTGCTATACAAATCAGTTTCAAACATTTTCTTCCTTCTTGAACTTCTGTACCCCACCCTACCCCACTCCCCTCCCCCACCCCCAAAACTTTATTCTAGTCATTGCCTCTATAGGTTCATTTATTGTGGGTTTCATAGACTGAAAAGCATAGAAAAACACATAAAAAAGATTCAGAAGTCTACTCACAAGGACAAAGTACAACAGAGATCAATCCCAATGTGAGAAAACGAACAGGAAATATTTAAAACCAGATCAAGCCCAAAGTGTATATAGGAAGAGATCAAGTGACAAGGTTTTAAGCCTCAAATCAGATTTTTGTTTTAATCTACCATAGTCTCTGTAATACCCTTTGTCTGGTAACCAGTTTATTGCCATCCCTCAATGATGGTTAGAGGTTAGAATTATTCCCTGTGTAGATCCTGCAAATATATTTTGGGCTTCCACTGTCATCCATAGTCTTCTGCAAAGAAGAACCTCACGATTTAAACTCTGATACTATTCCCTCCTTCAAATGTGGATTGTATAATTAACAATCCTTGGATCACAGATATGGATGTACTTCGTCAATCTGAATATAATTGACGTCTCACTTACATGGCCGCTTGTTTGAAAACAAGTCTTTAAGACCCCAGGTATTATTCTACCTGAAAACTGAGCAACATCTAACTTCTCCACCACACTTTGCTATGGTCCCCTTGTCTTCTGTCTTTCCTTCATGAGGGTGAGTACCCAGCAGAGCCCTGTCCAAAGAACTAATTGTTCTTAGATTAGAGCTAGAATTAAGTGTGAGTCTAAAATCCATTCCTGAATCTGTTTTTTATCTGCCTTTGGCTCCCCATCAAGATATCCTGGTTAATTTATGGCAGAGAATCTAATTTTTCATCTCCCGGGGGCATAAGGATCTTCCATTTATGGTGCCATTGATTAGCCCTTGGTACTGATTCTTAAAACACTATTTAAAGAGGGATATTGAGCAAGTGTGGGCTAACTACATATTGAAATACCTGGATTGTTCACTTGTACGGAATTAACCCCTACATGACTGGATGCTATTTATACAAATAATGGGAGTTGGTGGTCAGGCAATTTTACAATAATATATTGACAATATCAGAATTGTGGATTTGACAACTGACAAATATACAATTGTCAAATATATAATTGTCAGAGTTGTATATCCATTTAAGAATCATACACATCTTTAAATAAGTAGATCATTGAAATAAGTTTTAGTTATACTCTTGGTATGACTGTCTTTTGCTTCTTCATACACCATGTGATTACAGTCTAAGTTCTCAGATTACAGGTATGTTTGAGGTAGAGTCTGGTTCACCTAGTGGGGTTTCCACATTGCTTCCCTCTGGTAGAGTCTTTGGAGCACGTTGTGTGCCTTGAAGATACAGGAGTCAATAGCCCAGTATTCCAACTTTCCACACCCTCTCTAGAATTTGGTTGTACTGGGTTTTTGTGTTTGTTTGTTAATTGGGCTAAGGTTGTGGGTGTTAGATGTTACCCCATTGTTGTTTTAACTTGCATTTCCCAGATGGCTAGTGAATGAAAGCATTTCCTCATGTGTCTGCTAGCCATTCAGGTGTCATCCTCTGTAAATTGTCTGTTCAGGTCCTTTGCCCACCTGAGTTGTGATTTTCTTGTTGTAGGTTTGTAGTATTTTGTATATTCTAGTAATTAGTCAATTGTCCATTATATCATTGCTAAATAGTTTCCCATCTTGTTTTACTCTTTTAATGAAAATTTTCGATGTACACAAGTGTCTCATTTTTAGGAGTCCCTTAATCTATTTTGTCTTCTATGGTATGTGCTTCCTTTGTTATATCTGGTAGTCTATGCAGTAGGGCCCTCATATTTGACCCAATTTTCTGGTTGAGGACACTGAGAGTTTCTTTGTTTATCCTGGTCTTCTTCCCTCTCCATGTAAAGTTGGTGATTATCTGTTTCTATTTCTTTAAAGAATGATACGGGGTTTGGAATTGGGATTTCATTAAATTTGTAAATTGCTTTAGGTGGTATTGACATTTTCACAATATTGAGTCTTCCAATCTATGAACACAGGATGGTCTTCCCTTTGTGTAGGTCTCTTTTGGTTTCTTTAATAATGTTCTGTAGTTTTCTTTGTCTAGGTCTCTTGTGTTTTTTGACTCTTTGTGTTATAGAAGAAAGATCAGAGAGGAGTTGCAAGGGATATTGTGTGGAGATGAGGAAGGAGTGATAGAGTTGAATAGACAGCAAGTTTGGGGTTTGAGAGTAAGGTTTAAGTGATAGATTAACCATAGGTAATCATCTAGTTAGCTATAGTGATTTTGATCAATTGGAAGAGGCTATTTTCAGAGGTGTTGTTGGTTTATGTGAAAGTGTGTCTTACTGAGAAAGGGGGAGCAGGGTCTTGAGGTCATGGTTGTTGGTGTAGATGGAGGATAATCTACCAAAGTCACTTCTCTACAGTCAACTGATGTCATCATGTTTATAGCAGAAAGCCCTGATTTTGATGGCACATTACTTCCTTGTTCTTACGGAGGGAATGTCCCACAGTAGATAGTGGAGCTGTACCAGGATTCTGCACCAAACCCCTCTAACCACTCTCCATGGAAGCATTCCAAGGTGGAAATAAACTATAAGGATGGGAGACCAAGGTGAAGGGGCAGTTCTAATCAGGTATAGGTCATAAGAAGGTAAGTCCATCCCAGCACCAGTGGGCCCTAAGGTGGGGAAGGGATTGCCACCAAGACTCACTAAAAGACCAAGTCCTGTGTGCTCCAACAGAAAAGAGGTGTGTTGTATGTGTGTGTGTGTGTGTGTTTACCAGGTAAAATGAGAAAGAATGAAAAATATTCTTGAAATGCCCTGAGTTCAGGTTGCACACCTGGATTGCTGGGTCTAGGTCCCTACGTGTTGGATTCTAGGTGAGACTTGCTATCTGACTACATTAGCTAGGAGTTTCTATCTGTTGGTCACTGGACTCGCAAGGAGAGGGAGGTGGATCAGGTGATGGCATGACACCATGAAGATTCTGCTCCACCAGCCACGAGGTATGGCCCCCATGCAGGATTCCCAGAGATCAGAAAAGGGTGGCCTTTGAGGGGGCTGCAGGGGTCCACCATTGGGCCAAGCCCCCCAGCATTCTCCAGGGCATAGAAGCAGGTAGTGAAATCCAAAATATTCCTGGAGTACTGAGAATTCAAGTCATGTGTCTGAGTTCCCAGAATCCAGTCCCTACCTGCTTTTTGACTTGGCCAGGAAGCATTCCAGGCAAAAGACTGACTATATCTGGGTGCCATATTTCTGGGATCCCTGTTGCTGATCTTTGCTACCATGAAGTCAGTACAGACTCATAGCAGCCCCTGTGGGTTTATAAGAAAGTGGATCGCAGCCCAACACGTAGCTACTCCCCCACCATGGCACCTATAGTTCTTAGGTGCCGCTAAGTCCATTCCATTTCTGCCCCATAGCGACACTACTCACAAGAGAAGGAAACACTGCCTGGTCCTCCACAATGCTTTCCATGCCTGAGCCTATTGTTGCTGTCACTGTATTAATCCATCTCCTTGACAGTCTTCTTCCTTTTCACTGTCTCTCCACTTGACCAAGCATGGTGCTCTTCTCCAGGGACTGGTCTCTCCTGAAATGGCCAAATTTGCAAGACTAAGTCTCACCATCCTTGCCTTTGAGGAGCACTCTGGATGTACCTTTCCCAAAACAGATCTGTTTGTCCTTTTAGCAGTTTGTGGTACTTTCAATATTCTTCTCTAGGAAAATTCGAGTGCATTGATTCTTCTTACGTCTTCCTTATTCAATGTCCAACTTTCATATGCATGTGAGGCAATAGAAAAGACCAGGGCTTGTGTCAGTTGTTCCTTAGTCCTCAAAGAAACATCCTTGCTTTTTAATAGTCTAAAGAGGTCTTACACACGTCACAGGAAAGGGTTGTGCTATAGATACACATTACAGGAAGTGTGCGGTCCCCATGTGACAAGATGGGCTGGCCTAAGTTTCCTGATGGAACCCTCACCTTGACTGCCCTTGGGCAGGAAACTTTAGCTAAAGCTTTCAGGGGGAGTGACCCATTGTCCTAACAGTAGGGGGGGTGGCCCTATCTGTGGTGTGAGGCACAAAGGCCTGATATCTGGAGCATTTAGGGAGAATATTTAACTTCTAACATCCACACCAAATGCTGGTCAATGGATGTTAGGATTTGCTTAATATTTTGGAGTCTATATAGCTGTAAAAAAGTCCTAGTTTTACCCAACAGAAGTTGTCAAAAATGAAATGGGATGCATGAAAATCAAGGTCCTCGTCATTAAATGGATTGGTATTAGACATTTAGACATTTTGAATCAGACAATCATACGCTTTTCTATAATTGAAATGATAAGTTCAAAAGAAATGGATTATATTCATCTTCAAGAGAGACATTTCAAGATTATATTTTTAAAAAATGCTGTCCATGAAACTATAATCTCAATACACCTGGAAAGAAGCCTAGTCAATACAACGGACATTCAAATTTGAACTCAAAAACTCATTGCCGTCAAGTTGAATCCAAGTTTTAGTGACTGGATAGGACAAGATAGAACTGTCCTTTGAGTTTCTGCAACTGTAATTCTGTACAGGAGTAGAAAGCTTCAACTTCCTCCTTCAAAGCAGCAGGCAGTTTTGAACTACTGACCTTATAGTTAGCAGTCCAATGGGTAACAATACCACCAGCTTCTAAATCTAATGATGAGGAATTCCACCAATTTGATTGATACATTTAGCCCATTTATGTCTAGCGTAATTGTCCATAGATGTTAATTTATTGCTGTCATTTTGCTGTGGGCTTTTGTGTGGTGCTGCTGGTTTTGTCATAACTCCAGAAACTATACCAATCCAATCACAATAAAAAAAAACCAAGATTTCAGTTTGGGACTCTCAGTAGATTTCCCCTTTAAATAAAGCCAAGACACCTTAGAAAGATGACTGGTTTCTTTGTGAAGCATTCTGATATAAGGCATTCTAATAGGAGGCATTTTAGATAAGGTTAGGAATCAAGGAAATTGTCTTTAATAAGAGAAATTAGGACTGAGCCCCAGTGGCTTAGTGGTTGAGTGCAGGACTGCGGCCCACGGCTTGGTAGTTCAAATCCAGCAGCAGCAAGGCTGGGTAGCTCCCACGACTACCAGAGGGCAGTGATGCCCCCCCAAAAAATAATAAAAAAAAAAGAAATTAATAAATAAAGCTGAATCTGAATGTAATCAAGTCTTAAATCTAATGTCAAAGTACAAGAGAGGTAGTCAAAGAATAAGTTAAAAAGCACTTAAAGGGTGATCTAAAATGGTAGAACTTCTCTTTCTTCCATAAGTCCATGGCAGGGACAGAAAGAAGATGAGGAACTGTTCTATATTACAAGGTATTTACATGAATTTTTTAGAGTTTAACAAACACAATAAAGGACTCTGTTCTGGATACTGATTAGAATAAGTCAACATTAAAAAGACATTTTGGATAATAAGATGAATTTGAATATAGATTCAGTATTAGATAATATGAAGTGACTATTGTTAATTGAATTTGTAAGGAAATATGCCACCTTCTTTTTCTATCCAATGTTTAATAAAATATTGCAAGTACAATGTCATGATATGTCCAAGTTGCTTTAACATTCTCAAGCCAAAAGAAAAAAAACAACAGAGGGACATTGGGAAGTGAATGATGGACAAAAATGGCAAACACTGATGGTGTCAAAGTTGAGCGATTGGTATAGAGAAGTTTTTCATGACAAAAAAAAGTTTAATACATTGCCTTTAAGGTATGTAGAAACATAAATAGTTAGAAGGGAAAAGAAGGCACAGCATTCTTGTGGGTGGTGATGGAGGCATATTTTCATTCTGCAAGTACCCTAACATGATCATTACAGGAACACATACTGTTCAATGGCAGCATTCAAACTCAGTAATATAATATTAAGTTCAAATGTACTTAGACTATTTATAAGCTCTTAGGGATGGTGTGGAATAGCATGAGATGAGGGTACATATGAACAGAGGGCATATCCATGTCTGTTAAAATCTTTCTCTCTCATTTCCAAAGGTGCTGGTGGTTAGCTATCTGAAGGACGTTTTTCTTTTTCACCAGAAAAATATAATTAACTTTTAGAATTATACTTTCATTAGAAAAAATTATCAAATAGTTCACATTTTCAAAATGCTTCCTATAATTAGTTTTGTTCCCCAGGTATGGATATTGGCTGACTTCTCATCTTCTTACTAAATAGAAGCCATACTGGAATAAAATAAATTACTGAATATGAATCATGAAGAAACCATGTTCAAAGGATTTCAAGTCAAATTTTAAATGTAGCAATCTAAACCCATCATTAAAAGGATTAAAATAATCACTCCATTTTTGCATACAAAGAAATACTTTTCTGTGTAGTAAAGTCACTAAGTACTATAAAGCTAACAAGCCCTAGGACCTAGAAGCCACAGACCCGAAAATGTTACCCAGATAGCTAAGGGTTTTTCAAGTCACCACAAGGATACCCCTATGGGATGTTTCTGTCATGTGTCCACGAGTTCATGGAGCACGGGAAAACATGGCATCCCTTTCCAGCACATAAAACTTCTAAAAACACAGACTCATAGCCATGGAGTCAATTCTGACTCCTGCTGACCCTAGGGACAAAGTAGAACTGCACCTGTGCATCACTGTGGCAGTCATGTGCTTGATGTTAATTTCATGATTGAGATGTAGGGGTGGAGTCTAGCCTGTTAATCTGGAGATAGCCATTGAGTAGCCAATGAGGCCTCCGTGTGGGCATGGCTTTCTCCTGAGACTTCTGGGAAATCTCGCGATATTTCCCCCATGCAGATGAGAAGCTATCTCCCCAGTTGTTGGGAGTTAGTCTCAGAGACAATGAACTATGGACAAGACAAGATGGCAGCGTCCAAGGAACTGGACAAGCTGGAGGAGAAGCCACACAACCTTGCCCTGGTGAAGCCAGACCTCTGAAGCTGGAGAAGCCACGTGGAGACCCCTGCCAGTGCTGACTTTTCTGCCACCACTGGATGCTGTTGATGGACCCTGAGCCCTGGAAGCGAGGAGCCATGGGGAGACCCCCGCCAGCACTGGGACTCTACATCCACTGACCTGTGACTTTGTGAGTCGGAAGGAGACATTATAGACTGGTATCAGGCATATGGGCTAATATCGGACTTAGGACTTTGAACTGGACTGGGCTGGGATGCTTTCTCAGTGTTGCATTCCTTTTGTATATAAACCATTTCCTTATATCCATATGTGAGTCTATGGATTTGTTTCTCTAGTCTACCCGGACTAACACAATTACTGAGACTATGCCTCTTGTTTCATGTTTCTCCTGACGTATGTGAGCAGCCCAATTTGTAACCCACTACACCACCAAATTCTAAATTCTAAAATGTCTTTTCGAGGTTGGCTAATTCTAATTAGGATCTAAATCCGTTTCCTCCATTGCCTACAAGCTCTGTGCTTATTAGACCCTTAAAAACCCTACACAGTGCAGGTCTATTCTGCACAGGGGGGTCTCCAAGGGTCTGAATAGCATGTATAAGGACGTTACTGTTATTACTTTGTGCCATTGAGTGGATTCCAATTTACCGTTATAAATGATAAATCTCCACCTGCATTTCTCCATTTGAGATGTGCAGACAACACAACTTTGCTGGATGAAAGCAAAGGTGACAGGAAGGACTTGCTAATGAAGATCAAAGACTAACCTTCAGTATGGCTTACAATTGACTCTAATGTAAACAAAACAAAAACCCTCACTAGTAGACTAATAGACAACATCACAATGAATGGAGAAAAGACTGAAGTTGTCCAGAAGAATTTTTGCATTTGAATTATGTTGTGGGAGAAAATGTTAAAAGTATCGTGCCCTGCCGTGAGAACAAATAAATCTATCTAGGAGGAAGTACAGTCAGATTGCTCCTTTTAAGTGGGAATTTGGAGACCTCATCTCATTTACTGTGGGCGTGTTACTAAAAGGAGCAGTCCCTAGAGAAGGACAGCATGCTTGCTAAAACAGAGGGTCAGTGAAACAGAGAAAAAACACCCCCCCCAAAAAAATGTGGTGCAGTGCTACAATGGCTGAAACAACTAACAATAGTAAGGGTGGCTTATGTGTTAGTCTAGGTAGACTAGAGAAACAAATCTGCAGAAATTCATATGTATATAAGAATGTGCTTTATATAAAGGATAATTGTAAATTACACATCCCAAACCAGTCCAATCCATGCCCATATCCAACATTAGCGCACACACCTGACACCAATCCACAAAGTCCTCCTCAAACTCACAAAACACATGCAATGACATCGACTGCAGGAGGAAGGCCGCATCAGTGAGCATGTCAGCATCTCAGCATTGGGTCTCCACGCAGCTGCTCCAGCACCCAGGACTGCATCAGGGTAGGTTCGTGTGGCTTTTCCTCAGGGAAGTCTCCCAGGAAGTGAGCCTAGCCAGCTGAAGCAGAGAACTAGCTAAGGGGGCCGTAAGTGGTCAGATCATCAGAGAGCAAGAGACCAGAAAACAAGAAAGGTGAGGGTCACTGAGCCATTTCTCTCTCCGCCTTCAATTAATTGGCCAGGTTGGCACAATTAACCTTAAGTATCACAGCAGACGACGAGACAGTGTTTCCTTCTGTAGGACATAGGGTCGCTATGAGATGGCACCTAGCTACAATAACAACAACAAGCTGTAACCTTTACAAGAACAAATTACCAGGTCTTTGTTTCCAGGGGGGCTGCTGGGTTGGATAGAACTATCCACCTTCCAGTTAGCAACTGAGGACTTAACCATTGGGCAACCAAGGCTCCAGAAACAAGTATGTATTCAAAATAATACAAATTTTTCAGAGCTTTTGTTTAATGTACCTTAATTCAAAATGGCTCGCTCACTAATTATCTACTGTGAGTCTAGTCCGCAGAGAATGGTTTGAGGAACATTACCATGGAATGCTGGTATAACGGACCTTTCTTTTCAAAGAGGCAGAAACAGACTGGCTTACCTCAACTAAAATGCCCAGGAAACTGAAAATGAGAAGCTGAAAATAACCATTGTTGATTGAGCATGAAAAGTACTGTTAACAAGGCCTACCACAGAAGAAACACACCAGCCTGTGTGACCATTAGGAGTGGAAAGAACCATGCTATCAGGCATCAAAGAACAAAAATACATATCGTTAAGTGCCCACCATCCTGTCATGATCGCTGAGGACAAAAGGGTGCAGAGGCAGACAGAGCTGAGGAAACTGATGGCGCCCAGTCACCAAACGATAAAGTAGCTGGGATCTTAAAGGCTAGAAGGTGAACAAGTGGCCATCCGGCACAGAAAGAAAGTGCACCAACTTGTGTGATCACGAGGGGTCGAAGGGAGCAGGCATCAAACATCAAAGAACAAGGATTAAATCAGTAAGAATGAGGGAGGGAGCAGGATGGGGACCCAAAGCCTACTTGTGGGCAAGTGGACACCCCCTTACAGGGGAGTCACGGGAGAGAGCTGGGTCATTGAGGTAGCAAGGAAGCATAAAACCTTCCTCTATTTCCTGAAGGTTTCCTCCCCCAATCATCAAGCCCCAAATCTGCCCTGCAGTTCTAGCTGGACTGGAGGGGGTGCACTGGTGGAGGTGGGAACTGGAAATGAGGGGACTCAGGGTGGATGGACCCCTCGGGGGTCACTGGTGGAAGTGAAGTTGCTGGATGGGTGGAGGGAGGGTGGAATGGAGAGAGGAAGCCAGCTGTGGGGATCTGCAGACTGTCTCCTATCTGGAGGGCAGACGTAGGGAGGAGTGGGCAGGGGGAGATGTTGGGCAGTGTAAGATATGACAAAACAATAATGATTGCAGAGTAATGAGGACTGAGGGGAGAGGGGGAAAGGTTGGAGGGGAAAGGAAGGGGGTCCCATATCAAGGGCCCAAGTGGAGGGGCAGCTGTTGGAAGAATGTCGATGAGGACAAGCAAGTGGGGGTGCTTGGCACAGTGTATGTAACTATGTATTGAACTACGTATGATGGAAAGCGATGTATGAGCGCCCAATAAAATGATAAGGTAAAAAAAAAGTACTGTTAATGCAGAACTCAGAGATGTTCCTGTGAATAAAGTCAGAGCACTTGGTCTAAGAACACTATGCAGACACTAAATGTTCATTGGAAATCACTTTATTGGTTTTACATGAACAAATCAGTCAGACAGAAGAGAAACGCATGAAATCCATATCATCAGCACCTTCTCTTCATGTAAGAAGATTTCAAAGGAATATAAAAGCTGTGTGAGGAGCACAGAATTAGAACAAAGACAAAGAGGATATTTTACATCAAGGATTTCAAAAGAGTTCATTTGCTAGACGGAATAACAAAACTCAAAGTACATTGACTAGACGCTCCTATCTTCACCTACAACTGGGGGTGCCTTGCCATTACTGGTGGAAACATAGACTGACAGTAGATATTTGCACTAACCTGAGCAGCCTTTAAATGGCATTACCAACCGTTACTTATCTGTCACCTTTTTCTCTGCTTCTAACACTAAACAGCCCCTTAGAATCAAAGTTGCCTCTCTTTGAATCATACTGTAAGCTATAGACTTTTACTCTTAAATATTTCAGTCTTAACTAATATCAGAAACAGCCTCTGATGTGATCACAGTAGAATTACCAAATTCCCCAAATTTAACTTTGTTAAATTGCTATTATTTTATCTGCAGTTCATATTCACAGTTCACTGATTGTCCCATGAAAGACCATTTATGATAGCTTTTCCAGGATCACATGTTGCCTTTAGTTCTCATATCTTTATTTTTTAAATGTTATTTATCTATATCAATACATTAAAGTGGGAGGTTGTTCAGTCTTGCTTGCTGAAGAAATATTTGTCAGGTAACTGTCAGACCTATCAAGTGTTCTGTGTGACTCATATTTGTTCATTCAGCATTAACAAAACTAGAACTGTATTCATCACAAGGGTTCAAAGGGTGAACATGCCAGATCAGTTTTGTCCTCAGGACACCTACAGATTCATCAAATGGCATGAGGGAAAGCAACTCTGGTCATTTGAAGGGACAGACACCTCACCTAGTGAATACTGACTAAGTCCTTGGAGTCCTCTTCAATGTGTATAATCCTATCTGATGAGGTCGCATCGCCACAACCACAACATGGCAAGTCAGGAGACACTGGGAGCATGTTCTTCAGTAGTTCCAGAATACCTTTCCCCAAAGAGCAAATCCACAAGTTATCTCTTACATCCATAAGATACCTGATACCTACACACACACACACACACACACACACACACACACACACCAAATGGCAATAACTTCCCAATTAGTTTGAAATAATCGGCAAGATGTTTAACTCTCCATCGTCTTTCCATGTTCTTTTATGTAACAAACATGAATTGAGCTCTCCACCACGCAGTAGGCACCATGGGCAATGCATTGGGAATAACTCTGTCTCCATGACCTGCTGCTGCTGGTGCTGTTGATGATGCTAAATGTTGTCAAGTTGATTCAGACTCACAGTCACCCTAAGGACAAAGCCCTACTTGGCCCTATGCCACCCTCACGATTGCTATGTTTGAGACACTGTGGCAGCCACTGAGTCCAGGCACCCTGTCAAGGGCCTTCGTCTTTGTCATGGTCCTTCTACTTGACCAAGCATGATGGCTTTTTCCAAGGACTAGTTTCTCCGACTAACACATCCAAGTATGTGAGACAAAGTCTCACCACCCTTGATTCTACGGAACATTCTGGTTGTCCCTTCTTCTTCCAAGACATATTTGCTTGTTCTGTTGGCTGTTCATGGTACTTTCAGCTTTCCACATCAGCTCCCTAGTGGACACGCATCATTCTTGTCTGCGCTTGCTTCTCTAATGCCAAACTTTCATGCACATATGAGGTGATTGAAAATACCGGGTCAAGCACACCACAGTGCTCAAAGTGACATCCTTGCTCTCAACACTTTAAAGAGGTCTTGTCGACTTGCCCGATGCTATATGTTATCTGATTTCTGGCTTGGTGCTTTCACGAGCATTGATTATGGATCCAAAGAAAAGGAAACCCTTGACAACTTCAGTCTCTTCTCTGTTTGCCACGATCTTGTCTGTTGGTCCACTGGTGGTTTCGGTTTAAAATACATTGAGATATACTCCACACAGTGAAGGCTGCAGTCCTGGGTCTTTGTCAGCTACCTAGGACCGCTGCAAAAGAACAAAAAAAAAATTTCCCACAGGTCTGAAACCTGAAAATCCAAATCGTTAGTTACCTTCTTTGTTAGTAGCCCCAGGAATTCCTTGATTCCTTGAGGATTCTCACACGGCATCTGTTCTCCCCCCTGAGAGTGATCCTGTGTCTATTGTGTTTTGTAAGAGTCAATGATTAGCTTTAGGATCCACTTTACACTCTGTATGATCTCAACTGATTGATGGCTTGTGTTTTAGATGTTTAGATTAGATTGCATAGCTCAAACCCACTGTCATCAAGTCAATTCCTGTTTATAAAGGCCCAGTGAGGATAGAATGGAACTAATCTATAAGGCTTCTGAGGCCATATGTCTTTGGGGGAATAGACAGATTCTATCACTAAAGATGAGTACAGTACATTCTGGTACTGGGATCGGCTGCTGCCAAGTCAATTCCAACTCACGGCTACATGTGAGTATCAGAGTAGAAAGGAACCCCAAAGGGGTTTCAGCTGCTGAAATTTTGGAAGGCCAAAGCTCTCTTTTAAGGTATCTCTACAGAGACTCAAACTTGTAATATTTCAGTTAGCACCAACTAACAATTTACACCACTCAAAATGACAAAAAATGCACTTCCATGGAATGAACCCAAGTCATAGCGACCCCAACTTCCCCTTCCCCTTCCCCTCGGGGTAAGGAATCTAGAGGGATTTTTAAAGGGGTGACCCCCTCTCTCTGTGTTTTTTGTTGTTTTCTTAATTATCTTTCCCTTTTTATTTGTAGGATATAGTACATGGGAAATATATATATATTATGAGTAGTTGCACAACCCGCCACATCAGTAAATACAGTGACAGTATCCCAGTTAAACACCCTGTGTTTGTGGTCCTTTCTTCCTCTCTTCCCCCTTCTCCTGCTCCTCCTCCTCCTTCTACTTTTTCACTTTTACCACTCATGCTCCCTCCTACCTCCCTGAGCTCCCCCTCTCCCCATTTCCTCTGCAAATGGCCTTGCCAGAGTCTTCAAAGTGTTTTCCTTTGGTATGAAAAACCAGTTAACTTATTTTTCCTTTATAGTAATGGTGTCGTGAGAAACCTATCTTGATGAGATTGGCTAACTTTGCGGAGCACTCTGCCCTCCAGTTCCGTCCATGTCAATAGGTGTTTGTCAGACTCTAATACTGTTGAAGGGTATACACAATTCCATTTTGTGTATGTACTTGAGTTTACCCATCCCTCCACAGATGTAGTGAGTTTTTTATTGTTTCCATCTTTTGGTGCTCTTATGGAAATTGTTGTGGTCACCATGGGAGTGCCTAGAGAGAGAGGTGGCAAGATCATAAAGCATTCATTTCTATTCACATTTGTTTAAGGAAACATCATGCTGTTGTCCAAGGCTGTAAATCTTTGCAGAAACAAGAATCGCATCTTTCTCCCTTGAACAGCTGGTGGTTTCAAACTGGTGACCTCAAGTGTGAGCAGTTCATTTCCACTCCTGAACCACCAGAACACCGTTTACAGCAGCCAGGAGCTCCTCTGTTTGAGGGGGGTTTGGATTCTAGCACTTATTTTAGGAGCAGACAATTCAATAGAAAAGTAAGCTTGTTCCCAATTCTTTACAAGTTATTATAACATCTTCGTATTACTGAATACTCAGACACCTCTATTTTCTCCAATTCCGGCTCCAACTTTTGCTGGATATGTGCTTTATTCTTTCCCCATTTCCTTAATAATAAAGTGGGAATAAGATAGTGCCTACAAGCTACCCCTCGTGGGGGAGTAAATGTAATTATTCAGTAAATTTCCTACCTCAATGTCTGCTGCTTGGTAAAGTAGTCAGTTTGTTGCAGGGAAGTTGAGACTAGTAAAGGTGGTGGTAGTTTTAACAGTAATTTCCACAGCCAAATTAATGGCTAACCACAGCACAAATTCTGTTTTGTTTTTAACAGCTTCCAGTCATCTCAAAGTCAAATGAATTAACTGAAAGATCATAATTCCACATGTGTTAGAGTGATGTATAATGAAATTTTAAGTACTCCATAGCTAACATAAAAATTACATTTAATTCTCTTCCATGCCAAAGTGAAATGAACAAATATTCTCCTCTGGGGGAAAAATTATTTTTGCTTCTCATAAATGGTTCAATTTTCCAGAACATATTCTGAATAGAAACCGCAAGCTAAATAAAACAAAGCTAAAGTTCCTACTTACGGGGGAATGCTCTTCAGTAATGTCAAACTTAACTGTGGCATTCCGAAGGAATAGATATGAGGTGAAGAGTTCACGTCATATCTAGCCTACACCTGGATAAAGTTGAGAGAGGGAGGCAACTGCCCCCAATTTGGTGGGGGGGGGAGACAAAGAAACACCTCTCCTTTCTTTCCTCTGTGTATCTTCCTGTTTCCCCCCTGCCCCACGTGGATTCCAAAATTGCTCACATAATTGTAAAGCAGGCTGATTTTTGCATCTTACATGCCGTTCCAATATTCCTCCAGGTTTTAGGAACCCTTTGAATTGCCTTATTCAGTACAAAATGCTGCCAATACCGATAGAAAGCTTAGCTGTGACTGCTTGAGGGGCATAATAAGAAGACAATCTTGATTATTTTCTAAAGAAGAAAGTATGAATTGGAAGGGAGTTAATTTCAGATAAAACAGGCTTAGAGGAGCTAAGCCCCGGTGGCTAGTGGTTGAGTGCGGGACTGCAACCCACGGGCTTGGCGGTTCAAATCCAGCGGCGCCTCTCCAGGAGCAAGGCTGGGCCTCCCACGACCACCAGAGGGCAGTGATGCCCCTCCCCCCAAAAAAAGAAAGAAAGGAGATTAAAAAAAAAAAACAGGCTTAGAGACTAAAAAAAAAATGTTTGCCACTTTCAACAAAGTGCCACAGGTCTTGTTCGTCTCCCTGAAACCAGAAGTAAGCCCCCTCCATCTGGGAATTTCCAGACAATTCTCTATCAAGATCATAGAAACACGAAGATGTGTTATATCTTAAAGGAGGGAAACACCTCACTGGTACGCAACGCACAGTTTTTGTTTGGGGGTTTGTTTGTTTTTTGCAACACACAGTTTTAACTATGGCGAGGTTTATTCAAGCTCTGTTGACTACAAGTTTCCTAATTTTGCCCCTTACCAAAGAAATTGACTGGTAAACCTAGGTGCGTGGATTCTGAATCATAGCAATTCGTGTGTGTCAGAGAACCATAATCCATAGTTTTTTTATTTTTCAGAATTATATCTCCAAGTCTCTCTCTCTCTCTCTCTCTCTCTCTCTCTCTCTCTCTCTCTCTCTCTCTCTCCCCCTTCTGGGTAGAATGGACCCTCCAAATCTACAGGTAGCCCCCCCTCACTTAACCATCAAGACCACCTGGGATCTCCAGCAAAGAGATGTGGTCCTACTGGGTGCCTGTGCCTTCGTTGACCCACAGTTTCCTTCCAGACCCCACAGCTCGGCTTCTTCCATGGTTTCCCCAGAATCCTTCCTCAGCCCCTCCTTTCCTCTGGGCTAAGCATCGTGGAGCATCTCACCCCAGAATAGAGCCAGAAGGAAACGAGAGGCTGACCTGCTGCTCGATCCTTGAAAGTGACATCTATCTCTTTCATCTCTGACATCTGCCCCTCTGGGTGGGTCTGTTTCACAGTTCGTCTGAGACTCCACATCTCTCCAGAGAAGCCAACCTAAAGGGGACACGAGTCCCTCCCTGTCTGTGAGCAAGACTGGAAGAGGTGAGGAGGTCAGTGATTAGCAAATGGGCAACGCTCACAGGCTCACGATCCTGGCACAATTATAGGACTCCCAGACCCACCACTCGCCTACCAACTGTGAGTCTTGGTTAAGTTTCTTTTCCCTAGGAATGTCTCAGGTGGTGGGTTGAGTTGAGGTCCCAAAGCCCTATGCCTTAACCCTCTGTGAGTCTGAGCTTTAAGTTCAAAAGGGGGTCTGCAGGTACAATTGCGTTAACATCAGTAAAGAATCTCAAGGTGAGATCAACCTGGGCCTTTCAACCAAGCCACAATCACCACCATCAAGTCTATTCATTCTCATACCTTCCTGGGCACAGAGTGAAGCTGCCCGTCTGCATGGCTGAGACCTGACATCCTGACAGGAGCACACAGCTGCATCTTCTCCATCAGAGCAGCCGGTGGGCTCAAGCGGCTGGCCTGGCAGTGAGCGACATCGTGAGTCACCAACGACCTGTGCCACCCGGACTCCCAGCATTGTGCTTTTTCTTCTTCCTTCCTTCCTTCCTCCCTCCCTTCCTTCCTTCCTACTTTCCTTTCCTTAATTTGTCTTTTTCCATAGTTTTATTGTCCCATAGTCTGCATCAATTCTGCAACACTTCAGTATCTTTCGAGTTTTCAAGGCATGTGAATAACAAGTGTCCTTATTGTAAAAAGAAACAGATGAAACACTGAAGAGACAACCAGAAGATCTTAGAACCATAGAAGCAAAGGCTAGAGTTACACAGCCCACAAGCAAGGATGTTGATAGTCACCAGAAGCCATCACAGCATCTTCTTAGGACCTCGGACGCTTCCTTCTGCGCCCCAGAACTTTAAGAGACTCTATTTCTATTCTTTTAGAGATTGCCAAGTGTATGGCAATTTGTGACGTCAACCCTAAAGAACTAACTAATATACTTTGATTTTCTCACTGAAAAATCAAAATAATCATAGTACTTACCTCACAGAGTTGCTGTGGTGTGTACATGAAATAATCCTTGAAAAGCATGCACTGTCCTAGGGCACCGCTTCTCAATCTGTGGGTTGTGAGCCCTTAAGGGGTTGCAAAGCTCTTTCACAGGGGCCATCCAATTCCAATGACAGTGAGGAAGCAGAACAAAAACAATTGCACGGGGCTGAGCCCCGGTGGCGTCGTGGTTGTGCGCGGGACTGCGGCCCACTGGGATGGAGGTTCAATTCCAGCAGTGGGGCTGGGCCTCCTACCCCCACCACCGGAAAGCAGTGATGCCAAAAAAAAAAAAACAGTTGCACGGTTGAGAGGGGCACCACAACACGAGGTGTTGAAAGAGCCCTATGAAAGCATTGTGAAAGGAGGAAGGTGAAGACTCACTGTCATAGGACCTCGAACTTAGGAAGCTCCCACTTAAACGCTGTGTTGTTATTTGCTGCCGCTGGAAACCTAGTTAGCAGCCCAGGTGAAAGGAGGAGCCCAGATATTACTCAGTCATGCAAAAAGCAGAGGCTCAGAGAAACGTGTTTTTCACTTGAGAGCCCACCCAGATGTGACTCAAAAAGTCATTGTTGGAGCTTTGCTTGTGACCTAATTCCAGCAATAAGATGTTTAGTAAACCTTCCCCCCCACCCAGCCTTAAAATCGGTAGTGAAAATAGTAATAACTAATTGTCTTCTTAAAGTGGGTCATTCATTGTCTAGAGAAATGAGCTAGAAAATACAAGCCACTTGCCATAGAAGTGAACGTAACTCATGGGACTTGAGTGACATGGTGTTGTACTCCGTATTCTCAGAGGCTGATTTTTCAGATGTCAATGACTTGGTCTTTCTGGGTGAGGGAAGCTCAAATGACAACCTTTTGGTTAACCATTTACAGCACCCAGGAACCTGATTAGAAAGTTGTTGAGATTATTCTTAATTTGAAAATCAATGTCCCTCCTACTCCCACCACCAGAGAGCAGTGATGCCCCCCCCCAAAAAAAAAAGAAAATCAATGTCTAAGAAAGCTCTGTGCACTAAACACTGTGCCCTATATTAGGGTTACAGAAATGATTAAGGCATAGCTTTTCCTCAATAAAGACTCACCCGCTAGATGTAACAATGCGTGTCCCTACCAGACGCCAGCAGAGGCATCCTAAGCCTCAAGAACACAAAGGGCAGACCACCATAAGTTTCACCTTGAACTTGCTTTGACTGGTTGCTTAGGTTGACCATACACACATACTTATGGGATTAGAACAAGGCATGTGTTGACTTGCTTAAAAGCGTCTTTAGTTTTGTTCTGTTTGTTGTTCTGTTCTGCTCTGTTTTCTGGGAGAAATTAAATCTAACTCTCAAGAGAGAGATAAATCTTACTTTTGAGATATCGCAATCGAACCAGTTTGTTCTCAGAAAGTTCTACCCGCTGTGTCAAGGTTGGTTCGCCTCATTCACAGTTAGGAGTCTTAGAGAAGGAGATCATATGTGGATGGGAGATGATCCTTTTGCATTTTAAGATTATGCCACTAACTGTTGCATAAAATAGTATTCCAAGAAGGCATGATTGCTCACAGCTTTGGAGAGAGTATGTACAACTCCTTTTTTAAAGGAAAATGCTCATGGGTTTTCTCAACCAATTTTACATGAACTTCCCTTACTATAAGCGCACTGAGGGAATGTGGTCAGTGTGACCCCAATTTTGAAGCTAGGACCTCAGAGTGCAATGGATTCTCTTCCCCGTTTGTCTAACTTTGCAGCAGAAGGGAACATGTGTTTTGCCACACCTCAGTATTATCTTTCCAAAATGGAAGGGATAAGAATTTAGAATCCATGACTCAGCAAAATACTGCAGAGAAAAATTATACCATCAAATGTTTTGCAAACATGCAGTTTGGTATGCCAAATGTCATTTGACATTTCTACCTTTTTACTCCCTTTCCAAACCCGTCATGTCTTTTGATATGCTTACTGTGTTGAACAGGGATAGGCTTTACAATAGAAAACTCAGACCCAGAATTATTGCACTTGAAAATAAAGGCAATTTGCTGGCTTCTTTAGAGGGTGGTTGAACTCAAGAAGGGGTTCAAGTGTATCTACTTCTCTAGAGAACTTTAAAAGCCCAAAGATTATCATGTGTCTGGGGTTTTTGATCTAATCCTGCCCAGGGTCAAAAGCTCACATTCTTCTCAGAATCAGCCCTATAATTATGATCCCAGATCTTCATTAACTAGCAGCCCCGAATCTCACACAAGAGCTTCACGGCTGTGCATTAGACAAGCTTTTCAGCCTGCCAACATTTCAAAAATCTGACCTGAATTCAAAGGGAGCATTATTTTATCCAGACACTGTGTTGTGTGAGTAGTTTTTCAAGTGCTAAAAAGTTGCTTTATTTCCAAAGCCTGTGGCTATTGCCCTTGGCTTTGAGGATAATGTTAGAAGTGGCTTTTCATGATTGTAGTAGGACTGGAGCAAGCTTTAGATTTATTGGCAATTCATGCATGAATCCAACCATTGGGGGAAGTATTTGTATTCATAAAATGGCACTCAGGAAAAAGGATGACAAGAATATTAAATGTCAAGACATTAGTTAAAAGATCAGGTGCTTCATGGCACACCATGGTGCCTTCTGAGGACGTGGCCCCATACCATGTTCTGAGAGATGGTTCAGGCAGGTGATGACGAACATCCAGACACTTGGGGGGGGTTTGTCCACACTCTGAGAGAGGGGCACACTGCCTCCACAGCACACACATGAGCTTCTCCTATGGCCTGAATATATTCACACAGGTTCAACAAGTGTGACTCACAGTGTGAAAACCACCCTTCCTACAGACTTATCTCCACAGAATACAAATAAAACTCATATCAACTTGACTTTAGAAGTTTTTCCTGATGTTCTGATACCAAGTTGACATGCTTTCCTTTACATCTTCTTGGAGCCTCCCTAGAAAATGTTCCATCCAATCTCATTTCCTCACTTCCACGCTTTTGATTTATGAGTGGCCAGGAGAGAAAAGTGGCTTAAGTCAATCTGCCCAACTCTTAAACAACTCCTTATAATCTTTTTGAATTGCCTCTTGCCATGTGTCTCACAGGCAACATGTATTTGCCCCATAGCACACACCAAAAGATGAATCATTGTCATATGAACTTGAAGAAACTCTGCCAGCCAAGCCCGCTGGTGGTGGTTCATTCACAGAATCATGCCTCTGGCCCAAAAGGGTCAGAGGCATGCAAAAGGATTATGTAATAATATATTTCCTTGCTTGACTTTAAAGATTTCAGCCCCAAAGCAAAACAAACAGTTCAACGAAAAAAATTCATACTTTCTAATGATTCCAGTTTTTGTTCTTTTCTGTTCAAAAATAAAAATTAGTCTACATTCTCTGCTTTAGGAAGATGAATTCCAAACTTTAATAAAGCTTCCTAATCTTCAGAGTCAACAGGAAAGAGCAGAAGTAAATGTCCCACCAAGCAGAGCCTAGTAGGGTGGGTACCTCTACCCGCTGACCACAAAAGCAGGTATGTCCCAGTTCACTACATGGATCAGGTGAAAACCACTAGGATCTTCTCTTTTTTTCAGTTTTTCTTTTACAAAATGGATTTTTCAATATCTATTCAGGTCAAGAATCTAGATTTTCATGCAAAGTACAGTATCTCCCATGATGCCCGTATTGCACCACTGCAACCTCCTGCAGAGTTGAACTACACAGAGACTACCTTTTCATCCCAGACCTTCTGGTTTGGGGGTCACATCTCTGTTGTGGCTTGGCTTTTCAAAGCTCAAAGAACCCTAAATCTTCTCTGTTTCTAATCAAGTGGGAAACCCTACCCAATCTTAAGCTAGAATCAGGTCTTTCCTAAACTCGGTGATTCATGTGGTTGTTGGTAGTGGAGTCAGAAATGACCCAAAGCAACTCTATGTAGAACAGAATGAAACACAGCCCCTCCAACATCCAACATTCTGTGAATGAACCACCAGCAGCAGGCTTGGCTGGCAAGGTTCCTTCAAGTTCATATGACAGTGATCCATGTTTTGGTCTGTGTTATGAGACAAATGCATGTTGCTTCTCAGTCTTCTCATCTGTGGTTTAGAATATTTGTTGACTCTCTGGTCTCACAGAAAAGGTTTATTGTTGAAGTTGCACTGTCGATCCATTTCATTGAGGGTCTTCTTCTGCTGCAGCTCCTCTACTTTACCAAGGTTGATGATTCAGAGCCTACTTTCATCTCCAAATGATCTTTTGAGTGCAAAACATTTGCCACAGGCTTGTTATCCAATATGCCTCTTTGTCTGGAGAATTGATTATAGTCATACCATTAATAAGCCTCATTGTCCCTGCCATCAAGTCAACTCTGACTCATTATAGCACAGTAGGACAAAGTAGACCTGTAGGTGTCCAAAATTGTAAATCTTCACAGGAGTAAAAATTGTCATCCCACAGATTGGCTGGTGATTTCGAAGTGCTGTTCTTGTGGTTATCAGCCCAATTAATCACCAGAAAACCCTGATCGGTAACCCACTCTGTCACCTGTGGAGCCCAGGTGGCATCGTGGTTACATGGTGAGTTGCTAATCACAAAATAACCAGTTCAAAACCACCAGGTGCTTTTAGAAAAGGGAATCTTTCTGCTACTGTGAAGAGATCCAGTCTCACAAACCCACCGGGGTAAGGCTACCCTAGCCCATAGAGTCCCCAGGAGTCTGAATTGACTCATTGCCAGTGAAAGAAAGACATCATTAGGACGCGTTATTTTCATAGCAGACCACACTATAATGTGGTGTACAGACCTGGAGACACGTGTGCAAACCCTGTCCTGCCATCTGCTGGTTGTCTCATCTTGGACAGATCACTTGCCTTGCTTCTCAGAGTCTTGTCTGCAGACGTGAATGAGCGTGCATCCCAGTGGAGAGGGAGACGCAGGAAGATGTGAAATGCTCTTTGAGAAAGCAGCCCATTTGGGGAGAAGTAAGCACTCTTAATTTTTTCCCCTCAAATTAAAGAGGATTTGCTTATCAAGGGCCAATAAAAAGTGATTTACTTAAATAAACCTTTCAGTGTACTTGTTGGTACAAACCTAAGAATTTATTTATTTATTTTTGTAAATAACTCATCTCAGGCTGACCTGTTTCACCAACAGTACTCCCAGTGTTTGACTTCAAGGGGCAGACAGAATTTTAGAAAAGGAATATTTGGAACAGAGCAGGAAGGCTCTGTGGTCAGATTTCCGCCCAGGGTTCATTTTTCTCTTGCGCAGTAAGCCAGCCATCTGAAGGGAATAGCTCCAGCAAGTCCCAGGGCAAGGGAGATGCCAAGGCAATTACATTTATGGTAAATTCAGAAGAGGAACATGTGCATAAGATGGGAAGAAAATCTCCATGGGCATCATTTCAAGGAAAGGCGGGAGTTGGTCTGTGCCAGCAGTCATTGGATGCCCCTGGCAGGGAGCAATTAAAGATGGAATAGATCAGCTGGAGCAAAAATGCTGCACGAGATAGAACATTAAAAAGTGAAAGGCCCTATAACGATAATGGATGTGTTTTTTTTTTTTAGTCCTTTGTATTTGTGTGTTATTTTTAATTCCTAAAAGCCCATTATGATTTCTTATCTGAGTCACAAATGAATCAAGCCAAGACTGGAGTATTGTATCCTAAGCTCAAGTCTCGCTGGATCAAAACTCTACATTCTTTTAAAGTCTGCTTTCCTGTCTCGATTCTTCCATTCATTGTCAAAGCTTTTAAGAGAAAAGTTTCCATTTGTTGGCTGTGACGTTCACCTCGCACTGAGGCCGACAGCATTGGCCATCTGGATGTTACTGTCACCACACCACAGAAACTGGCTCATTATGGTTCACCAGCAACTTCCTGCCAAACCCAACTACATATCCCAGGCCTTCTCCAACTTGACCAGTCTGCACACACCAACACTACTGACCTTCACACATGCTTCTTTTTCTTTTTCAAGTAATGTTTTGATAGAAGTGTAAATCACAAAATAACTTCCCATTGAACAATTTAAATTGCATTCCATGAGATTGACTACATTCTTCACCATTAATCCACATTTTCACTATTCCCATTCTATTTCCATAAATGTAATCTCAGAGCTTAACCCAAGAATCCACTTCCATAAATGTAATCTCAGAGCTTCCCAATCCTCTCATTTGTGGTTTAGAGTATTTGTTGACTCTTTGGCCTCATAGGAAATGTTTGTTGTTGTTGTTGTTGTTGCTGTTGCTGCTGTTGGTAGGAATGTAGTAACCAGGGAGGTTATCCATGGACTAACCTATTCAGCTAAAAAGTGACTTGAGAGGATTGACTGACTTTAAGGTGACTGTATCAGAGGCTTCCCTGGTCTCAGCAGGTCCAGTACATCTGGGGTTTGTGTGTGGATTTTTTTTTTCAATTTGAAGTCCTGTTCCACATTTTCCCACCATTTTTATCAGGCTCCACTTATTGCAATCCTGATCAGAACTCTCCATGGTTGTAGCCAAGCATCATCTACTTCTGATGTCAGGATAGATGAGCCTGTGGTTCATAGAGACAGTGGCCTTTTCACAGTCTTTAGTTTCTTTCTCTTTTGCTCCAGATAAGTATTAACTTTAATATTTGAGTCTTGCATTGAATTAGAGTAAGTTTTTATGCATGGTGTGAGGTTAGATTTTATTTCATTTTCACACAAGTAGATATCCAGTTTTGTTAGATGATTTCTTCCTCCTAGAATGGAAAAAGGGTTGTCCATAAATGGATGGATTTATTCTTCGGTTCTCCATTTTATTCTATGGTCTCCATGTCTGCAACTAAACCAGTACCAGGTCATGTGATTACTGTAGCTGTAGCATATATTTTCAGATCAGAGAATGTCAACCTTCCTACTTTATCCTTCAGTGATGCTTTGGTTATTCATGTCCTCTTTTCCTTCTAAAGTCAATGGTAAGTTCTTAGTCAAGAATTTTCATCAGAATCACATTGTATCTACAGTTCATTCTTGGTAGTATTGACATTTTCACAAGATCAAATCTTCCTATTCATAAGCACATAAAAACCATTGTGAAAACAAAGTGAAACAACACTATGGTGAGGATGGCCCAGGACCTCGAAGGGTTGTGTTCTGTTCTATATGAGGTTGGTAGGAGTTTTGACCAACTCAAAAACACCTCATAGCAAATACAGGAACACAACTAATTCATCTGTCAGCTTGTCATACAGTGGTAACTTGTGTGTTGCCATGCTTCTCAAAGTATTAAAAATACTAACAGGACCACCTGTGGTGGATAGATTTCAGGGGCGCTTCCTGACTGAGAAGAAGGAATGGACCAGTCATACCTGAGGAATTGGCCACTGAGAACCTTTTGTAGAGCGTTGGAACATGGCTTGGCATAGTTCCAGAAGATGAGCTCTTCAGTCTGGAAAGCACTAAAGGTATCATTGAGGAAGAACTACCTTCTCAAAACACAGTCAACCTTAATGACATGAAAAGATAAATAGAGGCTAAGCCCCGCTGGTGTAAGTGGTTGAGTGCGGGACTGTGGCCCACAGTCTTGGAGGTTCAAATCCAGCGGTGGCTCTCAGGAGCAGCACTGGGTAGCGCCCATGACCACCAGAGGCAGTGATGCCAAAAAAAAAAAAAGATAAATAGGATAGATGAATAGGTAGATAGATGATAGATAGAAAAGATTTTGAAAAGAAAGAAAAATTTTTGAGACCTTCATTTGCTGATGGAGCAAAACTCAAAATAAGAAGTAGCAAAATGAATAATAACGTGGAATGTTCGATGAATCTAGGAAAGTTGGAAGTCATCAAAAATCAAATTGACTACATAAAGGCACTAGTAAAATGGACTGGTATTGGTCATTTTGAGTCAGCTAGTCATATGGTTTACTATGCTGAAAATGACAAATTCAAGAGGAATGACATTAAAGTAATTATCAATAAGAACGTTTCAAGATCTTTCTTGGAGGACACCGCATCTGACCTAAGCCACGGTATTTTCAATCACCACATATGCATGTGAAAACTGGACAATGAATAAGGAAGATGACCCAAGAATTGATGGAATTTAAATATGGTGCTGGCAAAGAAAATTGAGAGAATCATGGCCTGAGAGGATCTTGCCTGGCAGAGGAACAAACACGTCTTTCTTCAGAGAAGTGCAGCTTGAGCACTCCTCGGCAGCACGGATGGAAAGCTCATCTCACACACCTTGCCCCTGTTCAGAAAAAGGACACCATGCCAACAAATCAATGCCAACGCAGAGCGCCCTAAAGAATAGAATAGGCTCCATCTCCACTGGTGAATTTCTCTTTACGGTAGGAGACAGCCCCTTCTTTTGCCCAGAGCACCTGATGGTTTTGTGCTGACTTCCTAATTAGCAGCCCAACTTGTAACCACCACATGTGTGACTCTTTAGCATTCCTTAAACGTGACCTCTTATAAATGAAAACACTGAGATCTAAGAGAGATCACATGGGTAAAGTTGTAGGAAAACTGAAGCCAACCCTTTTCAATCAATCGGCAAAACACAGGCTCGCTAGCAAAGACTCGGTTCTGTTCCCATTGCCTCACGCCACAAGTGTCTTCTTGATTTCTAGCTCAACACATCCACGTGCACCCTAAAATCACCCACAGTCAATAAAAGGGGAGCATCTCGATTCCTTTTGCCATTTTGAAAACTCATGATCAAGCATATTGGGCATCTCCAGCCTTTTTATCCCCTCATGGTCTCTCTGATGCCCTCGGTAGAACAAATACTGCCAAAAGGAGAAATCCAATTCTTTCTTTTGGATTGCATGCCTGGTATCTAGCAGAGCACCTGGGACAGGCAGGAACTCATGAAGTATTTGTCAAGTCAACAATAAACCCTCTACTTCTTATTTCAAAGAGACTCGTCAGAAAACACATACTCTAATTTGAGAGGCCAGACCCTCTACCCACCACCCATTTGTTAGTTTGTCATATCACAGTGGCTTGTGTGTTGTTATGAGGCTGAAATATGTCCCACCAATGTTTCAGATCCCAAAGAGTCCCCTAAGATGGACCGGTTTCAGCAGAGCTTCTGGACTAAGACAGAGGGTGAAGTAAAACCTATCCATCTACTGAAAATCAGCCACTGTACACCCTGAATGATAACAGAACAATATCCTGAACATCTTTGCAAGGTCAATGAACCAGCTCGTTCTCCGATTGTTGGATTTGAACCACTGACTTTGGGGTTAGCAGTCAAGTTCTTAACCAATGTGCCACTTGGGCCCCTTGAAGATAGTATTGGACCAGGCAATGGTTCAGTGAGTGTTGCTTGAGATCACCATAGAGCAATGAATCCGTGTCTGGCCATCTCCCTGAATCAACTAGCCCATGTCTACCAGCCACCATAGTGTTTCTCCTCACTCCTCTGCCTTTGTAGTTTTTTCATTAAAGTGGTCTGTGTTTGGCAGGGGCTGGGGGTGGGGCTGGGAGGGCTATAAAAAACCCTATTAGTACTGCTGAGCCTGATTTCCCTTGCAGACCTATGGAAATCCTTCAGTCTCTTTGGCAGGCCTTTTCCTCATGCTTACCCACAAGGAGCTTGTCTCTCTAATCCCCTCATACATAGCACTTCACTTCTCCCCTGTCTTCCTCCCTCTTCCCAGCAGTTTCTACTCAAGCACCACATTACCTTCTGATGGTGTTTCAGCTCTCTCAGGATTCCTTGACACAACTTTCACGATGCCAGGTCCTGAAACTGAACATCGGAGGTGAAAATGATCTATTTTGTCATGATTATTTTTACGTTCTGCGACCTAGATGTGGAGGATGTGTAGGTGTGTTAATTATTCTACCTTCAGCCACAGGTAGAGAATCTGTGTTGAAAATTATAAATTAAAAGTCGCTTTCCTTGTCTCTACTTCTGAAAACACTATTCGGATGAATGACCATGTGCTAGCAGGAATTCTTTGGGAACTATCTCCACCTGTTTGCCTGCATGGTGTTCTGTTTTGTGAGTAAGAGGAGAGGGAATGTACATATACCAAAAGTCTGGGAAGGCAAAGAGAAGGAGGTGTAAATTGCCAGGTATGTCGGTAATCTGGTATCCAGATGCCTACCTTATCTTGTACTGGCCTCACAGCACTTCTCACTGGCACAACTGTTTGCTGGAATTTACACAGATGTAGACAATTATGCCTTTGAAACTTGAAATTTGGCTTCCCGAGCAGTTTATCCCATTGTCTACACAGATGCCATCAGAGTGAGAATTTAGAACATTCAGGAGATTAGAAAATGGCATTCTCTATCCGGTCAGAGCCCTTTGGAGAGCATAGCATTTCAAAAGGAAGAGACTTTGGGTTAGGCTTTGGTGCATATGCACAGGCTGATCTGCCACTCAATCTTTACAGTTTGTTTATGCTTTCATCTTCTCCACATTCTCCATGCCGGAAATGAGTTTCCTCAGACAGTAAGCATGGACGTCAGCTAACATAAAAGTGAACATACTTCTCCCTCCATGGCCAGAGTGGCCAGTAGCCCAGGCCAGCTACCGTAGGTGTGGCAGCCATGTACTTAATGTCGATTTCATGATTGGGAATGTAGGGGTGGAGTCTAGCCTGTCAATCTGGAGATAGCCATTGAGGCCTCTATGTGGCCATAGCTTTCTCCTGAGAATTCTGGGAAGTCTCATGGTATTTCCCAGTTGGAGGAGAGAGACTTGACTCAGTCTCTTGGAGTCGGTCCACTGACAAGACAAGATGGTGGCATGCCGATAGATCCTCAGTCTTGGAACCTGAAGGAGCCAGAGGAGAAGCCACGTGGGCTTCCCCTGATGGAACCAGACCTCTGGGTGCCCGAGAAGCCACAGAGAGACCCCTGCCAGCGCTGAGATACTTCTACTCCCAATGGATACTGCTGATGGATCCTGAGTCCTGGAAATGAGCGGTCATGGGAAGACTGCTGCCAGCACCAGGATGCTTCTACTGCTGCTGGACACACAAGACTGCACTCATTGGCCTGTGATTGTCCTGGTGTCATTGCATGTGCATCGTGATTCGGAAGAAGACTTTGTAGACTGGCATTGGACAAATGGTCAATATCAGACTTATGACCTTGGACTGAACTGAGTTGGGATGCTTTCTCAATGTTCTATTCCTCTTGTATATTAACCTTTCCCTTATATCCATATGTGTTTATGAATTTATTTCTCTAGTCTACTCGGACTAACACAGCAGGTCAGTGCTAACTGGTGCTAACCCTGTGTGGGTCAGAATAGAACGATGTTCCAGGAGGTTTTCAACAGCCACTGTTCCAGAGATAGATTGAGAGCCCTTTCTTCTGAGGTATCTCTGAGTGGACTTGAACCATCAGTCTTTCAGTCAGCATCTGCGCACGTTAGCTGTCTATACTCTGTCTGCTCCATACCTGTGCCATCAAGTTATATTATGTCCCATAAAAGTCATAGATATTGTTTCTGAGACTGTAAATCTTGGGGGAATGCTTACCCTCATCTTTGCGCTTCAGAGCAGCTAGTTGATTTAACCGTAAACCAAGCAGTTAGAAGCCCAACAATCCCTTGACAGCACCACTAGGACTCCCTAGTATAATGATAAAAAAAAAATTAGACAAACATTAGTGGAGAGTGACTTAAAGGATACCTGAATAAAAAGTTAGGGTCATCAAACAGAAGGGAAATCTGAGGAATGATCAAAGCAGAGACTCTTGGATCATAAGGTGCACCCAGTTTTTAGAGCAGGAAAACAAGAAAAAAATATTCGGAACCAACTAGTACCAGTATACTAAAATATTTTTAAAATAAAGCAAAATAAAATAGTATTTAGCAATGTAAACTCAACAGTGGTGTTAAAAAACCATTATCACCTTCACTTACAAATGAGGGGAGTCGTATACTGTGTCCATCATGTGACCTGACTGACATTGAAGCTCCAGGAGGTGGGACTTTCCCTGAACACACAGCAATCCACAGCATGCAAACAGCAGCAGACAGTAAGCGGGCACATGGGATCATAAACACATGTTCTGAGGTACCACACCTTGGGGCCATAAGGCGCACCCTTGTTTTTCTCCCACTTTAAAAGTGCATCATATGGTCCTACAAATAGGGTAAATGGGCCTGATGACACTTGTCATATGGTCTTCCAGATGGGATCCTGGAACCAAAAAATGGGCAATCAGTAAAAGCTAAGGAGATCCAAACAAAATACATACTTCAAAAAAAAATCAAAAGGCTGAGCCCCAGTGGTGTAGTGGTTGTGTGCGGGCCTGCAGCCCACAGGGTTGGCAGTTCAAATTGAGCAGCAACTCTCCAGGAGAAAAGCTGGACTTCCTACTCCCACCAGAGGGCAGTAATGCCCCCCCCCAAAAAAAATCAAAAATATATATATACTTCAATTGGGTAACTATGGCGCAGACTCCACTAGCTCAGCGACTCTTAACCTCTGGGTCGCAACCACTTTGGGGGTCCAATGAGACTTTTATAGGCATTGCCTATGGTCTTAGGAACCAAGACATCGCTCCTCTCTCCATCTCCAGGCAGGTCCACCCACATGCAGATATGGCCACATACAAGTACCTGGCATGAAGACTATGACCCATGCTACACTGTGCTTTAAGGCAAAATTCCATTTATTTGTCATCAGAAATCGATATTTCACAATATATAATTACATATTGTTTTTGTGATGGATCACCATGCTTTCATTATGTTCCATTTGTAACCATGAAAATACATCCTGCATATCCGACAATTACATGATTCATAGCAGTAGCAAAATGAGTGCTGAAGTAGCAACAAAAAATGCTTTTTTAAAAAAAAATACTTTTTATGGTAGGGGGCGCACCACAGCATGGGGAGTGGTATGAAGGGGTCATGGCGTGAGGAAGGTTGAGAACCGCTGCTCTCCATGGGAGTAGGGGCTTGGTTAATATTGATATGGCTCCTAGATTATCACAAAGATAGACTATGGTGAGATGGTTGAAAGAAAAGGGTGTCAGGGGCTACGGGAACTCTGTATTGTCAAATTTTCCTATAAATCTAATTTGTACCCCCCAAATTAAGCCTACTTAAAAATAATAATAATTAAGTCTACTAAAATAAGCTCTTGTAAAAGTCCATTGCCGACTTGACAGCACCATCAGACTTCCATCCTGCCCTGCACAGCCTCCTACAAGCCTACAAGCAGCTTTTTTTTCATCTCTAAGTGTGGGCCAGAACTCTGAAACATGAACAGAAGAGGGTTCACGGTGCCCTGAAACTACCTTGGTTATAAATTGACACTTATTCTCTAACAAACATGGATCTGTGGGTTAAATGATCTCAAAATGAAAAGAAAACCCTACCCTGAGCGTGTCAGGCATCTCTCGGGTTCTAGACAGCTGTAGAAAATCGACACACTGCACTCAGAGGAGAAGATAAAATAGCAGCTTAACAGTATGGGCCAGGCTCCAAGCAGAGAGGGAAGCCTAACTTTAACTTTCACGTGGTTTCCATTTCACCAGAAATCCTCTGGCTCACCTCAAGGAATTCAATTTTTAAAAGACTTATGCCCTACGTGGTTTCCTAAATTCCAGAGTGAAACACCTCTCTGATACTTTGTTTTAGGGAAGCTGGAGAAATTGTAAATATCTACATGAGAGTGAACCAGGAGAGCTTTACTTACCATGCCATCCAGCAGCAGACAAATTCACCTTGGGTTTTCAAGATTGTTCCAAACTGCTAAGAGGAGGGATGGCACTGCTTGGCAAGAGATCAAGAGACAAGGATTTCCCCTAACCTGGTTGCTAATCTGGAGTCTATGAGTTCCAGACAAATGTACTCGACGCTGTATTCACTGTGGCTTCCTTTGTTTGCCTGCTTGCTTTTACAATTGTGCCCAGGGCTTTCCTTGGATTGACAGAGAGGTCTGTTGGCCGACATGTTTAAAGTGGTTGCTCTATATTCTATGTCATTCCACATTCTTCTATCAGAAACAGAAATCATGACCGTAGAGATCGGTATTAGAAAGGATCCTAAACTACTGTCAACTTCCCTTCATAAGGAAACTGGTCCCTACTGCATTGCTTCTCAATGGGATGGCATTGCACCAATCTATATCCCTAAAGAAGATGAACTAGAAATAAGTCCTTGCACCACCTATCCCAGGGTCCTCCAGTCTTTGCATGATCAAGTGAGCAGTTACCATCAAGTGGATGCCAACCAGTGCCAACCATACTCTGGACACTAGAGTACAAGTAAGAACACTAGGATTCTCAATGACTGCTTTTTTGGTAGTATATCATGAGACCTTCCATGCATCTCTGGGTGGACTCAAACCACTAACTTTTGGGTTAGTAGCTGAAGGTATGAACCATTTGTACTACTCCTAGATGACTATACCTGGTATGCTTCATGAAAGCCTTCTCTTTGCCTCGTTGCCTCAACTCAGTTTTTTTAAGACCCAAAACAGGCATTCTTCTAGCGAGGAGGCATGGATCATCCTATCTATCCATTCCAGGCAAAAGATTCTTGACTGAAATCCATCTTGTTTTTATTTCTATTCTTAACCGTTCCTATAGGAATGATGGGTAGCACCTGATTTATGATAGGGATTCCATTCTGATGATTCCGTCCCAACTTGGTTCTTATATAAGTCCAATACCTCTGGTGGTGGTGGTGGTTTCATTTCCATCATTCTTGCCTTCCATGCCGGTATCTTTAGAAGTTGATCTTTACCCATTGGTGTCAATGTTGTAACAATGAAGTTGAAACTGTAGCAACTGTCAAGTGAGCTCAGTTCAACTGTTATATGTCCTTGGAGTGGGCAGGGCTCCATTTCCCAGCCCTTTCAACTCTCTGCACCCACACCCGCGACGACATCCACATAGACCAGGTCAGAGCCCATGATACCCCAGCATCATGATCAGTAAATGATAACATTGAACATCTGGGAATGAAGGGCTGAGAGTGACAGCATCAGCAGATTATGCACGGCAACATGTACAGGGTACAGATCAGGAATAGTAGACGGACAGGGAAAAAGGACAGTTGAGTGCTGTTCACTGTAACTCCTCATAAATAAGGGACCACTTGTACCACAATCCCAGAATATACAAAATCAGAAAAATAATGCACTGCGATATATAATTTACATGTGTGTCCTTATCAAAGCATTCACACCTAAGTAACAACCTACAATTCTTTCACATGATATGCTTGCCTCAAGAGAATGAGTGAATTCTTTACCAAACAAGACAGGGCATCTCTGTCCCTATTTGCTTCTGTTTTAATTTCTGAAACTCTTTTTATAGTCAACTCATTTCCACCCTAACTGTTCAGTACCTTGTATCATATCAACACTAGTATAACAACTGTAGAGAATTATAAGGCATTTTTCTAGATATATAATTACCCAAAGTTCAAGCTTTAAGGAGAGAATCTTTGTGTAGTATAATATTATGACAAGTGTACTGCTCTTCCCGTTCTGCTACTATTCTACGGTGGCATTTAGGAGCCCTGATGGAACTGAAGGTTGGACTCCTAGCCTAAGATTGGCAGTTCAAATCCACCAATCTCTCCACTGGAAAAAGATGAGGCTGTCTGCTCCCATTAAGTTTTACTAAGTCTTGGGCACTCTGTATATGTTCTTTATGAGGCAGAATCTGACACCATGGCAATGGGTTTGTGCTTGAACTGGGTTACCTAGTTTATCATCCAGGAGACAGGCTTAACCAAGAACCCAAGTGTAGACCAAGATCGTCCCAGACGAGCAGCAATGGTAGCTTGACCTGTACACACAGCATCAGGCAATATGGCTTCACCCTCTCACATACTTCTTCAGCCTCACCGGCCTCCTACTGAACCATGCAGACAGAGAAGTTGAGCATGGCAGATGATGCTGGGAAGCTGAAAGACAGCAGATGCCAAGTTAACTCTCAAAATTAGTAAAAGCTTCCAGCTCTTGGCTACTCCCAAGTTTGCCTTATCACACATTCCTTTGCTACAACCAGGTGTAGCTGGGCTACTTAACCCCTCTCTAGTTCTTTCACACGTCAAGTCGGGATGCTGTTGTTAATTGTCGTCAGCTAGGATTTGTTGTGAGTCACCTTGGGCCATTCATGACAACCTTCTCCATAACAGAATGAAACATGGCCCCGGCCTGTGTCCAAGAGTCCTGTGTCACTTCCACAATCATTGGTTTCAACTTCCTGCAATACTTTGGGTGTTGTTTTCTTGTGCCCCATCAGACTTCCAAGGATTAATGTTGGAAGTAGATTGCCAGGCCTTTCTTCTCTGCCTGCATTTGTCTGGAAGTGGCACTTGAACTTGGCCACCATGGGTGACCTTGCTGGTATGGGAAATACTGGCAGCACACCTTCCAGCAGCACAGCAGCCTGCCAGCCACCACCGTGCAGAAAAGCAACAGAAAGCTGGGAAACCAGATGGTGTTATATTTATTTCCTGCCGCTTCTCTGTCGTGTGTGTACAATTTCAATACATCATACCATCGTCATGTAAAAAGAATCGAGCTATTGCCTAATGGATACCAAGATCATCAAGAATGGGGGATGAAAAAAGCCGTAAAAGCAATCCCACGCTTAACGTTTGTCCCCACAGATTCGAAATGTAGCAGCAAATCTGTGTGTGGACAGCAAGCATGGAGCTACAGGGACCGAGCTGAGGCTGGACATCTGTGTCAAGGATGGTTTGGAAAGGACATGGTCTCATGAACAGGTATGTCGCATGAAGAAGTTCAGGGCAGGGGGCAGGGGTTGGAGAGACAGTGTGTTCATCAAGGTAAACTAGGGAAACAAATCCATAGAAACTCATAAGTATAAGAGTTTTATACGAAAGGTAAGTGTACAATAAGAAAGCATCCCAACCCAGTGTTGTCCAAACCCGTAAGTCCAACATCATTCCATATGTCTGACATTGATCTACAAAACCATACACAATGACACTGACTGCAAGAGGAAAGCCTAATCAGTGAGGGTGTCAGTGTCTTAGCACTGGCAAGGAACTTCAGACGGCTGCGCCAGCACCCAGGGCTCATCGGGGTAGGTCCACGTGGCTCCTCGTCAGGGTTGTCTTGCAGGAAGTGAGCTTTGCCAGCTGAAGCAGGGAACAAGCTAAGGCAGCTGCACCCTGGTCCGACCTTCATAGAGCAAGAGACCCAAGAACTAGAAAGGTGAGGCTCACTGAGTCATTTCTCTCTCCTCCCTTCAGTAAATCCATGTGTTTATCGGCCACGTTGGCACAGTAAACCTTAACTATCTCAAACAGAGAAGCAGGGACAAACGGATACAATGAGTACAAATCCCACGTTGAAACATCTCGGCATCGGGATGTAGGCCTGGTTCTGTAAGTAGGCAGCTCGGTAGCAATGTGAACGGCTTAGCCTTCCTGAGCTCTTCCTTGCCGGAGACGGTGTGGTGACGCCTTGAGATAATAAAGAAAGCATGCTTCCCCCATAGGAAGCATGGTGGACATGTAGACTGTGATCCGAGCATTATTCCTCATCCCCAAATGGTAGTGTTTTTTTAATATAGATTTTATTGGGGGCTCTTACAACATTCAATACATTGTTTGTATTAAGCATACTTGTACACAAGTTGCCACAGTCATCTACATTTTCTAATGGAACCCCTCCGGCATAAGTTCCTCTTTCCCTCTTTCCTCTAGTTCTTTATTTTTTTAATTCCAACTCCCCATATTTCCCCTTTCCCCTTATCCTCCCCCATGAACGTCCAATAATTTACAAATTGTTATTACTTCTTCATATCATACACTGTCCAATCACTTCACTTACCCTCTGCCCCCATTGTCCACACCTCAGAGAGGAGGTCACATGTAGATCCCAGAAATGTGTTCCCCCTTTCTACTCCACCATCCCTCCACCCTCCCAGTGTCACCACTCCCCACTAGTCTCAAGGGATTATCTACCCTCAATGCCCACGTTTTCAACTCCAATGTACATCCCCTGGTCTAGCCGAATCTTTCTGGCAGAATTGGGATCATGATAGTCCGTGGGAAGAAGCATTTGAGAACCAGAGGAAAGTTGCACATTTCATTGCTACTACACTGTACCTAGACTGGCTTATCTCCTTGCTGTAACCCCTCTGTAAGAGGATGTCGTTTCACTTATTTGTTTTTGTTTTGTTTTGTTTGGCATCACTGCCCTCTGGTGGAAGTAGGGAGCCCAGCCTTGCTCCTGCTGGATTTGAACCACCAACCCAGTGGGCCAAAGTCCAGCACACAACCACTATGCCACCAGGGCTCAGCCCCATCGCTTCACTTATTGATAGGCTTCAGAGCCCCAATCTGAACTCTCCCTCATTTATAATGATATAATTTTTAGGTCTTTGATGCTTGACCCCAGATCCCCTTGATACCCCATGGTTATGCAGGCTGTTGTGCTTCTTCCATGTGGGCTTGCTTCTTAGCTAGATGGCCACCTATTTACCCTCAAGTCTTTAAGACCCAGACACACATCTTTTGATAGCCGGGCACCATCAGCTTTCTTCACATTTGCTTCTGCACATATTTGTCATCAGCGATCATATCAGGAAAGTGAGCATATAATGTTATGATTATTAGTTCTTGAAACCTGATAATTGATTCCTTTGGCATCTCTTGGCCCCATAAGCTGGTGTGCTTCTTCCATGTGGGCTTTGTTGCTTCTGAGCTGAATGGCCGTTTGTTTACTTTCAAGTCTTTAAGTCCCCAGACACTACATGTTTTGATAACCAGACACCATCAGCTTTCATCACCACATTTGCTTATGCACACATTTGTTTTCTGTGATCATGTCAGAGAGCTGCACATCATGGAATACCAATTTAATAGAACAAAATGTTCTTGCACTGAGGAAGTACCTGATGGAGGTCCGGTGCCCATCTGCTGTCCTAATTCTAAGCCTATAAATGGTAGTTTTTAAAGCATGAAAAACCTTTCAGATATTTTGTAACTCTAAGGGAAAATGCCTTGTTGTTCGCTAAGTGTTTGGGGCTTTACCCCCTCTTGTTTTTGCCTCGAGTTATTTATAGTTTCCTTACATTTTCGTTTGGTTTTATTGTTGTGGTGTGTGTAAGACACACACCGCAGGAGCAGCTTCCACGTGTACAAGTTAGGGATGTGGATTAGAGTAGAACCCTTGTGTGTCCATTCTTACACACCTGGGCCTTCCTCGTTCACATAAAGCTTCCTATCTTAACATTTACTAATAATTTTATTGACATATAAGTCATGTTCCAAACAATGCAGGTCTAAATATTTTAAGAGAGTTGTGCAAGCCTCGCCACTTAGCACCTTTCCTTCATTCTTATACCCATTTTTATTAGCTCCCCACTTCTCCCTCGCCTCCCCTGGAGGAACCCCTAAGTCACTCTCCATCTCCACACTGCCTCAATAGACTCACCTATGCTATGTTTCACATAAAGTCACAGACAACAGGAGTAGGGAGGCAACCAACTATTATAGGCAAATAAAGCCCAGAAAAACCTCAAATCCAACAGGAGCTGAAAAGAATATAAATGGGAACCAATTTAAGCTAAGTCAAAAGGGAAGATACAAAGTAAGATGTTGAATTTGAACCTAACTGTATACTCGTCTTAATCCACTTTCCAACACTCTCTGTGAGAAGGCAAGACTCTTCCCATCCCTAGACAATGGTCTGAGGAAATTCAGTAGAAGCTTCATCTGCTTGGGGACAATGCAAATGGATGTGGGGCTTTTGCGGTCACCCCTAGCCTTCTGCAATCTGGCTGTGTACTCAAAGGAATATTTCACATACATGCCTTGCAATTGTTATTGTTGCTTCTAATAGGACATAAGATGAATGACTTGGAAGCCACAATACTCAGCATGGCTTCATGGAATATTTTAAGATGACTAATGGCTGGAATCATGCAACTCAAGCCATAACAATGTCTGCAGAGCAACAGCATCGTGCACACTGTGTGAGCCCGAGTACACTATAGAAACAAATTCATAGCTGCTCATATGTGCATAAGAAAGAGGTTCATATACAAAATCAATTGAATACTGAGAAAACACCCCAACCCAGTCCAGATCAAGTCCATAAGTCCGATATTCGCCCATATGTCTAATATCACTCTATGAAGGCCTTCTGACTTATATAACACATGCAATGACTCCAAATGCAGGAAGATCACAGGCCAGTGGGTGGAAAGTCTTGTGGATCCAGTGGCAGTGGAAGCATCTCAGCGCTGGCAGGGGTCTCCATGTGGCTCCTTGGGTTCCAAAGCCCTAGGCAGCTCCATGTGTCATCTTCACAGGAATGTCTTGCAGGGAATGAGCCTATGTTCCATCTCCAGTGGGCTACTTATCTCCTTAGCACCCCCAAATGAGGTCATAATCCATGACCTGATTGATGGGCTAAACTCCACCCCTGTACTTTTCGTCCTCTCAAATTGACAACAGATTCTGTAAGTACCACACACACTTAGTAAAAGCTGAGTCAATGCACTTTCTGCGTCCGCGCCCACGTGAGAAATCTCCCTCGGTCCCCGGCAGCTGTGACCCTGGTTCCACTGGCCCCTTCCCAGCACAGTTGCCGAACACTAAGAGTGGGTACGAGAGGCACTGACGGGACTCAAACATCGCTGACAGTTGACCCGCCCTCCCTACCTCCATCACTGGAGGATGTTGCCAGAGATCGGAGTAATGGAGGAGCAGGCCTGGGATACAGCGGGTTCAGTGTGCGCACTGAAACGTCGCTGGTTCGAACCCACCAGCAGCTCTGTGGGCAAAGGAGGAGGCAGTTTGCTTCCATAAAGATTGACAGCCACGAAAAGCCTAGGGAGCACTTCAACTGTGCCCGAGAGGGTTCCTATGAGTCCTTTGGCTTTTTGATGTGGGGCATAGGTTTACCTTGACTCCACAGAAGCGATTCTGACTTCTTTCTCACTTCAACCTGAGAGCCAGAAACAAGGCTTAGGGTGCCGAGCAGCAAGACCTGCATCGAGAGAGGAAGCACGAAGAAACGCCTCCATCTATTGAGTGAAATTCCTCTGGATCTACACCACCTCTGTCCAGCCCAGCCAGGAAAGGCCAGATGTCTAGCCAGCAAGTTAATTTGAGATGTGCATCCCTGAAGTCTCCCTTAGGTTTAAATTTTCTATCCCAATAACTTTGCAGAATAATATCTTCTATGGTCTCCTGGATAGTTTCACTAATGAAAAGATAATAAACTGAAAGAAGCCAACTACAATTGCATACACTTAGTTGTCAGTTCCGGGTTGGGTTTCAGTTTTTCTGAGGCAAAAAGCCGGCGTGTAATTCACGAAACTATCACCAGAGGGCAGCACCAGACAAGCAGAAACTATAGATTCGAGGAACAAAAAAGACAAGGGATCTAAAAATGGAACTCACAACAGGGAGATTAAACCAGATTGACAGCGAGTGAAAAAATGAATCCGATTTAAAATATGTATTGTCAGATATTGACTTTGAAATCAAAATATTTCACAGTTTCACTTTCCAGTAATTAGCTGGAGGCTAAATTTCTACTTAGACATTTGGATTAAAATTTCTGATGGGGGGGGAAAAAAATGGTGTAGCAGAATCGAAAAATTATGAGAATTTCCTTTGAATTCTGCGGCATTCAAAAAACACCGAGGGCCCTCTTTATTTGAAATGGCCCTTTTCTCCACCCTGCCCCCCAACCCCTCATGCGGCCACACTGGGTAACAAAAATAACCTACACATGAGTCAACACAATTGTTAGGTGGGGAATAAAAGCAAGTCCACTGCGGCAGCTTCCTAAGAAACTGCCTTTTGTGGCAGGGCAGTCACGATGACTAATCTGGCTTCTGTGATCTGTTTAGCCCTTTGATATTACCAGAGCAGAGGGGGTTGCCGCTCCGTTTCATTAAGCGACATGGAAAGAAACAAGTGAAAATGGATTCTAATAAGACTGTGAGGTCTGCAGGGAACATTCCCCAACTCCCAGGAGGAGGAGCAGGAGGAGGAGGAGAAGCCATCCTCGGCCTAGTTCTCGCTCTGCAGGCCGCCGGTAGGCTCGGATCTCCTGCTGGGAACGAGCCTGGCAGCCGCTGTCCTCCTGCTGCGGAAGAGGCCTGTGGCTGGCTGCCTTTCAGAGACCGCGGGGATCAGCTCAGGGTGCTAGAAGCCCGCCAGTGCGCCAGGGAAGGGCAGGCTCTGCGGGAAGTGTCTCCCGATCAAGATAGAGCATACTGAGGGGACAGAAGGCTAGCAGAAACATGCCCTATCTCGGATTCCTGCCATCCACACAACAATGAAATAAAATACTACCCTCCACACTGGGAAAATGTGCCCCAGGCCCCAAATCCGGTAGCAAGATTAAGATAATGTATGTGCGATGACAAGTCTACCGAGTTTATTCATACAGCACAGCGCAGACCATGGCAGCACTGCACCCACCGCATTGATATGGAAGCAAAGGGAAATGAGTCCTGTAGCATTCTGGACCTGTATTTAAAAGTATCACTCCGAGAAAATGGAGAAATTAATATCAATTTGCTTGAAGACTAAGGGATTCAACTCGGGGGGCGGGGAGGGGGGGCGCGGCCAACAAGGCTGATGTCAGCAAATCGTACGGAAATCTCAAATTTTCTTCTTCAGGAAAAGGCAGCTCCAGGGTAGGAGACAAACTATGAATGTCACAAACACACTGCCCGGTGTCAGGCATGACAGAGTTTTCCTGTCCACACATTTCTATTTTCACAAGATTGCACACAGGAAAATATGCATAATTAATGAACTGCACACACTGCTTGGTTTGACATGGCCATTGGGATCCTGTAAATAGCAATAAAATGCACTTCGAAGAAGTAGGGGGGAAATATGTTGGCTGACGATAAAACAACTGATCTACTGGGAAGATGTCTCACCAGGGGTTGTCAGGAAATGACCACCGGGTAATCGGAGCAGCAAACACTGGAGAGAGAAGAGGGCAGGAGCCAGTTAGCAAAGGAAGAGAGTCAAAGGGAAGAGTTCTTGCAGGAGTGGACAGCAACAGACCCATCACAGATGGATGAGTCGTACCCAGGGTGCCTGATAAGCACTGGAATCCAGGCATGGGAATGCTAATGAGTACCAAAGTCTGGGTGGTGCAGGGACCTACAGACACTTTAGTGTGGCTGCAATGTAAACAAAATGCAGTGCAGCTGAGAGAGGGTGGCAAGAAGTTCTTTATGGTGTGCTAAGGATTTCAACATCATTGCTCTACAGCAGTGGTTCTCAACCTGTGGGTCATGACCCATTTGGATTCCAACAACCCTTTCACAGCAGTTGCCCAAGACCACTGGAAAACACATCTTTCCAATGGTCTTAGGAACCGAGACACAGCTCCTCAATCCATTTCCAGGTGGGCCCACCCACATGCAGATACGCCCACATACAAGTACCCCCATGAAGACGGTTACCCATGCTACACCATGCTTCAAGGCAAAATTTCATTTACTTGTCACTAGAAATCAATATTTCACACTATATAATTGCATATTGTTTTTGTAACTAAACACTCTGCTTTAATGATGTTCTATTTATAACCATGAAAATACATTCTGCCAATCAGATATTTAAATGACGGTTCATAATGGTAGCAAATGACACTTGGGAAGTAGCAACGAAAGTAATTTTATGGCTGGGTGTCACCCCCACATGAGGAACTGTCTTCAAGGGTCCCAGCATTAGGCAGGTTGAGGACCACGGTTCTCGGAGCTCTATCAGGATGTTGGGGGGTTCAGGTGAAAGGGCAGCCAGGTTAAATATGTGTGTCAAATGGACGATTCTGGAGTCTGGGGGCAAACAGGAAGAACCAAAGGAATAGAGACGGGCCTTAGGAAGGAGCTGGGCGCAAGGGTCCAGAGAAGGGATGCTGAGCTGTGTAGGAGGTTGCTGTGGCTAGGTGCTGGCCAGTGAGTTCTGCCCCCTAGTGACAGCTAGTCCAAGTTGACTAGAGAAAGAAATTCATAGACACTCAAATGTCTATAAGAAAGAGCTTTATATAAAAGAGCAATTTTGTATTAAAACATCCCAACCCAGTCCAGATCAAGTCCATAAGTCTTAATAGTAGCCCACACGTCCTATGCCAGTGTGTAAATTCCTCTTCAGACTAACGCAGTACAAGCAATGACGCTGAATGTAGGAAGATCACAGGTCAGTGGGTGGGAAGTCTTGTGGATCCAGTGGTGGTAGAAGCATCTCAGCACTGGTACCGGTCACCTTTTGGCTCTAGGCCTCTGGCTGCCATAGGACTTGTCAGCAGGTATGTCTCCCAGGGAGAGAGCATGTCTCTGGCTCCCAATGAGCTATTTATCTCCTTTACACCTCTGTGGCAGTTATGTGCCACATGATTGAAATGTAGGGGTGGAGTCTGGCCTGTTAATCTGGAGAGAGCCATTGAGCAGCCAATGAGGCATCTATGTGGGCATGGCTTTCTCCTGAGACTTCTGGGAAATCTCGCAATATTTCCCTCGTGAAGATGAGAAGCTATCTTCCCCAGTTGTGGGGAGTTAGTCTCAGAGGCGATGAGTCACAGGAAAGACAAGATGGCAGCCTCCGAGAAGCTGAAGGAGCCCGCGGAGAGACCACACGGCTTTGCCGTGATGGAGCCAGACCTCTGAAGTTGGAGTGGCATGCTGTTGAGCCCTGGAAACGAGGAGCCATGGGGAGACCCCTGCCAGCGCCAGAATTCTGCACCCACTGACCTGTGACTTCGTGAGTCGGAAGGAGACTTTGTAGACTGATTTCAGGCATATGGGTTAACATCGGATTTATGACTTTGTACTGGACTGGATTGGGATGCCTTCTTAGTGTCACATTCCTTTTGTATATAAACCCTTTCCTTATATCCATATGCATGTCTATGAAATTTGTTCCTCTAGTTTACCCGGACTAACACACACCTCCAAATAAAATCAGTAAGCAGCAACCTAATTGACAAGTCAGAGTCCACCACTTCGTAGGTTGACAGGAGATTACATAGCTGCCACAGCTACGCTCTGGATACCAGAAGGAAACCCTGCCCAGTCCTGCACCCTGTTCACCATGGTTCTTATGTCTGAGCCCACCAGCCCCACTGTGTCCATCCTTCCTCTTTTTCAATCCTCCTCTACTTTACCAGCATGAGGTCTTTCTTCAGAGACTGGCCTCTCCTGACAATATGTCCAAAGTTTGGGAGAAGAAGTTTCCCTCACCATCCTTGCCTCTAAGGAGCATTCTAGCTGTACTTCTCCCGAGACAGATTTGTTTATCCTTTTGTCCTCAGCCTGTGGTACTTTCCGGGTTCTTCACCAGCACCAGAACTCAAATCCATTCCTTCTTCTATGGTCTTCCTCATTCAAGATCCAACTTTCACAGGCCTGTGAAGTCAATGAAAACACCCTGGTTTGGGTCAGGATGACTGAAAAACACAAAACTGAACTCACTGCCATAGAGTTGATGCGAACCCTTCGCAACCCGATAGGTCAGGGTAGACTCGCCCCTCTGAGTTTCTGAGACTGTAACTCTTTGGGGGTATCAGGAAGCCCTGTCTTTCTTCTGAGGCCGACTTTGTATAACTACTACATCGCCAGGGCTCTACAGGCAGACTGATAGTGAGGAAAAATAGGAAGAAATATCCCGAAGGCAAAAGTAGCAAGATTTGATGTTTGATCCAATGAAGAGAGTAAAGAAGGCAGAAGTTAAAAAAAAAAGAAAGACTCCCAAGTTGGCAAGTCAAATGTTGTTACAACCAACTGAAACAAAAAATAGGCCCCGCTGTGTGTTGAAAGTGTCTAATGACTGATTAGACTTAGCCAAAATGGTTGGCACGTCAAACCCATTCAGAAGTACCTCAGAAGAAAGACCTGGTTATCTTTCAGACTTGCAGATGTCATCACCATGAGTTGAAATCAGCTCAATGTCAGTAACAGAGAAACAGAAAATAAAGGTGTAGGAATAGGTGTAGAAGGGAAGAAAATCCACCCAATTTATGGAGGCGAAAGGTGAGAGGTCCATGGACATTGAGTTGGGAAAGAGTACAAAGAGTTGGGTATGGCACAGTGATGAGTTAGCAACAATAAGCAAGAGTTGAACTGAGACTGTGGAAGACCAAGCAGGAGCGCAGCACATGCCAAGGACAGTTGTGTTCAAGGGGCACAATACAGATGCCAAGAAAACAAGGTTCTGATTGAATAGTCATTCTTTTGGTGAAGTTTTAAATGCATCTAAAAATGGTCTATGCATAAGCCTACTAAAAATCCCTAGGAAAAGAGTTTATCCAATTCTTATTCATGAATTTTTTTCAAATGACTAATGTACAACCCTTTGCCCTTCTTGGTAAGACCTTCCCTTTTGATCTCTTTTCTAGGGTAACTGAATATAGTCACTTGCCATGACTCATACAGTCACCTGTTCTATCTTCCAGTTAGCTAGTTTCTTTCTTATTTTCTTCAAACTACTTCACCCAATCTTTTTACTATTTCCTCAGTCTCACTTGACTGGTTTTGTTTACTGTTCTTGGAATTTTGCCTGTTTCTCTACATTGTCTTTCTTGATTAGGCCCTAAAAACTAAAATAGACTGTAATCCAACATTGTGTTGCTTTTATATCAACAGGGTATCCTTGACAGCTTTCCTTTATTTAGTGGTTCACAGCTGAGCTTCACCAGCCAGGCCTACCTTGACCGTGAAAATTATATAATCTTATTGAAACATCCGAACTGGAGAAGAGCATAGGAATCAGCGCCTGCTTTCTCCCACGTGCCTGGAGATTTCTTCCTGTACCCCTCAAATAGTTGTCCAACTCAAACAACTCAAGAAAGTAATTTTCCCCGACAGGATTCTACAAGATTTTTATTGACAGCAGCTGTTACATAGTAGTGAACTCTGTGGGTCAGAACAAATTATGAATCACCTTGTGTGACAGTGTCTGATCTGTGTCAATTTCAGCACTGGGAGTGGCGGGTGGAGTCTAGCCTGTCAATCTGAAGATAGCAAATGAGACCTCTGTGTGGGCATGGCTTTCTCTGAGAATTCTGGAAATCTCAAGATATTTACCCTGTGGAAGTGACAGACTATTGACTCAGTCTTTGGGAGATAGACTAGCAGAAAAGACAAGATGATAGCATGCTGATAGACCCTAAGTCCTGGAGGAGCTGGAGAAGAAGCCACATGGGCCCATCCTGATGGAACCAGACCTCTGGGACTGAGGAAGTCACGTGGAGACTCCTGCCAGTGGTGAAAAGCTTGGGAGGCCCCGAGGAGACCCCTACCAGTGCTGAGATGTTTCTACCACCACTGGATGCACAAGACTCTGCACTCACTGGCCTGTGATGGTTCTGGAATCATTGCATGTGCTTCATGAGTCTGAAGAGGACTTATGGATTGGTATCAGACATATGGGCTAATATTGGATTTATGAACTTGAACTGTACTGGGTTGGGATGCTTTCTCAATGTTCTATTCTTCTTATATATAAACCTCTTCCTTATATGCATATGCGTGTTTATGAATTTGTTTCTCTACTCTACCTGGACTAACACACCTTGCAAAGAATGGGAAATCTGGAACACTTCATTGTGCCCATGCAGCACCTGTGCACAGATGAAGAGGCAGTCTTGTAAGCAGACCAAGAGGATAGCAATGAGTGGTTTCAAATTGGAAAAAGTATGTATAGGGGTTGTTTCTTTCTACCACGCTTATTCAGTCTTACACATGGACTGTATGAAGAAGAGTATAGTAGCATACAGCTTGGAAGGAGACTCCATGATGACAGGTAATATGTAAGTGACACAACCATATGTCCTGAAAGTGAAAAGAACTTGAAGCACTTATTGAAGAAACTCTATGATTATAGCTTTCAGGATGGATTGCACCTCAAATTAAATAAGACATTCTCACCACTGGACCAATAAGCCAAATCATGAAAAACCTAGAAGAGACTGGCATTATAGAGGATTTCATTTTACTAGAATGTGTAACCAGGACCCACAAAACTAGCCATGAAATCAAATGACATTTTGCATTGGAAAAATCTGGCATAAAAGACCTCTTTAAATTCTTAAAGAGCAAAGATGTCTCTTGAGGATTAAGGTGAATTTGACCCTGCGGCAAATGTCCAATTGCTTTGTTTTTATAGAGAAGCCAAGTAATGAAGGAAGAAGAGCAAGGAAAAATTAAGGAATTAAGATTGTGGTGCTGGCAAAGGATGTTGAAAATCCAGTGATCAACCAGAAGAACAAAGAGATCTGTCTTGGAAGAAATACAACCCAAACTGTCTTTACCACGTGGATGGCCAGAATTTATGTGGTGTGTGTTGAGCATGTTGTCATTAGAAACCAACGCGTGGAGAAGGACATCGTGCTTGTTAGACAGTGAGCACAAAAGAGCAAGACCCCTGATGCGAAGGATGGACTCAAACAGAGCAATGGTTTCAGGATAACACAGTCAAGGCACCATTTCTCCCACTCATACAAAGGGCCCTATGAGTTGGCAGCTGACTTACAATAGCAATACACTGTAAAATAAATGTAAAAATAAATAAATAGCTTCTATCCAGTCGATTTCTGATGCATAGTGACCCTATAGGACTGCCCTGGTGGGTTTCCAAGACTGTAACTCTTTAAGGGAGTAGAAAGACTTTGTCCTTCTCTTGAGTCCTAGTTAGTGGTTTCAAACTGCTGATCGTGTGATTAGCAGCCCCATGTGTGCACCAGAGTACCTCTAAAATCCATATAGTGCATCTCAAGTAGATCTTTTTTTACATGATGAAATGGTATTGGGTAGGGGAGCCTTAGGCTTGGATCGGGAACGGTTGACCGGAATATCAGAGTGCATGGCACCTCTGTTTCATGTGGTGACACGATGGTCATGATGTAGCACCTATTTCTTTTTTAAAACCCCTTTATTGTGAGCAAATACAGATATCCTATCATTGCACAGTTCCATCACATCAGGCCGCATCATACAATTGCTACCACAATCCGTTTCAAAATACTCTCTTCTTTCTTGAACTCCCTGACATCAGGTCCCCGTAAAATGTCTTTCTTAATGTTGTTAGAATCCCAAATTTTCCATGTTGCCATACAGGACATTAGTCATTACTTTAACAAGCTTCACTCTTGCTTAAATGAGAGATTTTAAAGTCTTGGAATCACTCCAGCTCATCCCTATTTCTGTCCTTTGTCAGATTGTGCAGCAGTTCATCTAGTAACACGTAGAGACTTTTAGAGACTCCCGTCCCTTTCCCCCACCTCTGTCCTCCTCCTCCTCCTCACCTCACATCCCTGGGAATGTCTTCATTTGGATCCGTTGGCAGCCTGGGCCCAGGTGCCAGCATTTTGTGAGCGCACGCTTTATCAGCCTCTCTCCCATGCTGAGGCACCGTCCTTTCGTGCAGAGCCCCAAGCAGGAGTTCCAGGTGACTAAGCTGTTTCCCCTCCTCTGGGTCTCCGCCCAATGAAACTGACCGCGGCTCTCCGGCCCTTGTTGCTTTCCTAGCTCTTCACCTTTGGATGGAGGGAAGACATTCGTCCTGGTGAGCCGTTGCACACCCGGAAATTCTGCTTCGATGCAATCTCGCACAGCAGCCCGGTCACACTGTATGACTGCCACGGCATGAAAGGGAACCAGCTCTGGGGACACCGCAAGGTAAGGGTCGGTGTGTGGAGGTCGTTCTCTCGCTGCGACGATAAAGGGCTCCAACTTACAGCTGATTTGGTTTTGTTTAATCATTCTATTGGGGGCTCGGACAACTCTTATCACAGCCCAGACATACGTCCGGCCCTCGTCATTCTCAAAGCATTTGCTTTCTATTTAAACCCTTGGACCCCCATACGCAGACATGCACACGCACGCACATTTGTTCATTCGTTGACTATCTGACGCCTACCTGTTGGGGCTGATCGAGGTTAACACGATGACATTGACATAAATAATTACACAGCCAGGTTGCTATAATTGAGGAACCTGGGTGGTACATGGATGATACGACGCAGTGATGCTGCTAACTGCGAGGTCAGCGGTTAGAAACCACCAGGTGATCTAACGGAGAAGCCTTCAGCGCCACCCGAGTTTGCAGTGTGGCAAACCCACGCGGACCGTTCTCTTCGGTGCTCAGGTCGCTGCGAATCTTGACCCGCCTGGTGGTGGTGAAAAAACCTAAGGAGCCCTTTCACAGTTTCACAAGCCTCGAGTAGAGAAAAGCAAAACTTCACTGAAGGCGTTTAAACATTTTAAAAGTAAAATAATAAATAGATAAAAAGGTTTTAAAACAAAAAGCGATTGAAGGATGAGCGTTCAAAAACACGTACAAAATGTTGTTTTGTTAAGTGAAAAAAAACTAAAGAGAAATTGCGTGGTTGAGTTAAAAGGCATTCATTCTGTTCTCCTTCGGTAGGACGTTATACCAAGTTGAGTGGGGGCTGTTCTGTTTGGGTTTTGTTTTCCCAGTGTCTTTGCTCTGCAGGGCAGGCCTGGCTAGGCAGCCCATCACTTAGCAAGCACCCCAGAAGCTGTTCCCCTCCAAGAACCACCGAGAGCTCCCAGCGTGGCGGAAGGTGCTATCTGTGTGGGCCTTTCTGTACTCTGGGAGAATCCACTCCTCTCTTTAGCTGGCAGGAAAATGTCCCACCTGCTACTTTCACCTCAAGCCCAGCTATCCAGTGGGTGGGGCTACAATTCTAGAAACCAGAAGGGGAAAGCTACAGAGAATGAGGTTAGGGGCCACTCGCTAACTTAATAAAGTTCTTAATCCACCCATTAGGGCACTTAAAACTCTTATTGAAATGTAGACTTGTTTGTCCAAGTTCATTCCTCACACCCTGTCCCCAACATCTGGCAAATTATGACTGTCTATGAAAAAGCACATCAGTGGTTGTATCCTGCTGTGATACAATTTTAAAAATCAAAGATAGCATTCACGATCGTAATGGGGGGGGGACCCTGGGGTACAAAACCCCCACTGTTTTCCTTATGCGGTGCATAATAAATGTGTAATCCTGGCAAAACCTGCCCCTCCTAACTACCATGCTGTCTGTGTGTGGTGCAATAAGGTAGGCTTTTGTTTTTGTTGTTTTAGTGGTTATATCCTGACCTTTAAGAAGGTACTTTCCGGGCACATCAATAAAAAGCCTGCCTTGCTGTTTGCCTAGTGTCCTGGTGGTCCCTAATGAACAGCCCATTCCTCGGGCCTATACAGTTATAGCAAGAGAGGCGGGACACTCAGTAATGTGCAATTAAGCCAAGAAAATACAGTTGTTTTCATCAGGGAGTTTGCAAAGGCTCACAGATGGGTAAGACCAGGCCAACATACGTGCACACACACGGCTCCTGAGGAGAAAGGGGGTGGTGGGACAGACTGCAGAGAGGGGAGCAGTAGCTCTTCCAAGTTTGCACCCTCACCTTGCTGGCGTCCTGAGGGACTTAAGAAAGTGAACGGTTGTGCTGCGATTCTGTCAGATCTTTGCACTGCTCTTGGTTTTGCCTTGCTTAGCTGAAGGTTACACTCACTGGGTATTTATATAACAAGCACAGTATTTACACTTCATCAGGAACCCGCCAAAGGCTCGAAATGGAAAATTTCAGATATTTTTCATCTTGGTTAATGACCCCAGTCTTCTCAAATATACCTGCTTGAGAAAGCTCCCCTTGTTTCCTTCAGGGGCGATACCCAAGGCTTGACAGCAGGAACGCACGCGCGCAACCAGAAATCTCTGCGGTGTAACCTTGTTTAGAGGCACTTATATCTATTTAGATGTACTACTTGGCCCTGGGAGGGCTCGCAGTGGTTAATGGTCTTTTGAGTTTGCTTTAGAGCAAGCTCCCCCTTTTATTAGCATATTCATGAGCTTGCCTGGATGTGTTAGACACTACTAATTGCCTAAAGGGCCTCGGTGGGTCCTCTCCTAAGCTCCACACTTACCGTATAATCATCGTCATCATCACCTCCCACTGTTATGGCGGAATGGAGCTATTACCTCCAATGCCTGGCCACCTAACGACTATTATGCATATTTTCCCGGCACAGGCGGGCAGAGCGAAGCTTCTGGATGAATAGCCTGGAACCGCTCTGCACTTTCCTCTGCCGTCCCCTTATGTACCAGCTGGGTACTCGCTGGGAGCAGGCCCGAATTCCTGCCAGACTCAATGCCATGATGCCATCCACTCTGCTCCAAGGAGGCGAGAGTTCTTGGGCACAGAAAGTGGCCTGAAGCTCCCTTAATCAAGTAGGTGAAGGTGGTGGCACAGACTCACTTTCTGAACCAACTTAGTCCTCAGCAGCTCTCAGCTCAGATTTAAGTCTTTACCAACATACAAAAAAAGAGGTGTCTCCGTTGTACAGCCTCGTTTATGGACTATGGTGTTTTACCCTATACAGTGGCAGATGGGCTTGAGGCCCAGAATGCCCACTCGCTTGGTTGGTTTCCTTTGACCACCAGGGGGAGCCCTGTTACAAGGACAGTGATTGGTGGGAACCACCTCCGTAAAAATGTTTCAAGTATCACCAATCTGGAGAAAACTTGACCTTCCCGTCTTCTTTAACTCCCACAACTAACTGGCACCAAGAATGGGATTCTCCTCCACCAGCGCCACCATCTATAAAATCCATTCCCTACTTGCCATGTGTGTAGCCCTTGGCTGGTGGAAGTACTTCCAGCTTGTCTGTGAATTCTTAGAGGAGCTTCAGAAAATACCTTTCCCTCCCCAACCCAAATTGGGTTCTACAGTCAAAGGGAATGCTCCGTATGACCTTGTCACTGCTTTCAAACCTCATTTGGTGACTTTCCAGTAGAACATGAAGTGCATTCCCTTCCCCCTTCTCAACCGAACTCTTCAAAATCAGGTCAGCACAATGGTTCTCTGCCAAGCTGAGACTTAGCCAGACCGATAGTCGTGTGCCAGCACGTCTGTGCCAGCACGTCGGTTCTGATGCAGCAACCTTCTCTAACACAGTAGAACTGTCCCCTGGGCTTCCCTAGCCTGTGATCATTCCCAGCACAGAGTGGCAGCGCTTTGTCTCTCAATGAGTACTTGCTGAGTTCAAACCAGAACCCTGAGGGTTAAGCAGCAGAGTGCTTAACCACTGCGCCACTAGGGCTCCTGGAGTCAACCCCCAAATACCCTAGCTCGTGCTGGCATTGTCATGGGACCTTGACTAAATTATTTGGCATATATGATATCATTTTCTCACTAGTACAATAGGGAGGACTATTAAATAAGCTAAGACATATGCAACCTCTAAGCAGTTTGTGATCATCTGATTCATGTAGATTTCACTGGGTAGTATTAATGAAGAAGGACTTGATGAGCCTGACTATGACTGAGAGGTTAGCTAGTCTTACCCATGCCTAGACCCCTCAGGAGTCAGGCCCGGCACTCTACGGCTAGAAGGTTCTCTACGGCCAACAAGTCCATTTCTATTCATGACCCCCTGTACAGAAAGAGCAGAAATTTTCACCATGCAAGACAGCCTGCTCTTTCTGTGAAAGGGTGGCACATGCACTTGAATTGCTGACCTGGAGGCCAGCAGCCTAGTGCCCGCCCCATGGAGTTACTGAGCTTCCTTAAGACCCCTATGGTACAGATCTACTCTGGGTCATCCTGACCAGCAATAGCGGCTGGCAAAGGGACTTTTTGTATTTCATAGTAGTGAGGTTATCCTGCTATACCTCACCACGAAAGCCCAAGATCATCTTCTATATTGTTTGCTTTTTTTTTTTAAGTAAACCTATGCATGTCTTCATTTAAGCTTTAACAGATGTTCCCCTGGAATAAGAACTTGAGTACAAGTCTCCTACTTGAGGAGTGACCCCAGGAGCCACTGGTAGAAATCAGAAATCGAAAGGAGGGAGGATTGGGAACCGATCAAGGGTGGGAGGGTGGGTGCATTCTGGATCAAGTTCTACTGTGGGCAATGCAAGCTTTAACCCACTAAGGCTCTCTTGGAAATAGGACACGTGTCAGAGAGCACGAGGGCAGGGATAATTACACACCTTTGGTCAGAACAGTTCTCAGTTGCATTTATTCTTTGGCACCTCTGACCTGCTGGATTTACAGAAAGACCTGTTTTGGAGATCTGGGAAAAACAAGTCTCTATGGCAGAGGGAGGCAGGGGCTAGCTGCTAAAAAGGGGACTTACAGAGCCTTACAGAATGGATCCGCTGCATCCTGTGTAAAGAACAAGGTCTACATCTATGATTATTTGAAAAGTAAATGCATTCCCATGAGAGCCATCAAGGTCTAGAAATAGAACACATGACAGAACACTTACCTTCTCTTACGTCTCTGCTCTCCCACTATTCTGATTTCTAACACCAACACCATAGATGAGTTGTTTGGCTTGAATTTAAGTTCTGTGCAACCTCAACTGTAATCCCTCCATAGGTTCTCTCCCCCAAATTATGTTTATTAGCATCATCCGTGTTGTTCCACGAATTTTATAATCCTGATAAGCAGGATTTTACCTCTTCTTCTTTTCCATTACTAGATTCTTTCCCTTGTTAGATGAAGTATCACAGTTAATCCACTTGACAGTTGACGGATACTTGAATTGTTACAAATGCAGCACCATTACAAATAGCATTTCTGTAACCATGCCAGGCATACATCCTGGAGTAGGTATTCTCAATATAGATAGTTACCATGGTTTGCAGGGTGCATTATCTGCTTAACTTTATTTACTATCAGACAGTTTTCCAACATTACTCAATAATTTATTCTCCCCATTGGTGTTGCAAGAGAAATCCAGTTGTAATGTATTCCAGTACTTGGCACTGGATAGTCAGAGTCTATTTCTTTTCTTTCCTTTCTTCCTTCCTTCCTGGGCCTTACATTATTTATTCTTTGGTGGTAGAATGATAGCATCTCATTTACTTTGACTATGTTCTTGGTGAACTGCCTGTTTGAGTCTTGACTAGACATCTTAGTTTTTTTCTTGTAGATTGTAGTTTTTTTAGATAGCTTAGATAAAAATGTTTTGCCGTGTACATGTATGACTAATATTTTCATATTTCCTCCCACTCTGGGACTTGCTTATATTTCCTCTCTTGTGTGGAGTGTGTGGATGCGGAGCTATTCTCTACATCTCGTGTTTTATGACCTGCTCAGAAATCTTTCTTGCCTAAGGTAATAAAGAGGGTCCTCTAAATGATCTCCTGAAAACTTGATGGTTGAACGTTCCCCAATGGGTATGCAATTCCCCTGAAATGTTTGGATTATATATTCTAAGAAAGGTTTTTTTCAAATATTTTATCCAATGGACTGGTCCTCAGATATTAGAAATATTATTTTCCCCTTGGCATTGAAAAGGCATTTTTATTATATGTCAATTGACCTTATATAAGTCCACACAGATCTATTTATAAACAGTCTCTTTTTCATCATCTTTTGTCTATTTTCAATTGTACCTATAGTACCCTGACTTAATAGCTATACCTTTATAACATTTTTATATTGACTTTTCTCATCTTCAGTATTTTCCTGCTTATTCTGGATTCTTTCATTTTCATATAAATTTTTAAATCAGTTTATTAATTTCTGCAAGTAAGCCTGATGAGATTTTAGTGATTTTCATATTGAGTGTGTTAATCAATTTTAAAACATATCTTCATCATATTTAGAGTCTTAAAAGTCCTTGAGCTTGGTCAATTCTGCTATTGGTTGATATTTTTTTCAGCTCATTGGTCTAGGGGTATGATTCTCACTTCAGTGGATTTTTTTTCATTATTCTTAGTGATATGTTGCAGTTTTCTAGGTAAGAAAGGGTCTCGTATATCTTGTATATCTCCTGTGAGATTTATCTTCTCTATTTAATGATTTTCATGGTAGCCAAATGGAATCCATTTAAATTTCATTTTCTTTTTTCTTTTTTTCTTTTTTTTTTAGGGCATCACTGCCCTGGTGGTGGGAGTAGGAGGCTCATCCTTTGCCCATCCTTTGCCCCTGTGGAGCTGGAATTGAACCTCCATCCCAGTGGGCCGCAGTCCCGCGCACAACCACTACGCCACCGGGGCTCAGCCCTAAATTTCATTTTCTATTTTTTGCAAGTATCAATACTTGATTTTTCTCTAGTTAACTTGTATTCAGTGACTATGCTAAAGACTCAGACTCGCTGCTATTGGGTTGATTCTGACTCTGAGCAAACCCTAGAGCTGAGAACTTCCCCAGTGGGCGTCCAAGCCTAGAAATCTGTAAAGGAGCAGAAAAATCATCTCTTTCCTTTCTTGCAAGGAGGAGCTAGTTGGCTTGAACATCTGGCTTTAGGATTAGCAGTCTCCTGATGCCACAAGAGTTCCTTTATTATGCTAAAAGTACCTACTAATTAGCCTCCATAATCATTGAGGTTTTCTGCCTACATAAATGTGCCATCTATAAAATAGAGTACTTTTCTTCTTCCTTTCAGATTTTTATACCTCTTGGGACAAAATTGCATTGGCTGGAATATGCTGTCTGCCCAACATTGAAGATATGATAGCCAACATCCTGTTTTAGTCCCAATTTCAGAATGAAAGTATAAACATTACAATTAAGAATGATGGTTGCTGTTGTGAGGTCTTCACTGTATTTATTATTATATTAAGTGTGTCCATTTGAATCAGTTTACTTTGTCCTTTTCTGCATGACTAAGGGTATTTGTCACTGTAGATTTTAAATATTTTAAGGGCTTTGTCTATATCTATTAGGATTATTTTAAGATTTAAAATTTATTCTATCAGTACAATACATCACATTGATTGGTCTTCAAATTTCAAATCAACCTTCTCTTTCAGAAATAAATCCCATTTGATCATGATTATCTTTCTGATATGTCACCCAAGAGATTTTGTTCATATTTTATTTAAAATTTTTGTACCTGGGTTCATGCAAAGGTCAGTCATTTCCCTTTATTGTACTTCCTTGTTAAGCTCAACTGGAAAAGTTAAGCATGTAAAACAAGCCATCTTACCTACACTCTGAAAGTGCCTGGGGGCGGGAGGTGGGGGGGAGTGTTTTTACTACTTGTCAAAACCTTCCCTCCCATACCAATGACAATAGAATCTCTGGAATAGAGATTGCAATAGAGGCCTGGATGCCGGTATCTTTTGGAAGCTCTCCAGCAGTCCTAGAGTAGAGCCTGGTGGAGAACCACTTCACTAGCGCAAAGTTTACCTACTCAGATCCGGCTTTCAGTGCTCCACTCCCTGCTCTCATTGGCATTTGCTTCTTTACCCATACTTCTGTAGTACTGGGTGCATTCCCTTTTTGTACTTGTAACATTGATTTATACTTACATAATCCTTTGTTGGTGACTTCAAAGCAAAAGCGATCTTTAATTTCTGTATTGTTATCCAAATGCCTCATACAGAACCCAAATCCCAAACCCACTGCCATGAAGTCTATGCCAGCTCATAGTGACTCTATTTAAGATTACCAAGGCTGTATATCTTGATAGAGGCCGATAACCTCGCCTTTCTCCTACGGAGAAACTAATGGGTTTGAACCCCAGACCTTACAGAACCCCAGGACCTTACATGTCCTCAACAAGGCCCTGGGACTCTGTTAGGTTTTTCGAGTGGATAGTAACTCAGTACTTGGCTGTGTACACTGAAAGAATCCACGCCAAAGCCCATTTTGTAATCCAAGTGGGTTTTTATGAAGGACAGCTGTACAGTCTCAAAGGTGTTCACGACGGGGCACACACAATCTCATGGGAAAGAGCACCCACACCACATGCGGAAGGTGGGAGGGTGGAGGGTGAGGTGGTGGGAGTGTTGTTCTTCCATTTAACTTTCAGAAGAAAGGGCTAAGAAATAACATCAAATGGGAAATGCAAAGAAGGCTACATTGATAACAACCCAATAGTCATACTAGTTTAAAGGGTGAGTGGGTAGAATGCTTTTTTTTTTTTTTTGAGGCTCAATGAATTTATTTAATTTTACAGTTTTATTGGCATATAATCATACAATTCAGTGGTGCAACCATATCCAAAAGAATTGTCCAATCATTATTCCCATCAATTTCAGAACATCCCCCACCCCCCTGGTTAAATAGCATTTAATATGAGTTGTGCAATCATCATCAGTTCTAGTGATCCCTCCACCCTCCCACCTAGGCTGTTTGCTTGTCCAGCTTCCTTCCTCCCCACCATTCCCCACCCCTACTTCCCCTACAAACCCTTGCATCAGTTATTATTTCTGTGGATCTACTCCTTCTGTGATTCACAAACAAAATCCAAACGAAATAATAAAAAACAGAAACAAAATAAAGTGGCAAGGATAAAATAATACAACAATAAAAATACAGATAATGAATAAGAAAGAAAAGACCACACCCAGAGAAGAAATTTTTGTCATGGAACAAGCAAGAAATACTTACTCCTAGAACAATTTCGAGTTGGGTCAAGATGGAAGTCAACTGACCAGGTTTCAAGTTCCATCCAGCATAAGCAGGTTTATAATGATCTCTGTCTGATAGCAAAACTGGTTGAGTCCCTTGCCTGTGGCTTGGATCTGCCAGAGGCTAATTCTGACCAGCTACTCTACAGATGGGGGTTGGGCTCCCACAATCTTCCATAGCCTTCTATGAATTGAGTGTTCGCAATTTAGGCTCTGATACTTTTCCCTTTGACATAATGGAATTTTGTTATTGTTGTCTTTGGATAACACAAGCTGATGTGTTTCCTCACTTTAAAGGGCTGCTTGTTTGAACACAAGCCTTTAAGACCCCAGACACTATTCTGATTGATGGCTGGGCACCATCTACTCTGTTCACCACACTTTCTTGTGGCACCCTTATCTTTAGTGATCTTTTCATGAAGGTGAATATCTTCCAGGGCCATGTTATTAAAACTAACTATTCTTGGATCGGGGCTACAGTTAAGTAGGGCCCCAGAATCCATCTGCTTGTCCCTGGGATATCTGAGATATTCATGATTCGGGTTTACTTTGGCAGTTGTATTATGACAAATCAAAACCCTATAAGGCCAACTATCCCAACCACAGCAATGGACCAGCTAGCCGACTACAAAAAATAAAGTAAAATAAAGACAAACAAATTCTTGGCATGTGCTTATATTTGATTATTTCTTGTAATATTTTGTGTGCCTGGGCCTTAGTCTCTCAGATCATTATATTGTGTTAGTCCACAAAAAATGCCAAATGGAAGACCACATTCTGCTTAGATAGTGATTTCGGACCTAAAAGGAGGAAAGGGTACACAACGAGTTTAATTACAAAGACTTACAAAGGCATATAATTCAACTCCACTTCTGACAGACAAAGCCCACTACACAATCCGGGGATAATCACCCTTTCCCAGGACAGCCTATTCTTTCCTGGACAGTCCCAAATGTGTGGGTGCTATTGCTTGGCCTTTGGATTAGGTTTAGGTTAAACCTACAAATTAGGTTTAATCCATTTACTCAAGACAGATCTTGAATATTTGAGCAGAGTTTACCTGCTCTCCTTGAATCTTCACTTCTGATTGCACAGTCATATTTTCTCCCAGTGCTCTTCATATTAAAGTTGAATCTAACAAATCTCTGGACACAGGCTTGAAACAAACTCCCAAGAGGCACGAAACCCATAGCAGAACCCAATATTCTAGGTGTATTTTAAACAAGGAAAGTATCGCATGCTTCTAGTTCTCCTTGTTATAAGCAATACATTTGTGTTTAATTTAGCCTGAGTTGATTGATTTTCTGCCTTAACTTCACACACTGGGCTTCCTAATGAGCCTTCAGAATATAAAAAATCATAAGGTCTTCTTGTCTTGTTTCCCTGAAGAGACACATCTCCTCAATCTTAATATGCCAGTATTGTTCATCTTTTCTACTCAAGTGTAGCTGTTGATTTGTTCCTATTATATTGTATCTCACCAGATTTAGCCCAACTGAGATTTTAACTCTTTCATTAACAATATTAGCAATCACACCCCCCCCCCCAAAAAAAACACCTAACAAATGAACAACAACAATACTCGCTGTCACTGAGTCAATTCCCACTCATGGAAGCCCAATTAGGGTAGAACTGTCCTTGGTGAACTTCTTTTTGATTTCTTTATGGAATTTGACAGCTTCATCTTCCTCCCAAGGATCAGCTGGTAGTTTCCAACTGCTGAACGGCTCCACTCTTCCCCAAGGCCAATGGTGGAATCCCTTGTAATATACTAGAGGGGATATTAGTCTAGCAATTAGCATCATCTCAAGGAAGCTAATCAACCAGATACAAACTGATCTGTAGGAATGACTTCAAGTACATGGTTCTCCAGCTTTCTCAGAAAGAAACAAAAGTAGACTTTTCAATTGCCCCGCCGAAAACCAGGCACAGGACATCTACAATACCTCTCTCCTGTCTAGTAATGGAAAAGCTAAGTTATTGTGCTCCATGAAGTTGTGATTCCAGTCCAGAAGACTTTGATTCGAAACAACAGCACCACCATTGTAACATGGCTAAGAGAGATGGCGACTCCAGGAGGGCCATACATTTATCCCACCAAAGAGACATGTTCAATAAGTAATACCTCTTCTCATTCCTGTTTAACCTGTATGCCTAACCCAGCTGTAGTCACAGTGTTGTTATGAAATTTCCAATTTTGCCTTTTCTGGATAACTTAATATCTTAGTTTCTTATAGATACTAGAACAAAAATGCTCCAGATAAGGGACATGGACCCAAATTCTTTTTCTCCTAGCTAGGAGCCCAGAAGTTCAAATTCAAGACACACCACTTGGAGAGGAGGACGTTCTCCCTCTGTCCTTGTCTTGTCCGGCTTCAGGTCTTTGGCTCCTTGGTGAGCTCTAAGTGGCGTCTTCAACAATTTGTCTTTTTTTGTTTTTCTGTGTCTAAACTGCTCTTTTTCTTTCAAGACCAGTGGGCTTAAAACACACCCTACACTGATAAGGTTTCATTAATATAACAAAGAAAACCAAACCTCAGATTGGGATTATAGCCACCACGTGTTTGTGTGTGTGTGTGTGTGTGTGTGTGTGTGTGTAAAGCAATTCAACCCACAACACTTAGCAATATTCCAACTGGTTACTGTTTTACTGATCAGACTGAACAGCTACTCTCTGATCACCAAAGGGGTCCTTCACAGACTGTCCACAGGCTCTTGCATAAGGACAAAAGCCTTCTGCTCTGAATGCCTGCCAAGATCTAGACTGTGAAACACAGAAGACTCTTTGTGGTAGAAACTATAGAAATGTGTCACTCTGGTTTGCTGACCAGGGCCATTCCTCCCTGCTGTGCAGGCGTGGGGTAAGGGCAGGGCTGCTCGTGGGTTCAAACAAGAGGAGGAATGCATTGTGAGTTAGAGGTTAAAACTATAGCCTCTGAGACAGAAGAAATTAAACTTTGAGTCCTGGCATTGCTATTTATGAACTCTGAGACCTTGGGAAGCTTCTTTACAATGGGCTCAGTCTCCTCAGCTATAAAATGAGTACAATAATAGTGTGTAGCATAGAAAGCCCACTGCTTATCTGCCATCTTGTTGTACCTTGATTGCTCAGGTGTTGCTGTGATGCTGGAAATTATGTCCCTGGTATTTCAAAAACAGCAGGGCCGTCCAGAGTGAACAGTTTTGGGCAAAGCTTCCAGACTAAGAACAGATGATGGAGAAGAAATTGGCTAAGTAGTTAACCAGTGAGAAACTTCTAGATAGCGTCGAAACATTGTCACAGACTACACACCTCATGAATAGCAGCAGACGATTGTCAGAGACGGTGCCAGAAGATGAGTCCCTTGGGTCAGAAAGCGCTCAAAACATGTCTGAGAAAAGCTGCCTTCTCAAAGTAGACTCGACCCGATGACTTAGAAGGAGCAAAGTGCTTTGGGACCTCCTTTATTCATGCGGTACCACTCGTCATGAGAAATCATGAACTAATCATTGAAACATGCAATGTATGAAGTATATATCCAGGAAAACTGGAAGTCATCATGAATGAAACAGAATACATAAAGATGATTATTCAAAGTGTTAGTAAGCTGGAATAGACTGGTATTCATTATTTTTAATCAGAATATTATGTGGTTGACTGTGCCTGGAATAACAGAATCAGGAGTGATGGTATTGCATTCATCATTGAAAAAGATATTTCAAGATGTATCTTTTTTAATGATTGCTCATATTTTTCCCTATTTTAACACTTTTATGTGCACTTTATCCATATGACATACAATTCAGGACCTCACCATATCAAGAAGAGCTACACAATAGTTAACATATTCAATCCTACATTTTCTTCTTCCTTGTAATCATTGCTATTCATGTAATTATTTTTATTATTTTTTTAATTGTGGCAAAAATATATACGGCAGTACATTTTCCAAGTCCACAACTTCTACTCGTATAATTCTGTGTCATCGATTAGACTCTTCATGTGGTACAACTATTATTGATATCCTTTTCCAAATTATTCTACTACCATTGATTATGCAACAGCTCCTTCCCCTTCACCATTGGTCAAGTTTGAGTGCTTGGTCTAGTTTGGTTTTCCATGCTTTTCTTGAGGCAGTATGCACATATCTGCCCTTCCATGGCTAAATTACTTTTAAAATGAGTTTTATGTACATAATCACAATCAGTTTGAGTGCTCCCTCACCCCTCCTACATCCATTGTTTGCTCCACAAATTCCCTCCCCTTCCCTATCTCCCACCCCACAGCCCTAATAAATCATTGTATCAGTTATTATCACTATGCAGCAACTCCGCCTGTGCTTCATAAAGTGGAAAATTCAATAAAAACAATAAAAAACATAAAATATAGTGGCAAGGATAAAATAATAATGATGATGTAAAGATAAAAATACAAATAATAAGTAGGAGAGAAGAAAAGCTCCATCAATATTTTAAAAGTCAGGGAAGAAATTTTTGTCATGAAACATGCAAGAAGTACTTGAACCTAGTACAATTTCAGGTTGGGTCAAGATGGAAGTCATCAGACAAAGTTTCAAGTTCCATCCAGCATAATCAAGTTTATAATGATCTCTGTCTGATAGTAAAACTCTTTGAGTCCCTTCCCTGGGGTTAGGGCAATCTGCCAGAGGCTAATTCTGACTAGATCCTCTGCAGATGGTTGGGGCTCCCACTGTCCTCCACAGCCTTCTGCAAATTGGGTGTTCACAATTTAAGCTCCGAAACCCTTCCCTTCTTCATATTTGAATTTTGTCATTGCCATCTTTGGATCACACAATCTGGTATGCTTCTTCCATGTGGACTTAGTTGACTCTTCGCTTAGACCACCGACTGCTTGTTTGAACACAAGCCTTCAAGATCCCAGACACTTCAGATCGATAGCCAGGTATCATCTGTTCTGTTCATCACATTTTGCTTTCGTACTCTTATCTTCAGTGATCATGAAGGTGAGTACCGAGCAGGGTGCTGGCATCAAAACTAACTGTTCTTGGATTGGGACTAAAGTTCAGTGGGAGCCCAAAATAAATTCTTAAATGGGCAATGTCTCCTTCGAGGTGATTCTTGTGAAGTGCACATAAAGGAAGTGGCAGGTGGTTCAAGGACCTGGTAGCCTTTTGCCCTTTTGTTCAGAAATTGGTGCCTAAGATTTGTTTAATTGGTATTTCACCTGGTACTGTATTTTTCAGACCATAAAACACACTTTTTCTCCCAAAAGTGGGGGGAAATGAGGGTGTGCCTTATGGCCCGAAGGTGTGGTACCCCAGAACATTTTAGTATACAGGTACCATTTGGTTCAGAATATTTTTTCTTGTTTTCCTCCTCTTAAAAACCGGGAGTGTCTTAAGGTCAGGAACATCTTATGGTCCAAAAAAATACAGTAGTAGTGGACTCATACAGGATTTATTCTTTTGTGATTGACTTACTTCACGCGGTATAATGATTTCCAGGCATTTCCACGTCATGCAGTGTTTCACGCTTTCAGCACTGTGTGGGGGTTGTCTGTGCTTTAGGATTCCGTTGTGTATGTGTGCCACAGTTTCTTCAGCAAGTCTTCCACTCTTGGGCAGTAGACTGCTCTCAGTTTCTGGATATTGTGATCTGTGCAGCTATAAACATGGGAGAACATGCATCCACTCGTGTGTCTTTTATTTATTTACAATATAAGCCCATAGTGGTATTGCTGGATCCTAGGGAATTTCAATTCCCAGATGCTTTAAGTATCGCCATACCATTTTCCTCAGTGGTTATGTGCATTTACAAATCTACCAACAGTGTATGTGAATTCTGACCTCTCCACGTCCTCTTCAGCATTTATTGTTTTCTTTTTTGTTTCCTTCTTTCTTTTGGAGAGCATTGTAGATATAGAGTGGTATCTTGTAATAAATGCTGTCTGTGAGAAGATACTATCGATCCACCTACAAGGGAATCCAATCAATACTACTATTATTCAAATCCCCGCAGGAACCCCTAACTCTAGTGGTTTGCAAAACAAGGAATTCTATAACTGTTTTTAATCGGAAATTGATCAACCATGCAATCAAAATGTATTATTATAACTGTTATTTTTAAAAATTAGAAATAAAGAGGAAAGGACAGTAGTTGGAAAACACGACACTGGTGACCAAAATGAAACTGTAGACTTTATGATAGAATTTTGCAAAACCAACAGCTTTTTTTTTAACTAACAGCTTTTTAATGGCAAGTATCTGTTGTCAATAGCACAAAAGGAGTCTATACATACGGGCTTTTCCAGATGGAATGCACAAAAAGCAAACTGACTCCATCTGTGGGAAGAACTGTAACTAAAACCAGTCGCGGTGCTGACTGTGAAACCGTCCATTACGCATGTGTGAGTTCGAATTGAGCTTGAAGAAAATGAAAACAAGCCCACAAGGGCAAACATATGACCATAATTCTATCCCACCTGAATTTTGAGAATGTATCAAGAACAGATTTGACTCAGTGAACACTAATGCCAGAAGACCTGATGAACTGTGGGATGACATCAAATCCAGCTGTCAGAAAGTAAAAAATCACTTAAAGGATAAGAGAGAAAGAAAAGTAGATGTTAGAAGAAACTCTGAAATTTGCTCTTCATTGTAGAGTACCTAAGGCAAATGGAAGACGTGATGAAATCAAATTGCTGAACAGAACACTTCAAAGGGAAGCTCAAGGAGGCGAAGAACAAACAAATCTATTTTGGAAGGAATATAGCTTGAATATTTTGAGGAGCAATGATGGGGAGACTTCATCTCTTGCCCTTTGGGTATGTTGTCAGGCATTATCAGTCACTGACAAAGGGCATCCAGCTGGATAGCAAAAAGAGGATCGGTGAAAAAGAGGAAGATACTCAATTCAATGAGATAGCCTTATTACCAGAATTGCAAATATCGTTTTTCATTTTGTACTTGACAATAATCCATGAAGATTATTAATTCCATCATAGTTTTACCTGCATGTGTTATTAATGATATTGTTTATAATATTCACATTTTGTTGGACTATCTTTCTTTGGAATGGGCATATATGTGTATCTATTACAGTGGGTTGCCCTGGTAGTTGTTTTCCAAAAGGCCTGGGCATAGATGAGTGAGTGCTCCCAGTGCTTCATCAGCTTGTTGGAACATGTCAATTGATAGTCTACCACTTCCTGGAGCCCCCCCTACCCCATGCCTTCCCTGCTACTTGGAGTTCTTCCATCAGTACCATCTGTTCTTAATCATATGCTAGCTCCTGAAATGGTTGAACATCAACCGATTCTTTTTGGTATAGTGACTGTGTATTCTTTCTATCTTTATTTTTTTATGATTGAAGGATCATTCAATTGTTTGCCCCTAGAATCCTTCAGTACTACAACCCAAAGTTTGAATCTTTTCTTTCTTAAATTCCACCACCTCTCTGTTGGGTTGTCAGATCATGTTGCTCTTGTTCTGGAAGCGATGCCACAGGTTTACCAGGTTGAGGAGGTTTCAGATAAAGCCACCTGGGGAAAGAACCACGCAGTCTACTGCTGACAAAAGTGGTCAGTGGAAACCTACACATTGCAGCGGAGCATCATCTAAGAAAATGTCGGAAGACAGGGGCCTTAGCTTAAAAGGCACTTAAAATTCAACTGAGAATGAGCTGTGTCCTCAAAGTCGAGGCCGTCTTAATGACACGCATGGAGCAAGGCTTTCTGGTTTTTCATTTGCTGATGTGGAATGACTCAAAAAGAAATGAAACAGCTGAAAACATCCATTAGCAATCAGAACAGGGAACGTATGAACTCTGAATCAATAAAAATGGGAAGTTGTCAAAAATGAAATGGAACATTTGGAGATCACTATCCAAGGCACTAATGAGCAACAATGAACGGTTATTGGTCATTTTAAATTGGACACTCAGACATTCTCTGGTGTCAGGAATAACCAATTAAAGAAGAAAAAGTACCAAATTCATCATCAAAAATAACATTTCAAGGATTTATCCTTAAGTACAATGCTGTCAATGATAGAATATTACCTGCATACCTAGGAAGACCAAATAATATTACTATGACTTAATTTTACACCTCACCCACTAATGCCAGTGGTGTTACATCTTTCTTCCTCAGAGTTCCTGGTAGATCTGATCACCTTGAAACTAGCAGTCAACCGCTTCACTACAGCCACATGAGGGGTCCTTCGAAGTAGTCTAGAAAAGGTGTTAACTCAATCCTACCTGTTTGAGGACTAACCAATAATGACTTCTGTTTTCGTTGGAAACAGAAGTTCTGTTTGCACTGGAGGGGTTCTGTATCATCCATGTAGAGCTGACCAGTCAGCAGTTGGACACAGACTCAACCTCAGAATAACACAGCTGTGTAGCTATCTCAGATTCACTGCTACCAAGTCGATTCCAGCTCAGAGCTGGACCCTATGAGACAAAAATAGAACTGTCACTGTGGTTTTCCAAGACTGGAAATCTTTACATGAGTTGAAAGCTGCATCCTTCTCTTGTGAGGCTGTGGGTGATTTCAAACGAGGAGCTTGCAGTCAACAACACAATACACAACTCATTAAGCCCCCAGAACTCTAGTTAGCTATGTAAAGTGGGAAAAAAAATGAAGTTCATAGTCAATTGGAGAAAATCTTTCCATCATTATCACTTCCCTCTCCAAACTTTCTCTTTTCTCCATGTTTCCTCAATACTGCTTTCCCTCCAGTTATTCACTGCCCTTCTCTACCTTGGACCCCCTCTCCCATTCAGCAGAGCACTCTATGCATTTGGCTTCTCAAATATTTCTCACATTACTTCCCCACTCCCCTTGTGTACATAATCTGATGTCATTTGGGGACCTGAGAGGATGAAGAGTAAAGATGTGGAGTCCATTCTGTCAATAGGATCATAGCCTATGAAGCCTCTGTGTAGGCAAGGACTTCTCCTGAGAATTCTGGGAACTCCTATATTTTCCTCCTCAGAGACAGGAGACACTCTCTCAGCTAACTCCGTGAGACAGTTCTTTACTGACAAGACACATGGCTGGCACTATGCCCTGGGAACTGGAGAAACCACATGGATCTACCCTGAGACAACCAGATTTCTGGAACCAGAGAAACCATGTAGAGAGCCCTGCCAGTGCTGAAAGCCACTGGATTCAGAAGACTTCTAACCCACTGGCCTGTGATCTTCCTGCATTTGGCATCATTGCATGTGACAAAGAGGACTTTATGGATTGGTATCAGACCTATGGGCTAGTATCAGATTTATGGATTTGATCTGAACTGGGCTGAGATGTTTTTTCAATGTTCAGTTGCTCTTGTAGCTAAATCTGTTTCTTATTCACATTTGAGTCGCTATGAGTTTGTTGCTCTAGTCTACCTGCACTAACACACCCTCTCATCCCCATTGCTTCTTCTTGTGCCTCTGCTTAATTCTGAATTATTCCAATTGCCTCTTGCTGTAGTTCACTGCTTACCTACCAGTTGCATACCAAGTCAACACTGACTCATGGTGGGCATTCTTGGCTTTACAAAAATAGATCAACAGGTCTTTGTTTTTTTAAGCAGCACTTCAAATTCATTCATTCCAGTTTGACTGTCTGCAGAGAAGTTACCTTTCCACATCAGAAATACTGAACCTGAATCTGTATTTTAGCAAGATTTCCCCCTTCACTCTCAAATAAAGGGATACCTCAACCCTTTACTCCCACCTTTCCACGCCCATTATTCTTATAGTTCCCAGATGATTCTTATACAGAGTCTGGGGTAGACTGAAAATTCTCAACAAGGGGTTGACCTACATGAACCAGTTGAGAATCTTGCTTTCATGGCTCCCCAGGGTGGAGAGGAGTAGTCAAAGGCAAACTGTTCCCTCCGCTGAGCTACCCACCCAGAAAAAAAACCCTCTGTTCTCTGTGTGAAGTCTAATGCATACTGAGCCCTGGCGGCACAGTGGGTCAGGCATTGTGCTACTAACCACAAGGTCAGCAGTTCAAAACCAATAGCCACCCAAGGAAGAAAGATGAAGCTTCCTACTCCCGTATAGAATTATGGTCTCACAAAAAAAAAAAAAAAAAAAGAATTACAGTCTCTCAGAAATCCACTGCGACATTTCTACTTTGTCCTATAGGATCTCTATGATATGAGAGACCCAAACACTGCCCTATGTCTCCTAAATTCACTCACTGCCACTAGTTCTATCAAAAAAAAAAACACTCTAGCATCTTGAACTCTGACATCATCTCTTGCCACCCTTCCCCTTTCCTATCCCTCATGCTCTTTATCCTTACCCCAACCAACCAGGCACATGCTTGCTTAAGGCCTTTGCAAGGGCTGGCCCTTTATCTGGGAGCCTCTTCCATCACATATGCTGCATGGTTAATTTCCTCAGCTTCATGTCGACTGTGCAGATGTCACTTTCTCCTGAACGCTTACACAAACCACCCTATTTAAAGCTATACCTAGTTCCTCTGCAATGAACTGAATTGCATCCATCAAAAAAACATGTGTTAGAAACAACCTTACCAGAGCAATGGTTATAATAACATTTGGGAATAGGGTTTGCTTTGTTGTGCAAATGAGTTGCTGCTAATGCAGGGTGTGTTTTAAGTCGGTCTCTTGGGATTTCAAAATGCCGAGTTTAAGCAAGGTACACAAGAGGGGATCAGGGGAGATATATGCCAAGCAACATGAAGCTCTCCAAAGAGCCAAAGAATAGGAGCTAAAAACCGGCAAGGACCATCCCCTAGCACCAACAGAGAGGAAATATACCTCAAAATCCAGCACTCTGGATTTAAACCTCCAGCCTCCTTGATTGTGAGATAATATGCTTCCATTTGTTAAAGCTTCCCATTAGCAGCATTTCTGAGGTAAGGGCACCTAGAGGCCCTCCAGGTCCTCCTGCCTCCACATTATTTCACAGGATGGATCACCTTCAAACCAAGAAGGAAAAAAATAAAAAGAACACACTTACCACCATCCAGCCTTCCCCAGCTCCTTGTGGCACTGGGGCACAGGCTACACTTCCCCCGTGGGTTTGGAGACTGTCAGAAGTCTGGCTGGAGCGGAAAGCCTCAGCTTCCTTCAGAGTGGTTTTCAACGACCGACCTTGCAGCTCATGGCCCGAAGCGTAACCACGACACCGCCAGGGCTCCTTCCACGAAGCTGGCTACAGCATTTTACCTATGGGAGATGTTCATTGTCTAGGCTCCACTACCCCGACTGTACCTTCACTTTAGGACGTAGACTGAAGGGCAGCAGGACATGAGCTACTGCCTGGCAAAGATGAAGTAGTCAAGAAAGGTTTGTTGATTATAATGAATGTATAAATGTCCATGCTGTCTGATACCTCTTGTTTCACACGTTCTTTTTTCTATATCTGAAGTACCTTAATTCAACCAGCCATGGCCATCTCTCGACTCCTGGACACTTTTCGCTATAAACATCTCTTGCTTACCTAATGGTCTCCCAAACCCTCTTGGATCAAAGAAGAGTGCACCGGAAGTCATCTTCGTATGCTTCTCTCCGACAACACTGCAGCGAGAAGAACAAAAAAAGACAGTTGAACACAACTGACTTGAATAATGCAATAGATCAGGAAAAAGGCTTAAACATGTAGATCAGAAACATACTCTGATCATAATTACATAGAAGAACAAATCCCAGAGCCACAGTTTGCTTTTTTTTCCCATAAATGCTTTGGCATCCAGCACAAGGTCTCGGTGTGTCACTTTGGTTCACTAGTTGAGGCACAGGCTAATTTCTGGAAATTCCACGTGGTCAGGGTTTCAGAAAAGACAACTGGGGAGATCCAACCAGGTGACCAGCTTGCTTCGGCTCCTAGCCTTGGGGATGTTCCCAACTGAAGGGAAGTGGGGGGTCACTCTTACTCATGTTGCCCACTGTGCCAAGGATGTTACCTATCTCACCGCCTTTTACCCTCACAACAAGTGAAGATGGTATTATTATTATTATTATCCATGTAACCTGAGCTTCGGAGAGTCAACAAATTGCTCAAGGTCACATCACAAGAAAGTAGTTTGATTGGAATAGGAGTCAAGTGTTGTGTGGCCACAAAACCCACATCTGTCCTTTCACACCAGCGCAGCCTCTGTGACCCTGCGTTCAAGTTCTAAAACACAGAACCATTTCCTTCGACATGATGAACTCAGGTACCTGTCTTATTGCCTTTGACTCTTTGGCCATTATTTTTCTGATTACACTGAATACAGTGTGGACTATTTTCTACAATTTACTCTTTATAAAAAACGCTGACCTACCTAAGTATAAATCCGTTATGATCAATCCTAACCCTTGGCAACAGTATATGTGCCCAGGTAGACTTGTGTGCCATTAAAGACAGTTTGAGGTGGATGACCAGGCCTTTCTTTCACAGCACCTCTGAGCCGACTCATACCTCTGGCTCACACAGTATCCATGAGCAGCTAGCTGTGACTGCCTTTGAACTGCAGAGCCTCATAAAACTTAGCAGAAACCTTGGGAATGCCACAGTGTCACAAAGAAGCCACTCCAGTTTGGAGGCCTGCTTAAAAAGGTGGCTCTTCCAGGTCACTACCTGAAACATTTCAGCTCCCCAAATGTACCGATTTCATTTGATTATGAAGGCCAGTTTCCAAGTCCCGGATATGACTGTCTGCATTTCCCAGTCATGACTTTCTCCTTTCCTTGTCCATATAAACAAGAGAAGAGGATGCAGGCAGAAACACAAGGGGAGACGAAGAGAACTAATTTGCTGCATTACATTTTAAAGAGCCAAAGCTTGAAATATGCCTTCCTCCAAGGAGGATTGTAATGGAACAGCAAACTTGCCAAAGCGCTTTGGAGTCTGTTCCCAAGGCAGCCCTGTCTGGTGCCATCACTGGAGCAGGGACATTCAAGGGCAGAGGCATGCAGGGCCATCATCGGGTAAAAGATATCACCATCATCGGGTGATTTTTTTTGATCCACTGACTCGTTCCAGTCAATCACGGGCAAGGGCATGTCATAATCAGAAAGGGCGACTGAGTGGAAACAAAGATGGACGTATAACCCTCAAGGTCAACAAGGGCAATGGTGAAACTTGTGTGCTTTCGTGAAAGCTGAAGGTGCTTCCACAAACTTCCCATGGTGGGGATGGATTAGCTTGTCAGCTAGACATACACAGCCTAACTTGTGTCCGCTGTGCTGAAACCCTGAAGACACTGGCCCCCACAGATTAGTAAATTAATAGTGCACCATTATACAACGTGCTCACTGGGTGATCTGCCCCTGACTTCTGGGACCTTCTGTCTACTCTGAAAAGAAGGATAAACAAGTCTCCATGTGCAACAGGAAACAACCAACCTTCTCAACATTGTTGATGGTCTCTAGTGTGACACCCTGTCATTTGGCCCCGTTACCAGTGGCTTTTGGAAAAAGATGTTCTCTCGCAGGTAGGGGCTGCAAGAGGCCTTAGAGATTCATCTAATGCACCCCCTTATTTTACTGATGAAGCTTTGCAGAGATGGGTAGGTTTAGGGAAACCAAGTCTTCAACTTTGAGGAGACCACAAAGCACAATTCCAGGAAACGTACCATGAATTTGCCAGCATCCTGCTAAATGTGCACACCCGCGTGGGCATCCCCAGGAGCAGACCTGAATTTGTCAGTGTGTTCCAATTTGGCATTTGGGAAAGTGCAATCCCCTTCTGGTCCAGAAAAATAAAAATATTCAGAAACTCTGGTGTGGCTTTTGCATCTGTACCGAAGTACAAAAACTGGCCCAGAGAAGGAATAGGGATGTGTTCCACGCCTTTTCTCCTCTCCCTTTCTTGACCTGCATCACACACTGGGCTTGGCTGTGGGGAGGGTTGGGGGGCAAGTGGAGAGAGTTGGGAATGAGACAGAGAGAGACAGAGAGAGAGAGACAGAGAACAGTGTACATTGGAACTTGACTCAAAGAATGTTAGTCAGCTTAAGAATGCCTTTTGGGAAACAAATATAAATATAAAAAGTCCCTGTGCATCCAGCCAGACTGTTGACTGGTGCAAATGGTTGATGGTGCTGAGGGAGGGAGGTCTGTGTCCACCTGAAGCCACCTCAGAAGAACCACCCTGATGACGGATCCCTGAGACACCCCGGTCATTGAAAGCCCTCTGGAGCACAGTCCTGCTGGGACACCTGTGAGATCCATGAAATTCACCACCCCGGGTTGGGAGGTGGAGTTGTGGGGGTGGGGGGGATGTTGGAGATCCGAAAGGTGAAAGATGTGCAAAGGAGCAGAGGATGACAGTGAAGGAGACAGCTGCTCAGAGAGGAGGAGCGGGGGAGCAGGTGTCTAGGGCTCCCAGGAAGAAGGGACTGGGGGGTGAGCTGTAGAACTCGTGATCCTTTCTCCTAACAGCCCTCCCCCCATCCACCTTCACCCTGGCAGAGCAGAGTCTCTCAGGGCCAAGTGCCAGGGCGGTGAGCGAAGCAGGGGGATAAGGCCCCAAACACCTAGGAGCCAGCCTTCCTCTGCTGCCCAGGGGGCGGTCATGAGTTGACAACTGGTAAGGAGACCGGAAGGACTTAGGATGTGTTCTGCTTTCTGCCTAAAGAAAGCAAAATCACAGTAAACCTAGGAAGCCTGGTCTTTAAAGGGAGACCAGTGAGACTTTGTATCAGGCAAAAAAAAAAAAAGCCAAGCTCACTGCCATCAAGTTGATGCCAGGGCCTCATGACCCTATAGGGCCAATGGGCTACCCCTGGCGGGTTCTGAGGCCTCAATTCTTTCCAGGAGCAGCCAGCCTCCTCTTTTGATCATCCCGTAGCTGGGGGGTTCAAACAGCTTACCTTGTGGTTAGCAGCACAACTAGTAACCCATTACCATCACCCGTCTCTGTTTCTACTGGAAATAGAAGCATGAAAATGAAATTGTCAGCAGGTTCCTGTCTCTTCTTCCCTTTGAGGAGTGTCCACCTCTCCAACATCCAAACCTTCAAAAGGGCATCGAATAAATATTGGTTGATAGAGGCTTTACACACCCCCAAAGGCTTGCCTGTAGTGCCAAAAAGCATCTGTGTTCCACTAGCGTTGTGAGTTTAGTATTCTTCAGCTAAAGAAAACAGTCGGGACCTGTAAGCATCCTCAAAGCTAAATAATAAAACACGACTCGAGTCTAAATTGTAAGCAGGAATTGGAGGAAGTTTTCACATGTTAGGGTAAGAATTATTATTCAAAATTCTGTAAAATGTACGGTATTGTGGAAAACACTTTTTTTTAAGCTTAGGCATTGTAAGAGATAATAGTTTAGTGCTAGTTAAGGAAAGACCCTTTCCACCTAGCGTCAAATTCCTTTTCCTTACTTGCATGGTAATACAGGAAATGTGTTCATAGAGTGTGTTCAGATAGCAAGATTGCTTTTCCTTTTAAAGGAGTCCTGTAGCACCTTCCAGTCAAAGAGCTTTATCACATACCTGGTGGTCAGTTTCCAAAAGGCAGCAAACTAGAAAAACTTACAGAGCAGCTCTGCTGGTCTACTGGGCACACAGGGTGGAGGGGTGGAGGGGAGGCGGGGGGGGGGGGGGGGGCGCACCAGGAGTTCAGATCAACTGGATGACA
>PVJH01001554.1:0-124499 GCA_004026705.1 Nesogale talazaci | reverse complement strand
CCATTTTTTAACACCATGAGTATATCCTGAAAGATAAACAGGAATCTTTTACTTCCTCTGTATTTTGGGTTCCCGCCATTCGCCACGTATGATGCCTGTCTTCTCTTTCTGATCCCTGCAGGACAGAACATTATTCCATCCTGTGAGCAGCAGTTGCATGGATTGTAATCCCGCCGAGAAGAAAATTTTCATGGCCAGATGTGACCCTCTCTCTGAGACTCAGCAGTGGATTTTTGAACACATTAATATGACTGTTTTAGAAAAATTTAACGACCATGCCAGCTCCTAGGAAGAACAACGGAAGAAAGGAGGAGCAATTATTTACAGATGGCAAACTCGTGGTGGCCAGCCTCTGGGTCGAAGGAGTCAGGAATAAATTTCCTAGATCCAGGAAGCCTGGTTTCAAGATGGGCAAAGGCCACGTGTAAGTAGGTTGTCCTGAAGAACTTCCTGCCTCTGAAGAACTTGGCTGAGCACCTCACCAGCTGCTTCTGAGAACTCGAGACTGGCAGTTCCCTTGCTGGCCAAGGGCAAAGATTATTTAGGGACTTTTCAAGACAACTGCTGAGAGTTAACAAATCCTAGCTTTTCTCAGGTCAAATCCTGCAGTAGTGAGTAGCTATGAATGGATCCTATCCCTTGGGCGGGAGGGGGGTGGAGTAGAGTGCATGACTGCTTGGACAGCCTAAGGATACCACAGGTTTAGAACTAGACACACGTGGGGAGCTGTACTCTTTGGTGCCATTCTCTGACTACGAATGGGTTAAGCAGGTTTAACCCTTAAAAGTGCTGCAGATGATTTTAGAGTGCTCATACCATCCGGTGTTCTTTTACTTTTCAACATGGGGGCAATATCTAAAGACTTAAAATATAAGACTTAAATTACATAATGAAATGGAAGTGTTCCCATTATTTCATTTACGTTTATCACTTTTTGGGGGGCTGGGGGAGGGATTGTCTTAGAACAGAGGTATCATGTTGCTCCTGAAGTTCATGCTCCATAAATCAGCTAAAGTTCTGATTCAGTGCCCTTGTATGAATCAAATAAATTAGAAGTAATAATGCTAACAGCTATGCTACCAAGTTACTCCAAAGAGAAATATTTCACAGAAGCAACAAAACCATAAAATGCTTCAGAGGGGGATTTCTCGAGAAAAATCTATTTTTACTTTTCTATTATTTTTAAATTTTTTAAAGTTTAATGTTTGTCCAGTCATAAATTTTATTAAGGAAGGAAATGGAGTGCAGTCCATGTAATTTGTTCAGGACATTCTTAAACCCAAATAAATCTACACTCCAAGTGGCAAGTGAAATGGCTTAGTCCACTTTAATTCTGTTTTACAAGGGTTGGGGACTTGGAAGTGGTTTTGTTGGCTGATTGGTTGGTTGGTTGGTTGGTTGGGTTTTTTCTTTGTTTGTTTTATATTACTGATTTTGATGATGTTGTTGTTGCTTTATTTGGAAGCACAGAAAAGGAATTTCCATTAAATAAAGTGCTTAAGACACCATTTTCTGTTACAGGGACAATATTTCAGGGGTGAAGAGAAATTATTAGAATAATAAATGGAACATGTAATCCCTACAGAATTTTTTTTACTTTATGATAATGATGGGTCTGGGGGAGGAATGTACAGGATAGTCTCTAGAGGAATGAATCATTCATTATGCATTTCTCAAAATTTTTCAAATAGAAAACAGTTTTCTCTTTGCTTGTGATCTTTTTCAAAAGCTCAATTTTCCTACTCGTAAAATAGTCTCTCATTTGAGATATAGATGCATTACATTTAATAACTGGAAAGACCCTTTGAGTCTAATCCCTTGGTTTTTAGTGGTATACATAAATCCCAGAGAAGGCAGGTCTACCTTGAAGCAGGGCAGATAAGTCCAGTGCTTTGTCTCCTCTGCTGTGCTGTCTCTCCTTTAGCTTGGGTGGTTCTGATTATAGCTGTGATTTACACTTTACCTCCCTGGCCTACTAGAAATGCAATTCTCTTTTAGAAACCTTCATACATGAAACTTCTTAAAAATGTTCTCCTTGAAATCTAATCAAAACGTCCAGTTAAACTGCTCTCCTAATAGTTGGGGAAGAGCTATTTAGTTATGTTTACTGCAATGTCAAGCATTTTTTGAAGAGTTATTATTTTAAAAGAGTCACAGAGATATTTTGTGTAGGTCAAGAGATTTTGAAGTATTCAAGATGCATAGTGGAGAAAATCAATAGTGAGAAATTAACCTGTGTGCTGAGCAATTCCAGAGAGTGAGAGAAGATTTAGAGCAATCTGGATGTAGAATGAGATGAGCCTATAAAAATGCACATAATGTCATTAAACAGTTGAATGCTATTTACAATTCCACCAAAGAGCCCACCCTGAGTTCTGTACCCTGAACGCCTCCGTTTGAAATGATCCCTTAGGAGACTGTAATTAGGTGAAGCTAGCCATAACATGTTTGCCACGGCCCCATGACAATTCCTAACCTTACATCATTTTGGTGTAACACCCAAGGATCAGCGAAGATTTGTCGTCAGGGGGAAGGTTTCTCAGCTCTAACTTGAACTCTGCGTAAAAGGATGTAACACCCACATAATTCTTTTTTTTAATTTTTAAATAGAAGTTTGAAGGATTAAAATCTTCCTGGGTGGTGCAAACAGATAGGTCATGAACCCACTGCAGCAGCACCACAGAATGAAGACCTGGGGATCCACAGCGGTAAAACATCACTGCTCCCAAATCCCCCGTGGAACTGCTTTGTGCTCAGTGGGATCTCCAGGAGTCTGAATCAACTCTAGAGCAATGGGTCTGGTTTGGGTTGTTTTTGTTTTTCGAGATGCTGAAACCAAAATTAGAACTTAAAATTGCTAAGCAAATGGTAAATGTGTGCTAATGGAAAACATACAAATGGAACCAAATAACCTAGCCCCAAGCAGGAGGGACACTGCCAGCTAACCACATTGCATTCCCAGCACCACTGAAGGCTCTGCTTCCATACCCACTTGAAGTGCTGCCACTACCATCCCAAAAATGTAACACTGCATGTGTTTGTATACTTCTTTGACAAAGCGGACTGAAGAGTTCTCAGAAAGACTCCCTTTCCTGGGAATGACATGAGTTAGAAATAGGACAGTAGAGTATGTCCTACAGTTTTATCCAAAAGGGAGGATTATCTCATAAAGTAAATCTGATCTCCTGCTGCTTTTCCATAATAAGATATGGTTTTATGAAACATTAGAAAATAGTTCCTTTTGGAAATCATTTTTATGGATTTACTGAGAAAAGGCCGTGCTGAAAAACAATTGTAAAGTAATTATGAGATTTATACTTTTGTCAAGGCTGGATTAATACTATGGCAATAACAATGTATTGGCTTCTGAGTCTATTGTTTAGGTTTTTTACATATGTTAACACATATAATTACCTGACTGTTCTTAAATGCATATCAGAAGTCTTGATGAATAATGCAAGTACCAGGATTATTTCATGAATTGATGACATAGAACTTTATACAATAAATAAATAACACATCATGAAAATGGGTTTACAGTTAGCCAAACAATGTGTTGGGCCCATTCTCTCTGTGGTCTTGAGAAACATCAAACCAAAGCCAACAGTCAAGAACATTTCCTTTTGGGAGCAATAACATGTTTTAAAAGGAGATAACAGCTGAACCTAAATAAACTAGAAGGTACAAATATATCCTTGTGCTTCTTAGCCTCATGGGGGTGGGGTGGGGTGGGGAGTCTATTTCAATCCCCTTTTAAGCATTTAAGAAAACAGAAAAAAAACGAATCTTTTATTGGGAGGTCTGACACTATAAACTTGATGTCAGAGCCATCCCAAAAGTCTGTGACGTTTCCATGACGTGGCCCTCTATCCAGCCATGGAAGGCCATGCTCACCGGTGTGGGACACTCACTCCCGGGGCCACCTGCACCTGGGTTCTGAGCACAGTAGGCGGTGTGCTTGTGACAGATCCCTGTTTCTGACTTCCCATTTTAAAGGCCACAGACTGTTAATTCCCTGGCTCCCAATTGCTGCTAGCCTAACATTATTCGGAATTCGAAGCCATGCTTATCCTTGTGATGCTGGGAACACTGATTTATTCTCAGGAACCAGTTCAGCAAAATCTCTTTGGCTTCTTTTCTTCCAACAATAGAAAACCATGATACTTTTTCCAGCAAACAGATGCTGGAAATGTCCTGAAATCAAGCATTTTTATGTAAGTCCTGAGAAGGAACACCTCCAAAGGGAAAAAATTGAATTGATTCCCTATGGTTGTGGGAGTAGCTCTAAATGACAAGCTACGCGTATCTCTAGACGTGGGGATGAGCATAATCCGTTCTATTTGCCTCATCAACAAATTCTATTTTATCATCTGATAGCTAAGGTTATATGCCCACGTGGCTGGGCCTGATGATATTCATGGTTTGATAGCTATTCTGTGATCATCCTCCATTCTATGATCCATTGTGAACAGCCAAACAAGTTGAAAGAGGAATTTCTTTAGGGGTGTGAACTAGATTCAAAATAAATGGATATTTTGGTAAAATATGCCTCTCTTACCTGCATCCAGCTCATCAGAATCTAACTTTTGGTTTCCTTCATGGGAGATAAGCCAGTAGGCTATCATCCAATCTATTGATTGTGGGTTTGCCATCTTCAACAATCATGTGAATCACAGAAAGCCTCCAGCCTGACGCCTGACTTACGAGTTTGAAACTTGGCAGCTTCAACAGCTGTTTGAGCAACTTCTTTGAAATAGCACTGTGTCTATCTGGAGAGGTATGTGTGTGTGCTCATGTGTGTGTACACCTTACTGATTTTGTTCCTCCAGAAAACCTAGCCTAAGACATCATTATAATGCCCAGATGACACCACTAACTGTAATTACTCTTCACCTGTGAAACGGGTGCCTGAGAACACTGAAGCATGACAGGTGGCTAGTCATTTCCGCAGAGCCGACACTGGAAGATGACGCTTTGATTTATGTCTGTAGCCTTTGCTTGCAGAACTGGGAGCTGTTTGCAACTCTATTTAGTGGACTTGACATTAGCCTGAAGCTTTTATTCACAGGCACTCATTCCTACACCTGACACAGCAGACTGGTGTGTATGATACTGTCTTCTCAGCAGATGTCTCAGATACATGTTTGATCCTTCACTTCAAAGAAACTTGAAAACACTACTTTTGCCCCGCTGCTTGAAGTTGTGTCTTTCAGTTCAACCTCCAATAGTCACTCAGGTACCTAGAGTTCTCTGTTTTCCACATTTCCCTGGTCCCATAAATTGATGTAACCTCAATCTTATAGGCGATGTTTTTCTTTTGGCATTATTCACCTTTGGGAATCTTGGTGACAAACATCCTATATTTTCAGGGACACTCTTATGCCATTTGTCTTATATGCTTTATAATAATGTCTCCTATGCTTTATCAATGACAATTGGTCATCAGCACTAATAAGCAAAGAACATTTTAAGTTTTCCTGACAAAACTATAAAGTGAGTAAGCAGTTTAGCTATAGTTTTCCTAACAAAAACATATAGCTAATAGGTCTATTATAAATACTAGTACAAATGCCAAGTATTGTCAAGCTGATTCCAAGTTACAGTGACCCATGCATGTGAAAATAGAACTGAGTTCTATAGTGTTTTCATTGTTTGACTTTTGGGAAGTAGATCACCAAACCTTTCTTCTGAGGTACCTCTGAAGTGTCTCAAAACACTAACATTACTTTAAGCAATTGAGTGTGTTAACCATTGTGTTAACCATCAATGCCAATAAAATTCACATTAAAATTATTGTTATCCAGTTGATTCTGACTCATAGCAATCTTATAGGACCGAGAAGAACCTCCCCATAGTGTTTCTATTGCTGGTCACCTTTGCAAGAGCTCTTTCAGATGGCCAGTTCAAACAGTAGACCATTCAGCTAGCTGTAGATCGCATAACTCCAGGGCCACCAATCAATGCAGTCTACAAGACATCAACTGTGTTCACGCCTTCCTTTCATCTAAGAATTGAGTAAAATCCATTATATTTTATGATTGCCCACTGAATTTACCTGGTTGCTTAACATATCATTTAATGGAAATTTTTGAAATAAGAGTACTTTCATCCAATGTAAATATTCTTGTTAAGATAACTCTAATCTAAATGCTTCCATTTAGATTGACTTTTTTTACTCTCTAGGTGGTACAATGCTTGGTAGACTAGAGGGTCAATGAAAAAGAAGAAGACTGTCACCTTGATGGACTGGCCCAATGGCTACAACAATGGGCTCAAATATAATCACACAGCACCAGACAGTATTTCCTTTTGTCGTACATAGGGTTGTTATGGAATCAACTCAAATAGTTAAGCAGTAGCATAATAATTGAAAAGTTTGTGGCACAAATCTACCCAGAGGCACTCAGAAGAAAGATGAGGCAATCTACTTCTGAAGTCACCACCAGGAAAAGGCCAGAGCACAGAGGATTACTCTGAGACGGGTGTGGAAGCCGTGAATCAGAACTGATTTAGTGACACCTGGAACTGGTATCATGATTTTTAATTTAGTTAAAGTCGATTGAGTCATTTTATCCCTCCCAATATAAAAACAGTAAATGCTCAACATGAAGACTATTAACCACTGTAATTGTTTGTTGTGACAACATAGCACCTGTAAGAACATAGGGATGGAATTTAGTTTGATAATTAAAAGAGGTCACAGCTTGACGACCTCCTTTGAAGGTGCAAGGATGACTCTTTGGAGGCCAGCCCCCTCTCTCTGCCTTCACCTTTCGGCTATCAAGCCACTCAGAGAGCTGCCAGAGCCTCAGCCATTGGATCCATAAGAATTTGCATACATCAGGTGAAGTTCCTGCATTCTGCATCATTGCACGGCTGAAAGAGTCTGAAGAGGGATTTCTGGACTAGTTTTAGACTTAAGGGCTTGAGTTGGACTGGGCTGGGATTTTTGTAATCATACACAAATACCTCTTGATATAAAACTCTTTCTTATACGTATATGAGTGTCTCTGAATTTGTTTTTCCAGTCAACATGGTCTAAGACAATCACAATACTCATTTTTAATACGTAGTAGCTTGTGTGTAACATGGTGAGCTGCCAGAGGTCAGGCTAGATTCAGAAAGGGAGGTCGAACAAGGGATATCATTGGTGACGTCAGATGGATCTTGACTCAAAGCAGAGAATCAGGAACATGCTTACTTATGTTTTATGGACTCTGCCAAGGCATTTGATGAGTCATAACAAAGTATCAATAACCTTGAGAAGTGTGGAAACTCCAGAACACGTTATTGTGCTCATATATAATCAAGAGGTAGTCGTGGGAAGAGAACCAGGGCATACTACATGATTTAAAGTTTTGCTGATGAAGATCAAGGATTACAGTCCTCAGTACGGATCACAGCTCATGGTAAAGAAGACTAAACGCCTCACTACTAGACCACTAGGTAACATCGTGATAAATGGAGAAAAGGTTGAAGTTGTCGAGGATTTTGTCTTGTTTACATTCACAATCAATGTTCATGGAAGCAGCAGTCAAGCAGTCAAAAGATAAGTTGCTGTAGACCAGGGATCAGCGAACTCTTGAGCCCGAAGAGCCGATCCTGTCCTTCTTAACAACTTTAAGATCACTCAAGAGCCTTAAATATGTTTTCTCCAAATAAATGAAATCACCGCCAACTGAAATAATAACCGTCAAATGTCTTTAATGTGACTTCAGAGCCGCACATTCACATTGAAATAGCCACACGGGCCCGCGAGCCACAGTGTGCCACCCCCTGCTTTAGACACATCTGTACAAGGTCTCTGTTGAGTATGAAAATGCAATAGTGTTGCTTTGAGGACTAAGATACACCTGGCCTAAGCCATGGTATGTTCAGTGGCCTCATATGCATTTGAAAGTTAGACATCGAATAAAGAAGACCCAAGAAGAAGTCATATACTAAATATATGGTGCTGGAGAAGAATATTGAACATGCCATGAGCTAGTGAAAAAGACAAACACATTTACGTGGTAAGAAGAAAGGCCAGAGGGCTCCCTAGAGACAAGCATGTCGAGACTTCCTCCTGCATACTTGGAACGTGCTTTCAGGAGAAACCAGTCCCTGGAGAAGTACCTAATAGTCAGTAAAGCTGAGGGGTAGTGAAAGAGAGGAAGGCCTTTAAGGAGATGGGCTGCCACCAGGGCTGCCACCAGGGCCTCCAGGATAGGAACAATTGTGAAGACGGCACAGTAAGTTGTGTGCATGTCGATGTTTCTGTGCCTCAGTGTCAGATACAGAGAGAGAGGCAAAAAGTATCTGAATCACTATTTGCCCAAACAACTTTATATGTAGTATCTTAGTGAGCACTAATGTTTATAGGACTGGTGTTAGATATATGAGGAAACCAAAGGACTCGTAATCAAGGGGCTTGCAAGATCAAGGTCACATAGCAAATTAACAGCAAAGCCAGGACTAGACTTCAGACCAGCTGATGCTTGGGCCTCTGCTCCTTTTCATTCTCATGATACTTTATCCCTCCCTGCGGAGCCATTCACCCACAGCAAAACTAACGCAGAGTTCGATTAAGTTACTTCAAAATAGCATGCACCGTCATTTCCCTGAAGGCCTATGATTTTAACCCCTTAATTTTGTTTGTTCTTCTCTATACCTGCATGTTTTTGTTGGTTTTCCCATAGGCTTATTAAAGTAAGAACACCAATCTGAATCCAGGATTATTCCCTCTTAATGAGATTTCCAGGGTATTTTGAAGAAAAGAAGTGATCAACTCAAGGTATTTACAGAGCTCTAGATGATAAATCCTAAAGCAAATACCTAGTACTTGGTGATTATTAATAAGTGCAGCCTTCCGAGTGGAGAAACACAGACACCAAGAAGAGAGTCCACACTTGGTTTTTAGAAGGATTTTTTTTTGGGGGGTGGGGGTGGGGAGAGGATCACTGCTCTCCGGTGGTGGGAGTAGGAGGCCCAGCCCCACTGCTGGAATTGAACCTCCATCCCAGGGCCGCAGTCGTGCGCACAACCACTACGCCACCGGGGCTCAGCCCTAGAAGGATTCTAAATTGACTTCTTCTCAACATTCTTAGGTCTGAGAATTCTGTCCAAGTATATTTTTTACCAATTTGAGACTCTCGGTATCCACTGATATGACTTCTTTCTGTAGCAGTTTTCCTTTCTGTAGATTCTTGTAAACATTCAGATGGCTAGGTTTTGCTCCAGATCTACAAAAGCTCATATCTGGGGTGAGACCACTGGGCACAGAAAATTCTACAACTGAAAAAGTCAAAATGGCTTTATGCTCCAGTGCTTAAGTTTTTGCCCCTGGCAGATCCAAGTTAATTCTCTAACATGTTTGCCTTGCTGGTATATAAGTAGACATCTGGAAGAATGGCGAGTTTTAATCTAAAGCTAAGTTTATCTTGAGCGACATTTATCCATTTTACTTCAACTCTTCTCTGGCTTATTTGGCCAGTGTTCATTCACATCTAGCATTGCAGGACTGAAAGAGCTTGTGAAAAAACCGATTGCTGGACCCCAAGCCCCAGAATTTCTTGTTCAGTCATTTGATTAGGTCACAAGAGTTTACATTGCTAATAAGTTGCCATGCGATGCTGATGTTAATCATCTGGGTTCCACTCTTTGAAGGCAATTGCCTAGTCTTACCATTTTGAAAATACCTTCTTAAAGATAGCTTTACTAATGCTACTATGAAATGTTTAATAATTGTTTTTTACATCATCTACTGAAAATGATAAACACAAACCCAATAAAACACCAAGTGGGTATAACTCAAAAAATATCTCTAGCCAGAAGGAAGTTCTTCATGCAAAGCTCTTCATTGTAACATCACAAACCTGGAAAACCAAGAATAAGCAGTGTTATGATAGCAGATATATTTTTATCACAATATTCTCAGTTAAAGCATAATAAATAGGTCAAGACTCCAACCATTAAATTTTTGTCACTAATTATATCGATAATTTTATTATTATTGTTCTTTCCTCTGCATTATTAGTGAATTTTAAACTGCTATAGAACATTCCTAAAATGTCAAAAGAAAATAATTTACTTAACTTTGTGTTATAAGTATTTAGTATTTTATCCTTCGCCTTCAGATTATAGATATTTTTTAGTTTTATGTTAAGAAGGAAACATTAATTTCTAATATAAATAGGTACCCAAGCTCATTTCTCATTTCAAATACAGAGTTTAGCTATGACTAACGTTCTTCCCATCTTTGAAAAATGTTGCAAATTTAATTAAAAGTCTTTTAAGTGTAACAATAGCACACTATATTCAATTCAGTTCAGTAACGTCATTAGAAAAAATTGCAGAAGGTAAAGAAATGCTTAACATTTCTGCCATGCTGAAACTGTGCTTCTCTCAAATTTCTAATCTTTTCATTGAAAGCAAATACCAAGTTCTTTTAAAGATTGCTTCTCCCTCATTCTCTGTCTTCAAATAATAAAACTGGGAAAAATTGTTTTCTTTTTCATGTATTCAATCTTCAGTCTCTTATAGTACACAAAGTAAACCACCAAATTATTAATTTTTAAATACTTTATTGTGAATACCAAGAATGCTTAAGAGAGACTATAATGGGGAAGATGTTTCACTTTGCTGATGCTTTTTATACACAAATGTTGCTGTGACTTAAAGAATAATGATAAACCCAAAACATAACATGCATGAACCTAGAGGAGAAGTGAAATAAGTCAATCACAAAAGGCCAAATGTTGTATGAGTCCACTGAATATTAAAAGTCAGGAAAAGGCTTGTACATAGAAACATTATTTGGTTGTTACCACAGGGCAGAGATGACCACAGGTAGCATCAGAACCTTGCTTGCTATCAGGGAGGTGGACTTGAAGCATTTGCTGATAAAGATCAAGGACAGAAGTCTTCTGTATGGATTACAACTCAATGTAGAGAAAACAAAAATCCTCACAAACATAGACATTTTCAAGGATAGGGCCTTGCTTGCATCCACAATCCATGCTCAGGGAAGCAGCAATCAAGAGACTAGGTAAATTGGCTGCACGAGGTCTCCGTATGAGGCCGGGGTTTGACTTGGGAAATACTCCAGTGACATTCATGTATGTATAAGAAATAACTTTATATCAAGAAGTAGTTATCTATTGAGAAAACCTCCCAACCCAGACCAACTCAAGTCCATAAGTCTGAAACTAGTATGTAAGTCCCTCTTCAGACTCACACAGCCATGCAATGATGCAGAATGCAGGGAGATCCCAGGCCGGTGGGTTCAGGGGTGCAGTTCACAGAGGTCTCTGGCAGGTCTCCACAGGAAGGTAAAGGCAGAGGAAGGAGGGTGGAGAGGTTCCCAGACCCTCCTTATGAAAAGGTCACACCCACAAGAAGTCACCATCAAGCTGTGACCAATCTGTGACCAATCCCCTGCACTACTAGATATCTTCAAGTTGACATGAAATTGTGTACCAATACTCTATCGAGTATTAAAAAGTCAGGAGGTTACTTTGCGAACTAAGGTGTGCCTGACCCAAGCCACAGTATTTTCAATCGCCTCATATGCATTTGAAAGTTGGATATTGGAAAACTAAAGAAAAGTGGTGACCTTTGAACTATGGTGTTGGCACAAAGTGTTACGGACTTCCCAAAGAACAAACATATCCGTCCTGTAAAAAGTACAGCCAGGGCTGAGCCCCAGTGGCGTAGTGGTTGTGCGCGGGACTGCGGCCCACTGGGATAGAGGTTCAATTCCAGCTCCACAGGGGCAAAGGATGGGCCTCCTACTCCCACCACCAGGGCAGTAATGCCCTAAAAAAAAAAAAAGTACAGCGAGAATGCTCCTTAGGAGCAAGGATGGTGAGATTTTTGCCCCACATACTTTAGACATGTCATCAGGAGACACTGGCCCTGGAGAAGAACCTCATCCTTATTAAAGTGGAGGAGCAGTGAAAAAGAGGAAGAACAATTCAGGATGACACACGACTGGGCTTTGTTTTGTTCTGTCATACAACGGGTCGCTGTGAGTCAGACTCCACAACACGTAACACCATACAAAGCAGAGAGGGAGGAAAAACCACTAACAAGAAAGTAGACATGCATGAATTTAGGTGAAGAGAAAGGAATATACAAGAGAGAGGTCAGCACAAGATGAAAGTAAAGGAAGTCGCTGGGTGAGACTGCGAGTAAATGGCAAACACAATCCTGCAATAACAGTCATCTATAAATGGCTACATAGACATGCAAGGTGAACAAGTGTACGGTGGCCTATGGAGTACACTGGGGAGTATAGAATGTTTGGCAGAAGATATTGCTACTACATCCCTATTTGTACATGCTGAAAAATATGCCCACAGAGAGCTGAGCACATAAGAGGCAAAGCTTAGCTCAAATCCAACACGTAGAAGGACTGAATTGCTGGGTTTGAAGACTTGGGCCATAGTCTCCGAGTTAACAAGCATATGATACAATTTTTGGTCTCTCCCATCAGGAGCAAACAGAGTGAAGAGAAACAGGGATGCAAGAACACAGTTGACCCAAAGGTGTGCTGACCCCCATGAACTGCAGCTTCCATGAAGGTGGTCCCTACTACTAGCAGGGACTACTCTGACTAGACTCCCAAGAGAAGATTATGGACAGAGGAGGAGAAAAGTGTGTAACCATATTCAAAATCATTTTTGGTGATTGATGGAACCTCTGAGACGGTGTCCATAAGACACCCATCACACCTGGAACCGAACCCACTCTGTGTTCAGCCAAACAATGAGAAGGCCTCTAAAGTGAGCACTGACCTCAGGACTGTACTTCTTGGAGCAATCAACCCTAGGAGACCAAGAAGGGATGCTCTTCTCCAAAACAACGTTCAGAAAGGGGGAAGAAAGAAGGACGGAGGAAGCCTGGAACTCGGGAAGAATTGAGAAGAGCAACAGTGAGGGGCCTGCTACTCATGTCCTGAAACAAACTGAGTAGAAATTATTGACAGGGAAATGAACGTGTTCTGTGAACTTTCATCTAAACTCCAATAAGATGCCAAAGAAAAATGTTACTCCAACATTGCCTGAGCTTGCACCCTTGTCATACATACACAAAGAATATTTTATACAACTAGTACTGTGATTACGAACCAGCCGTCCTCACGTTCACCTGAATCACGGTGGCCACTAGGGTGTTCGAGTAAAGTTTAAGTCTACCTTAGCTAAAATCGGGTTGGCCGTGCACCTCAACTTAAGGAAAAGATCTACTTATAGCATCAGGACTTTCCATTTGGTGGAATCAAAGGGAACTATAGAGTGATTTCAGTGGATGATTTTTTCCAAAGTAGATACTTGGCCTTTCCTCCCAAGGCCTCTGTGGGTGGATTGGAACTTGGCACTAGTTTTGGTAACAGCAAATTGTATTAACCTCTTGTCACCACCCAAGGACCCCAATAAAGTGGTGTCAATATTGCAAGCCACCTGTGTTCAGATTTTGTCGAGAAAAATTAAAATAGCTGCAGATCCAAAAATTCCTTTTAGGGCCACAAATCGGTTGGCAGTGCATCTCAAATTTAAAAAAAAAAATCAACTTCTATCATCAGGACTTTCAATTTTGGGTAAAGCTAATTGGAACCGAAGAAACGGACATCTTCTTGAATGCTCTCCATTGTCATAAAAGATAAATTTTAAAGGAGGTCGAGATGGCTAGGTGTGTGGGGAGAAAGAGAGAGAGAGAGAGAGAGAGAGAGAGAGAGAGCCTGGCTTTATTTTCCTTAAGATACATACATATTTTTATTTTCGATGTCCTAGGGGAAGCAGCGGGGAAGTATCGAAGTGACTGAGTTGTCAAAGAAACAGTGTAACAAAAGAAATGCTGGCTTCAAGCAAGGAGCCACTTCTCATTAATGTCTGCCCCACTAGCAAACGCTGAGGGTCAGACACACACAGGCTCACACACATTCTCCTAACCGCTTGCAGGCAGAAGACAAGGATTTATAAAGAATGGGAGCGCAAGTAAGTATTAAATAACTATACAGAGTCACTGAAATGTTTAAAATAAAACAATCTCTGTGGCAATTCATCTGGATAATAAATGCCTCTGCTTGAGAAAGGACAAGAAGTTGAGGTTCTTTTATTGTGAACGACAGGCAGGACTTAACTGGTGGAGAGCTAATGACCTTGTTTCTACATTCCTCAGACATCAGTGGGCTGCCAGAAAACCGCCTGTGGGGTGGAGGCAGTGATGGTTTTAAATGGCCAGGGAGCAAGGCTGCGAGAGAAAAAAAATGAGTTGCCGCTACAGCGGCAGCTTCTAAAGATGCGGATGAATATCTATCTCTGCCCTATCTGCTACCAGAATTGAGCTTCCCGTCTGGTTGTGAAGGAGGTTTTTGTTTGTTTTTTCCCCCGCCCCTCATTTCTTTTTTCTTCCCCTCTCTTTCCTTCAACCCCAAATAAATGGTCTCCAAAAATGAAGTTAAAACATTAAATCTGTGAAAATGCTCTTGCTTACTTGAAGAGGTCAGAGTAGGCTTCTTGCTAGGACAAAGAAAAAAACGCAGAGAAACCCAGTACTCGACCGCATCGGGACTCGACTGCATCAGATTTGAACACGGAATATCGAGAAAATTTTGCATTGGAGCTCAAACAAAACATCGGAATCCGGCCGGATGCAGGTGATTCTTGTCAACAGAAGCCCATCCTGTTTGGGTCATTTGATGGTAGTTAGCATTGTTAGGGCGTGTTGCTTAAACCTTTTGCGGCCGTGTTTCAAGCACTTTGCTATAGTTTTCTTAGTTTTTGAGGCGTTTTGAACTGTTTTTAGATTAAAAACGTGTTCTAAAAGTTTCTTGAGCAAAATCATCACGATAAGGAACTGGTTAATCGCGTTATTGATATTGTTGATGATAATTTAGAAAATAGTTAAAGAAATGCCAACAGCAAGACTACATTAGACAGATTTTTTTCGAGAAACCCAGCCATGTCCTAATTAAAAAAAAAAAAAAAAGGCCAAAAAAAGGGGGGAGGGGGGAGTCTTCTGAAAAGCAGTTGCCAGTTGATTTTATGGAAGAAAATTCCCCTTCCGAACAATGATTCGATCACCATCCCTCCTCTCCACGTCTGTGTCCACAGATGCAGAGTCTCGTCAACCTCCAGGTATGGGCCAGACAGTAGTTGTTAAAAAACTTTCTTAATGTTGTGTTTCATATTTAAATTATATTATTTACCTCTGAACTTTTTTGGTTTGAAATTTCTGTGAAATGTTTTGTATAAAAAGGCAAGGTTAGGTGGTCAAAAGCAGGGTGATCATTTTCAGTTATTATGAGGAAAATTGATTCAGAAATCAACTGCTTCGCATCTTGATACTCCTTCCAGAAAGGATTAGCATCGAGGGTCCGCGGTTCACAGTGTTAAAACAGTAACATTTCCCATCTTTCCTCGTGTTCTCTTTGGGTGCCTCATCTTGTGAGAATGTAACACATTCTCTTCACCAGTGAGACTGTGGCACATTCTCTTAAATATAATTCAACCAGTGTTAGTGGAGTTTTAACAACCCTGAGACTCCAGGTGAGATCCAAGTATATAGACAGCTCAGGAAAAAGCAATATAGATGGGTTAGTTGTCAAAAGTTTTCTCTACCTACATGCAGCATTTCTCACCTGGTTGAAATTGGTTTATAAAATGTTAGCCTTCTACCAGCCTTTCTCAGGGAACTGTGCTAATGATGACATATGATAGTGGGCAACACAGAATGTAAATGAAAGACATCATGTATAGTCGAAAGCCTGCCCTTTAGTATCATACAGTCTAGAACAGCAAGTCGTCTGTATGCTAACCACATAATTCAATCCATAAAAGAGATGGTTTGAGGGAGGTGGTGTGAAGTAAGACAGCATTAATAATTATGACAGCAAAAGAGATGAAAGTCAAGATTTGAACTGTAGGACATAAGATCGCTCTCTTCTTAAAGCTACTAGAAGTTCCGTGCACTAGTTTACTAGGATTGAATCCACTTAGCAGAAATTTACTGGTTCACAAAGTGGATGCAGGTTTGATTCTTTACATTCTTATCGGAAAATTCTTTGCAATCATATAACATAGCTGGTTCCACTTTGGAGTTTTAAGCAAGAAGCTTTATCTGAACTAAATGTACTCAGGGAGGATCATGATTATAATATCAGAGGCATTCACTGTTTGAAATGTCCCTAAAACCTTTATTCATGAAATCAGAATATCAAATAACACCATAATAACCAATTAAACTTAAAGAATATAAATAAAAATCTTTTAAGAAGATGTTTTAAAAGAAAATGTTTCATCTATTTTCATATGCCATTGTATGTACTTAATTAAAATGTAAAGAAATAAACACAAACCTCGAAGCTATTTAGATATTAAAATGTCCCCCACAATATTAAAATTGTTACTTTGTCATTTGCTTTAGGTAGACTGCCAATAATATTATGTTCTATTTGATGAATGAGGGTTTGGGAAGGAAAATGTTGTCAGGGCATTTGGCAATAAAGAAAAATAGTGAAGAAGAGACATTAGAGTTTTATTGCTAATTTACTTCCTTAGTGTCACATTGCACCAGGGGTAATTCTTCTATTAAAGTCTGGTAATAATGCCTGATAGACATACCTGATAAATGTGCCCCATCTTCAGAATGTAGAATGAGCTGTGTTTGCTCAATTTCACTGCATCCTGAGACAAATGAAATTGGGGAAAGGCTGCTATGAAATGAAGCTATTTTCTACAGAGTTTGTTCCTGACAAGCTATATTGCAGCTCCAGCAAAAATAAGGAGACAATAAATCATCTGGTTTATTGCCAACCAAACAAATCACCACCAACAAAAACAAAATGAAGCAAAACAAACAACGAAGTAAGCTTCCTAGATGGTGCTCCAGCAACAGACCAAAATATATTCATATTATATGCTTAAACTTGTTGTTGACTAGATAGGGGGGTGGATGGGAGATATAATGCCTACTTCTCTGCATTAATCCCAGTTTTTCCCTATAATTCAATGTTGAAAATGGTACTCAGAAATAAGAGAGAGAGAAAGAATGAGAGACTGAGGGAAGCAATATAAATAGAGGCCGCAGACAGGACATGGCGGCCATGTCTGACCTTCTCTGTCTTCACCAAGCTTCTCCTTTGTGAAGAGTCCTACTCCACATCTACTCACGGATGATTCTGCTGAGGCAGAAGAGAGAGAATGAGGGGCATGGGGGGCACATCTGACAACCTCCAGATATTCAAAGAAAAAGAATACTCCAACTCCAAGCCTGCCTAAGGATGATTACCACCAGGCAGAGTTCAGATGGGCCTCCACTCACATTCTTCTTTATCCTTTTCCCACACCAGCCATCCTTCCCTTGCACGCTACTGGATTGGATAATATGTTCAAAGTCCACACAGAACTCACAAAAAGTACTCACGATTATGGGAGTTTATTAGGAAAGTTAACAGATCAGGATCAGAAAATATTAAGGATACAGTCCTTTGGTCAGAAGTGACTCTTCACAACCATGCTGATAGGCATGATCCCGAACCTCTCAACCACACCATGCCTTAGCCTCTACCCTGCTAGGAAATGTGCTACAAAGTTTCTTTGGTGCTCACAAATGCCTGAAGGACACACTATTTTGCCCCCTCTGCTCTCTCAGGGTCTTGGTGTCGTGCCTTCGAGGCTTGCCTGCTTCATCACTTTGGGCAAGGATCTCATACATGCTTCAAGGGGGGCTCTTCTTTTTGATGACCCCGGGATGCTTTGTTTCAGCTTCTGAGATGGCTCATGTGTATACCCAGTGAAGTGGGAAAACTGACCAATCCCCAAATTACGATTTAATACCCCTTACTTCCTTGATCCCACCAGTCATTTGATGGGAGTTATAAAGACTGTTTACAAGTAGAAGAGCCCTAACGGGTGATTCGGCTTCACTACAAAAAGCCCATATGCCAAAAACATGGAGAATGTACCTTAAATGAGTATGTTTCTTGATGTGGTAAATTCTTTTATAGTTGTTGTTTCAAGAAAAAAAAATAGAAGATTTAAACATTACACTACATGGTGGGTAAAAAACTAAAGTTTCCTTAAGAGAGTACAAATCCTGTCTACATTGAAACTCTTCTCACTCGTAAGTACTTTACCTCTTTCCCAATTAGTTCCTTTATTAGAACAAGCATAATATGGAGAAAGTTACCCTCTTCTTTCTCAGCTTCATGCTGACATTTCTTAAATGTCTCTAGTATAAGGTGACCAGATGTCCCACTTTTTAACAATGTAACAATATCCTGTGATGTTTTAAAATTAAATAAATATATTACAATACTATTTTTGCACTCTATGAACATTATTGTTTCTCCATATAGACCAAATTTTTAATCAAGAACACACACACACACACACACACACACACACACACACACACACCGGCAATGGTGTCCCACTCATACTAAACATTTTCAGCAGGGATTACCCCACCACTTGTCTTTCCGTTTTTCTTACTGAGGTGGCTGGCATGTTGCATTTACTAGGCCATCAGTATTTCATGTAACAAACATCAGGGTCACTCAGGCAAGCAGGTGTCCGTGGAGCTTCAAAGTTAAGAATGGACTACCAAGAAGAGGTAGGCTGTCCACTTTTGAGGGCTTACCCACTGAAAACTTGACCAGTACCTCCAAAAGATTATATTCTATATTGCAGGGAGATGAGCCCCTGAGCTTGGAAGGCACTCAAAACAGTGAGGAAAAGCAGGTTTCTCAAAGTAGTCAACAATAATGATGTGGAGTAAGGTTTTAGAACCTTGATTTGCAAGACTAGAAAAAATGGTAGATTGCAGAAGGTGTGAAGTATAAACCTAGGAAAATTGGAAGTCCTCAAAAATGGGATGAAATGTGAAAATCAATATCCTTTCTAAAATTAATTGTGATGGTGACTGCACAACTCTTTATAATCTATTTAAACCACTTAATTGTTTGGTATGTGAATTATAGATCAATAAAACTGCTAAGAGTAAATAAAGTTGTTTTTAAATGATTTTTAAAAACACTGGCTCACAGAAAAAAATTTATATCCTAAATATAACCATATATACTCATGTATAAGCTGAGTTTTTTGGCACTTTTTAAAAAAAAATATTTTATTATTTTTGGGAGGCATCACTGCCTCTGGTGGTCATGGGCGCTGTCCAGTGCTGCTCCTGAGAGCCGCTGCTGGATTTGAACCACAAAGCCCGTGGGCCGCAGTCCCGCACTCAACCACTTATGCCACCAGGGCTCAGCCCTTGACACTTTTATTAAATGCAGTTTTTCTGGTAAAATTGAGTGCCTTGGCTGATATTTAGGTCAGTTTAAACTGAATATACATAGTAGTTAGCTGATATGGACTAGTTTGGGACATTTTGAATCAGACAATCAAACAATTTATTCTGAAATGAATGACAGTTTCACAATACATGGCATTCCACTCACTCATCATCAAAAAATACATTTCAAGATCTATCCTGAAGTACAATGCTGTTTTTAATGGGACTATACCTGTATTTATACAAGGAAGTTCCAACAGTACAATTATGTCCTTCAGAGAAATAGAGGCATAATATTTGTTCTAACAATCTGGCATTCTGTGATGCTCACCTTCTCGATATAATCGCTGAGGACAAAATGCGAGCATAAGCAAGTATGGTGAAGAAAACTGATGGTGTCTGGCTATCAAAAGATATAGTGTCGGGGGTATTAATGGCTTGAAGATAAATAGCAGCCATCTATCTCAGAAGCAACAAAGCTACATAGAAGAAGCACGCCAGCCTATGAGATCATGAGGTGTCGATGGGATCAGGTATTGTGTATGTGAGACCCAGAATAAAACCATACCCAATGTCAATGGGAGGGGGGAGCATGGAGCCGAGACCTAAAGCTCATCTGTAGACAATTGGACATCCCCTCACAGAGGGGTCACAGGAAAGAGACGAACCAGTCAGGGTGCAGCATAGCACCAATGAAACATACAGCTTTCCTCTAGTTCTTTGGTGCTTCTTTCACCTCACTATAATGATCTCAATTCTACCTTCCAAATCGGAGTAGACCAGAATGTGCACACTGATACAGATCAAAGCCCACAACACCGCTAATCCAGGTTGGATGAACCCCTCAGGGCCAACAATGAGTGTAGAGATACCAGGAGGACTAGGGGAGGGGAGGAGGAAAAAGAAGGAATTGATCACAAGGATCAGCATATAACCCCCTCCCAGGGAGACAAATAACAGAAAAGTGGGTGATGAGCAAAGAAGGATGATGTAAAATATCGAAATAATAATCTATAAGGGTTTGTGAGTAAGTGGGCAGGGAAGGAAGGGAGAAAGAAACCGGGAGCTGATATTAGAGACTGGAGTGGGAAAAGAACACTTTGAAGATGATAGCAGCAGCATGTAAGCAAATGTGCCTGACACACTGGATGAGTGGATATATAGTTATGTATGTACATGCCAGTATTTAGGCCTCTATAAATGTCCTTTGCCTCCTGGTTCTTTCCTCTATTTTCTTTTTCATCCCTCTTGCCCACCATCATGTTTGTCTTTCATTCAAGTTTAGTAATTCCTTGCTGCTACGTTGCCCTTGATTAAGCCCCACTAGGCATCCTACAACTTTCCTTCCATTGATTTTACCTTGTTTTTTTTTGTCCCTGGATTGGTTTCCCCCACCTTCCTTTCTCCCAGCTCCCCTTCAACCATATCCCTTCGGAACCATTAGTCCCATTTTTTCATCTCTGAATTATGTATCCTGCCTATCTTCTCTAGATAGACATACAGATATATTAATAAGTGCAAAAACCAGGCAAAGCCAAATGAAACAACAAAAGAAGTCAAAACCAACAAAACAAATAACAAAAAATAGCAATAACAAAAAGTAAGCTACTGACAAAAATGGAAAAGCCTATAAATAGTTGAAGGTCTGTTTGTTGGCCTTTATGAGTGTTTTCCAGCAGAGTCTGATGGGGTGCCACACTCTGTCTCCAAAGTCTATTTTTGGTATTTCCTGAGGATTTCACCACTCTGCTCCTCTGCTGCAGGCCCCCAGTGCTTTGCCCCACTGTGATAGGGCCAGACTATGCACTTTGCCCACATTGTGTCTCCAGTGCCGTCCCCCACAGTGCTATGGTTCAGTGAGGGATACCATGACCCACGTCGGGGCTGGCCCTACCATCCTCCCCAGGTGATGTCCGCTCCGAGCAGGAACATTGTGGTCAGAGTGTGGTGGACCAGGATTCCTCTAATCCAACACACCCCTCTTCCCCCAGCTAAACCCCCCGTGCTGTTCTCTGAGGTGTAGTCTTCTGAGGGAGGGGGAGGGGAGGGGAGTTAGTGCCCTGCTTCCCTCTCCCTACCCATGTCTTTTTTTCTTGTTCTCTTCCACTTACTTAGTTGGCTGCCATATAGATCCCTGCAAGCAGATAGGCATTTTTTCCAGCACTGCTTTTTGAAGAGGGAATCAGCTTCCCATTTGATATTTTGGGAGCCCTTATCAAAAATCAGTGGTCTGTATGCTGATGTTTTTATTTCTGGGTTTTCAGCTCTTTTCCATTGGTCTGAATGTCTCTCGCTATACCATAACCACACTGTTTTGACCACTGTGCCATAAAATATGTGCTAAAATCAGGAAGAGCAAGCCTCCCATTTTGTCCTTCTTCTTGAGGAATTCTCTGTTAATTCTGGCTTCTTCCCTCTCCATATGAAGTTGGTAATCAGTTTTTCCAATTTTTTGAAGAAAGGTGATGGTATTTGTGTCGGAATAACATTAAATGTATATAATACCTTGGGCAAAAATGACCTCTTTACTATATTGATTCTTCCATTTCTTGAGGTCACTCTTCGTTTCTTAGAATAGTGTTCTGTAGTCTTCTTCATGCAAATCTTTTTTTTTTTTTTTTTGGCATCACTGCTCTCCGGTGGTGGGAGTAGGAGGCCCAGCCCCACTGCTGGAATTGAACCTCCATCCCAGTGGGCCGCAGTCCCCGCGCACAACCACTACGCCACCAGGGCTCAGCCCAAGTCTTTTGTTCTTTAAGTGAGGTATATCCCTAGATAGTTCAGTTTGTACTTGGCTGTTGCATAGGGTACTACTGACTCTTTAATGGACTCTTGTGATCTTATCTGATGTGTGTAGCAGTCTGATAGATTTCTGTTTGTTGATCTTGTATCCTGCCACTCTGGCATATTCCTCAATCACTTCCAACACTCTGCTTGTGGACTTTGTGGGATTTTTGATATGTAAAATCATATAGTCTTCTCTTTGCCTTATGTTGTTAGCTAGGACCTTCAGTATGATGTTAAATAGGAGTGGGAACAAAGGACATCCTTGTCTAGTACGCTTTTTCAGTGGAATTGTGTTCATCTTTTTTCCATTGATTACCATGTTGGCTGTTGATTTTTCATATACAGCTTTTATAATATTAATGAATTTTCCTTCCATTCTTACCTCCTTGAGTGCCTTAAACAGGAATGATTTTTGGATGTTGATGAATGCTTTTTCCACATCTATCAATATTTTCATGTTGTTTTTATAATTTTTTATGTCAAAGTGATGAATAATACTTATGGTCTTTCATAAGATGAACCATCCCTGCATCCCTGGTATAAATCCCACTTGGTCATGGTAAATTATTTTTTATAAACTTGTGTATTTTATTGGCCAGTATTTTGTTAAGGATTTTTGTATCGATGTTCATTAGGGATATTAGTCTGTAGTTATCAATTCTTGTAAGATCCTTGCCCACTTTAGGTATCTGTGTTAGTCCAGGTAGACTAGAAGAACAAGTTTCATAGACATGCATGTAGATATAAGGAAAAGGTTTATATATAAGAGAAATAGGACATTAAGAAAGCATCCCAATCCAGTCCAGTACAAAGTCACAAGTCCGATATTAACCAATATGCCCAATATCAGTCTATAAAGTCTCCTTCCAACTCACGAAGTCACAAGTAAGTGGGCGCAGAGTCCTGGTGCTGGCAGAGATCTCCCCATGGCTTCTCACTTCCAGGACTCAGGGTTCATCAATAGCAGAAGTAACTCATCACTGGCAGAGGTCTCCATGTGGCCGCCCCAGCTTCAGAGGTCCGGCTCCATCAGGGCAAAGCTGTGTGGTCTCTCTTATGGCTCCTCCAGTTTCTCAGACGCTGCCATCTTGTCTTGTCTGTGATTCATTGTGTCTTAGACTAACTCCCAACAACTCGGGAAGATAGCTTCTCATCTTCACGAGGGAAATATCGCAGGATTTCCCAGACATATCAGGAGAAAGCCATGCCCACACAGAGGCCTCATTGGCCACTCAATGGCTAGCTCCAGATTAACAGGCTACATTTCCACCCCTACATTTCAATCATAAAATTAACATAAGCACATGACTGCCACAGTATCAAATTTGTACTAGCTTCATACAAAGAGTTTTGAAGTTTTCTGTCTTTTTCTATGTTCTGTTCTGTAAGAGTTTGTGTAGAATTGGTGTCAGTTCCTCCCCGAATGCTTGGTAGAATTCTCCTGTGAAGCCATCTGGCCCAGAAGATTTGTTGTTGTTGCTGTTGTTGGTAATCCCTTGATAACCTTGTCTGTTTCTTCTATTGCTATGGGTCTGCTGAAGTTCTTGATGTCCATCTGGGATAGTCTAGAGAGGGATTGTTTTTCCAAGTATTTATTCATGTCTTCCAAGTGTAATTATCTTTTTGATTTCTTTAAGGTTCATTGTAATGTCCCCTGTTAATCCCTCATTCTTGCTAATGAAATATGTTCCTTCCTTTCTTTGGTTAGGTTTGCCAGTGATCTATCAATTCTGTTAATCCTTTCAAAGAACCACCTTTTATCTACATTAACTTTTTCCGTAGTTCTCTTGTTTTCCCTTTCCTGTGTTTCAGCTCTGACTTTTATTATTTCTTTCCTTTTGCTATTAGTAGGTTTGTTCTGTTGGTGTAAGGTTTGTGCCAGCAAAGCAACCAATAGTCTCTCTTCCTTTTTCATGTGTGCATGTATTGCTATCAGCTGCAAAAGAGATTAGTGTTTGTAGATTTTCACAAATGGACTCAACAGAATTTAGAAATGATTAACCTATATCATTAATATTACATGTAAGTCGAGTCTTCCTAAAAACCATTAAACAACAATTGCGACAGTAAATCAACAGAAAGGAATTCAAGCTAGATTCAGAAGAGAACGTGACACAAAGGATATTATTTGTAATGTTATACAAACCTTGACTGGAAATAGAGAATACCAGGAGGGGAAAATGTTGGTTTTACTTCCTAGTCAAAGACAGTCATCTGTGTGGAACAAAACAAACTATGGATAATATTGAAATGAATGGGAATTCCAAATTCTTCATTCTATTCATGAGCAACCTATATATGGACCAAAAGACAGTTAATCAGACAGAATAGGGAATCGTGCATGGTTTAAAATTAGGAAAGGTGTGGCTGAGCCCCGGTGGCGTAAGTGGTTGAGTGCGGGACTGCAGCCTGCGGGTATGGCAGTTCAAATCCAGCAGAGGCTCTCAGGAGCGGCACTGGGTAGCGCCCACGACCACCAGAGGCAGTGATGCCCCCCCAAAAAATAATTAGGAAAGGTGTGCACCAGGGTTATAGATTTCCACTATCCTATTCAATTTGCATGCTGAGCAAAGAACTCAGGAAGGGCAACTATATAAAGAATAGGGCATTAGAATTGGAGGGAAATTTAATAGCTGCAAGATGCAGATGACACAAATTTGTTGACTGAAAGCCAGGAGGACTTGAAGCATTTGCCATTGAAGGTCAAGGATTATACCTTAAAGTATGGATTACAATTCAACATGAAGCAATCAAAAGAGGGTGATTGAAAAACCATAAGGAATGGAGAAAGATTGATGGTGTCCAGAATTTCATTTTGCTTGGATCCACAGTCAGGGTTCATAGAAGCAGCAGTCAAGATATCAAACAATGTATCACATTGCTGACCTAACCTCTGGTGATTAAAGATGTCACTTTGAGGACTATGGTGTCCTTGACCCACACCATGGTATTCTTCACTAGCTTATATGCATGTGAAAGTTGTACAACAGATAAGAAGAACTAAAGAAGACTGTTAGAAGTTTAGCTTGCTGCTTCGTAAAAGGCAGGGATGGAGAGATTTAGTCTCTCATACGTTAGACATGTTATCAGTCCCTAGTTGTGCTTCATAAATTAGAAGTTTGCTGGGGAAAGAAAAAGACCATCAACAATAGTGATTGACAGAGTAGCTACGACAATGGTTTCGAACAGAACAACAATTGTGAGCAGACCTTTTTGTTCTGTGATACATAATATTGTTATGAGTCAGAACCAAAAACGATAGCACTTAATAACAACAGGGATTGCCACTACTTAGGAAAAAAAAATCTGAGAAAGAGAAAAAGAGGATCCAGTACAAGCTGAGAATAATATAAATTTTATGTGGAATTTCTATTTTTATGGTGGAAATGTCAAATATAGGTATGATATTCATCTTCCTAGTTCACACTTCAGCAAAGCTACAGTTGGAGGGCTCTTTGTCTAGTTGTTTTAGAACTCTGCATTATTAGTGAAATAAGCAGTAACTATTTCCCAGAAAGCCAGGAGGGCCCGAAAAGGTCAGAGAAAGGAAGAAACAGTGGTAGTCATTGAAGTAAACTTATCCTGTAAATTCACATTCATGCATTTGTAAGCAGGATCCTGAAATCTGAAAGCCTGCCAGGGCAGTGACATTGATTTTGAAAACTAGTTAATTAACAAAAAATGCATGAAGCTGAAAAAGGAAGATGAAGGAGGCAAACATTGAGCTGTAACAGAATCATAAAAAGCTTCAGAAGCCACTGACGAAGGCGTACTGCCTATTGACCTACCAACTTCACTTCATTTTGCTCATACTGCTGAATCACACAAAGTAAAAATAATCAAAGCAATGGTTATGATAATTACCTCCCTAATCGTGACAGCTTTGACCTGGCGTAAATTAATTATTCTTAGACTTCTTCAAGACACATTGCTTTGGGCCAAACAGTGCTTATTTTTCCAAATCACTACAAGAAGAACAAAGTTTCCTATACATTGAGCAAAGCTGGGTTTGCATTTGTTTTTAATGTCTAAGATTACCAACTCTAATGTAATAGAAGTGAAGCTCTGCTGCTCATGTGGTGAAGCTCTCCATCTTAGAACACGTCCTGGTGCCCAGGCAGAACCTGCACATAAATCAAGAGAGTGATTTTAACAGAATAAGGAAATGCTGGAAATCAGGAAAAGTATATTTCAGGATTGGATCCTTTCACCATACCTACTGAGTCTGTATGCTGAGCCAATAATTCAAGAAGCTGAACTAAATAAAGACAAATATGGCCATCAGGATTAGGGGGAGACTTGCCAGCAATCTGCATTTTGCAGATGGTGCAACCTTGATTGCTGAAATCCAAGAGAACTTGAAGCACTTGATGAAAATCAAAGATGATAACCTTCAGTATGGATTACACCTCAACATAAATCAATCTTTACAACTGGGCCAATGGACAACTTCATGATAAGCAAGGGAAAGACTGAAACTGTTAAGGATTGTATTTTACTTGGGTGCGCAACTAACCCCCATGGAAGCCACAGTCAAAAATTCCAATGACTTTATTACATTAGGAAAATCTACAAAAATATCTTTAAAGTTAAAAAACAAAGATGTCATATTGAGGACTAAGGTGAATCTGGCACAAGCCATGATGTTTTGGGTCACTTCACCTGCATGGGAATGCTAGGCAATAAATGATGAAGACTAAAAAAGCAATTGGTGTGTTTGAATTATGGGGTTAGGGAAGACTATTGAATATAACCTGGACTGCTAGAAAAACAAATCTGCCTTGTAAAAGTACAGTAGAACCCCGGGTCAGTACTCAATGGCATCACGACTCAACATACTTGGATTTTGATGTGAAATGTTGCTAAAATTTGGCATCAGAGATCAAGCAAGACATCAGAATCCAACCTAACACAGATGTTTTTTGTAAACAAAAGCAGTTCATGTTTTGGCCCCTTGGCGTTAGTTGGCATTGTTAGTATGCATTGTGTAAACCTTTGGAAGCAGTGTTCCAAGTATTTTGCTATAACTTCCTTAGTTTTGTGGCTTTTTGTACTGTTTTTACATTAAAAAACATGGGTCCTGAAAGAGTTTTTTTAAAGGAAATATCACGATAAGGAAGTGGTGGTAATTTAGTGAACCCTTTAGAAAACAGTTAAAAGAAACATCAACAGCAGACCACATTATTTATATCTATGTGTGTATAAATATATGTGTATATATTATATGTGTGTGAGTACACACACACACATACACACAGAGCCAGCCAGCCAGCAGGTCCCAGTGAAAAAAAAAGCAAAGAAGGGATAAAAACCTTCTGAAAAACAGTTGCCACAGTTGCCAATTGATTTTATGGAAGAGAGTTCCCCTTCCATACAACGGCTCGCTCCCCATACCTCCTCTCCACATCAGTGTCCACAGATCCAGATCCTCATCCAGCTCAAGTTATGGCCCAGACTGTTGTTAAAAATTTCTTAATGTTGTATTTTTTATTTAGATTATATTATTTACCTCTGAACTTACTTACTTGGAAATTTCTGTGTAAAAAGGCAAGGTTAGAGTAAAGATTAGGTGGTTGAGAGTGGATTAATCCATTTTCAGTTATTTCTTTTTTTTTGTTTTGTTTGTTTGTTTGTTTTTTGGGGGGGCATCACTGCCCTCTGGTGGTGGGAGTAGGAGGCCCAACCTTTGCTCTGTGGAGCTGGAATTGAACCTCCATCCCAGTGGGCCGCAGTCCCGCACACAACCACTACGCCCCTGGGGCTCAGCCCCATTTTCAGTTATTTCTTATGGGAAAAATTGATTTAGAATTCAGCTACATCACATGTTGACACTCCTTCTAGACTGTCCAAATGAAGGCAAATATGTTCTACATTTTCTAAATTAAGTTCTTTAACATGAAACTTAATCTGGCTTACTGTGGATCCCCTTCCAAAGCCTGATTATTACTATCAAATTATATAATTTTCCAATTATATAGGACATGAAGTACAGTATCATTTTGGAATCAATATTTTTGGTGAAGTGAAATTACTTACTTTTGATTCTTCTATGCGTGCCTTTGCAACTTCCACCGCAGGATTTTGGTGGGGCTAGAAGTGTGGGCTGTGGAGAGGACCGGTCAGCCTTGCCAGTCTGCTGGGTATATAAAACGGAGCCATTTCAGAAACAGTGAGGAAGAATTCTGTAACCATCAAGAATGAAAAGCCACTAGTGGAGCTCTTGTGAGATCCTTTCCTGAAGTGGTGGGGGTAATGCAGAGACCATGAGGCAGAACAGAGGTACCCCGCCGAGTTCAGAAAGGACAGCAATGGCTTTCCCAGCCTACAGGATAAGGCAGAGGCCATGTGATTGGTCTGTGGGTGAGAAGTTGAGGACCTGAAATAGACTTGATTGCTGGCTAAGGAAAGGTGCTGCTGTAGACAAAATACTATAACCTTAATGTTTTCTGATCCTGACTGAGGCAACGTGTTGACTTCCCGAATAAACCCCCAATCATGACTATCGTCTGTGAGTTCTCCACTGCCATTGCTGTGGTTCATGGAACATGGTACAGAAGTGGAGTGTGGAGAAAGTCACGTGCTGTGAGGGGAATTGTTGGCATCAGTCTGGGACAAAGGAGATGGGACAGTGGAAACATGTCTGACCTCTGCCTTATGACAATCATCCTTGGCCTGGGGTGGACCTGGGTCCTTCTTCCCAGTGACACTGGAGGGCGTCAGGGAATGGTCTCAGCGCTGAGGTTATGAACACTTGGTTTGCCAAAGGCTGTGCCAGTGCCACACCCTCTCTCAGAGTCCATGTGCAGTCAGCCTCGTTTGTCCCTCCCACTGTAACTGAGAGATGTGAAGAGGCTGTTAGCAGGCAAAAAGGACTGCAGCGTGCATTCAAAAGTGGATTGCGCCAGATGTAGTTAGGTTAAAATATAACACCTGATCATTGATCTCCCTTTTGACCCATTTTAAAGTCGTTCCGATTTTCAGTATTTTCTGCTTTCTGTTCGGTTGAGATTTTTCTCTATTTTATTTTGTTGGTTTTGTGAGTTACAGTTTCATTGCTTTTTGTTTTTGCATGTTTTTTAGTATATGAGATCTAGATGGGTAAATTGATAACAAACCGTAAGTGTATTAATGGTTTCTTGGGGGATTGGCAGAAGAGGTTGCAGAAGAAATGTGGAGCTCATAACAAGGAGTACAAGAAAGAAGAAAATGTTCTCAAGTTAATTGTGGTACTGACTGTACCACTTGTCGTGATACGAGTGAACTATTGAATGATAGTGGATTGTGGATTATGTCCCAATCAAACTGTTTTCAACAATTTAAAAATAAAAAGGGGTAATGAATTATAGAGCAATTTTAGTTACTAAAATGGCTGGCACTCAACTAATTTTATCAAATATCGATTCATTCATTCACCACACATTTTTTTTCCACCTGAGTGGTAGACACTAATGGTACAAGTTCAGATAAGCCTATAATAATGCTTCATGGCATTTCTTCCTTTTATGAAGCTGTCCACATTGTCAAATTCACAGAGAGGCTTGCCAACCGACAGTGAACCTGCATATTAGATTACAAAACTATATCCAGATGTACTGTTTAAAGGAAAGCTATTCTTAGTCTTCTACTTTACCATTGTCTGTGTGTGTGTGTGTGTGTGTGTGTGTGTGTTTTAATGGGTGGCTGAAGCATACTCAAAGAAAAAGGCCAGAAAGAAAAGGAAAGGAGATATCGAGGTCTTTTTACTTTTATAAAAGTGAAAGACCCCCATTATCTTACCACGGGAAGGGAGCTGGGAATACACACCAAAGGGAGCAGAGCACACGTTCTCTCTGGCCTTTTCCTGGAGTCTCTTCTGAACCCAGCAGCTGACAAATGCAAGCTGCCTCACCCCGGAAACCTGGCAGGGAGCCTGGGCAAGACAGGATGCTTCCTCCTCCTTTTTGGGGCCTGTCTGTCTCTGTTCATCAGCTGGGAGATATGTCACCGGGAGCACATTAATAATGTGTCACGCTCCCAAGTTTGGGGGTTTTATATTGAGTTAAGGGAATTTGACATTTTTCATAAAATAATATCATTCTCACTTCCTTGTGCTCTAATATGTTGTCTCCATTGCGAGAGCAAGGCGGGTGGTTAGAGTTGATCCTGACAACGGCAGTCATCATGGTTCAGGTGACAGGCAGACATTGGGCAGGTGAAGCCCATGCAGCCCTGTCCGCACTGATGCCTTGGAGAGCATTGCAAATCTAATCACAGCCTTTGCACTGTCCATCTTGAGGACGTTGTGGAGCTCGGGTTGTAGAGAAGAGGGATAAAGGGAAAGTCCTTGGGAGGGCGGAGAGAAGAAAACAGCCCACTGAGAATAAGCAGCCATTCGTTGTGTTTCCTGTGTGGAGGAAAAGACAAATCCTCAAAGATCTCATTCTTGAGCTCTTCAGACAAAGGATTTTGAAAAGGCCCAATTCAAACTCTCTGCTCGTCAAGTATTACCTGGGTGGCAATTGTTCTACTCGTACTATGCAGGCTTCCATTTTTTTCTTAAAAGAGAGATAGTATATTATCTTATTAAACAGCTCACTAATATTTTTTAACCTGCTGGAAATGTGCCAGCTGCCTGGATCATTGCAAAAGGAAGACTATTAACCTGATTGCAAAGTTTAGCCAATCCAGTCAGTAAATAGCACGGGCCTAATCTTTATAGGCAGTTAGACCGAGCTGTGCTTGAGGACTATTCCTACGTGACTGCCTTAAAGCAAAGCACAGGATACTGCTGGATAGCAAGACAGCTGCAAAAATTAACATTAGATCCCAGGGGAGATTGGAGTTCCAGGGTCACAGAAGCTACCCTTGCTAAGACAAAGACCTGCTACAAAGGAGTGATGCTTATTAAAAGAGCAATAAGCCACTACAGAGACATTGAACACACGCGGCAATCAATTTTAAGATAAGTGGAATCGCCTGAAGTTGAGCACAATAGATAACTGAAAACTCTGATTCTACTTTATCATTTGAGATTTACAGCCTGTGGGGAAAGAGCTTCACAAAGCGCAAACCCGATCTGGATTCTCTATCAAAATCTTACAGTTCGCTCCCCATTCTCATACGCAAACTTTGTGTGGAAGGAAGGGATCTTGAGGGGTGCTCTTGAGTTTGGTGGGATAGACCTGGTGTCTTCCTAGAACGCTTAGAGTCTTTTTTCTTTTTCTTTTATTTTCTTTTACTAATAGTAAAGTGCTTAACAAAAGCCAGAAACATCTACATGCTAATCATATTTCCAATTAAAACGGGAGGAAGTTAAGAGGAGAGCACACATCTGACTCGGAGGGGAAAGGTACCGACATACAAAGAGGCATGATTAAAAGAGTCTAAAATGCCGCGCTCTGCACAGTGGCAATGAAGGCAAGCCGTGATTGTCATTGGAAAGCATCCACCGCGTGTGAACACCAGTCAGACTCGTTACTGAGATGAACAGAAGGAATCAATGGCGATGAAATTAAGGGCAGAGAAATTTAAATGTAATGTGTGGGATGAGAATTGCTTGCAAGGGGGAAACATCTCCCTGAGGCAGCCATGAAGCATCTCCTCAGGAGACCTTTAAAGGTCAGCCTTGCCCTTGACCAAGAAGCAAACTAGCATTTTCCAGTCCTTGGGACCGGAAAAGTTTCTCTTCAAAGAGAGGGAGTATCTTTGTTGGAGATAAATACAAAATTTCCTACCAGAGAAAGAAAATATGTGAGAATCCGGCCAGGGAAGCCGTTTGGAAGGAAATGGGGAAGATGGTAGGAAGCATGGGAAGGGCCGGTGGATGGGCAGCGGACACGTGCTCGGAAACCCCACCCTGTCTAGATGCTTCCGAAAAGCAGGGCAGACCTGTGACAAGCAACAAGTCCTGCACTGGTCAGGTGTCCAAATGATGGCAAAGGCATCTGTCATGGTTCATCAGCATGACTCCTGAACAGCAGTGCTGGGGAGAGAAAAATAAAATTCCACTTCTCACATCAAGCATTAAGGATGAAACACCTCGATTCAATTCCGCTCCTCTCCTGTCCTGACACCAGCTAACCAGGCAGAATTTCCTGCCCTGATTCTAACCACTCGGAAGTTAGGTCGGCTATGGCAAGTAAGAGCGCACTCCAGACTTGTAAGACCTCAAACGCCACATCACAGGTTCGGGCACCCATGTGACACCTTCACTTCTGACTTGCTGTCTACAGATTTGGAGATTCCTTCTCCAACCTCAGGATACCAACTACAAACTCAAAGGGCACCCTGGCTCCTACGGTTTTCTCCATTTCTAGAATTCACGCCAACAACTTACAGAACTAATGGAAAGCACTCTATTTTTCACTACATTGTATTTCAGTAAGAAGGATGCACAGTCAGAGACACTTGGGGAAGATCTGAGAGGACATCTAAGATGACATTGCCATGTTCCCTAAACACTCACTCCTACCTCAATCTCTGTCACCAACCGTGAAACCCATGCAGTGTGCTAGCGTGGAGCTTTTCTTTTCTTTCTTTTTTTTTTAATTGACATATAATCCACATACTATACAATTCAGTCATTCAATCATATTAAGAAGGGTTGTGTGATCAGCACACCGCAATCAATTTTAGAATAGTTTCTCCTTCCCTGTAGCTATTGTCATTAGCCCCTCATTTCCCCTCAATGTCCTTTGTCATGTTCCTAGATGCTTTTAATCCAGTTGCTGACTTAAAAGATTTACCTAGCCTGGATTTCATGTGCAGAAAACCATACAAACCAAAATCAAAGGGGAAAAAACCCTCATCAACAAAGGCAAAACAGAAGGAAAAAGGCAAAAAAAATATATTGAATACTAGAACAAAGCTAAAACGGGTCACAAAGAAGAACAAAAGATAACTGTTACCTTTTAACTCTCTGCTTCTGCCATAACTGCACAATACTCTCTGTTTGATAGTAAGATGATTTGTATCTCTGGGCTGTGGTCAGAGGCTTATTCATTGTGGGGACTGTGTTAGTCCAGGTAGACTAGATTAACAAATCCATGAATACACATATGTATGTAAGGGAGAGGTTTATACACTAGAGGAATGGAACATTGGGAAAGCATCCCAACCCAGTCCAGTCCAAGACCACAAATCTGATATTAGCCCATATGTCCAATACCAGTCTATAAAGTCTTCTTCAGATCATGGAATTAAGTCAAATTCAGGACAATCCCAGGCCAGTGGGTGGGAAAATGTTAGGATCCCGAGGCATTGGAAGCATCTCAGCACTGACAGGGACCTCACTGTGGCTTCTCAAGCATCTCAGCACTGTCAGGGTATTTACGTGGCTTTTCCAGCTTCAGAGGTCTGTTCCATCAGGGTAAGCTTATGTGGTTTCTCCTCCCGGATGTCTCACAGGGAGTCAGCCTTGTGTCTTGTCAGTAGAGCATCTCAAAGGGATTGAGTAGTGAGTTTCTCACCTCCACCAGGGAAATACAGCCAAATTTCCCAGAATTCTCAGGAGAAAACCATGCCCACACAGCAGTCTCAATGGCTAGCTCCAGATTGGCAGGCTAGACTCTACCCCTATACTCTTAGTCCTCACTCAAATTGACACTAGATTATGTGACTGCCACAGGACTCTACAAAGGGATTTGGGGTTTCAATTGTCATCTATCATTTTCTATAAACTGGGTGTTCATAATTTAAGCCCTGTTGTCATATTTTATGTTTTATCTATTATTGGATTTTATTGTTTATAATCTTTGAACCACTCAGGCTGGGGTGCTTCTCCCATGAGCCGACACCTCACTTAGATGATTTATTTTGAGATGAACCTTTAAGATCCCAAAAACTAGTGTTGTTGTCCCTCCGCCATTTATTATTCTATCAACTACAATAAGAAAACTGCATTTCTGTATATAAATACCTCCTGCATAGATTCCTTTTATAGAAAAATACACTAGTCCAGCCAATAGGTAAGCAGGATCCTACTTATTTTGACAAATCACTACCTTTGGTTTAACTATTTATGTGGCATGTCAAAACTGCCACCTTGAGAAAATGCACTGGAAGCAAAAGCAAAGCAACATCTTGAAGAGTCACGGTGGAAGTTTCATCTCTTAAAGTTTCTCTTCTGTGACGATGGACTTATGTCCCTTTCTCAGTCATCTCCACACAGCCATCGTTTCCTGACCACTCACCGGCACCAGGGAAGAAACGAGCAGAGCAGACATCTGGAGAAACTCAGAAACCAAAGGTGAGAGACTGCTTGTTACACCTCCTCCCACACAATATATTCTACCCTGAAGTTTTGCATGTCTGATTTAGCAGACGTGTTAGTTAATCACAATTTCCCTTCAACAATCCAGTTTTAAAATAACTGAATATTCAAATAATTCTTTGGAGGGACCTAAAATATACAGGTTCTAAAATGACTAATGTGAACAAATGTTACCGTTTTTCTATAACCCTAAGCACATTGAGTGCAAAAGAAAGGCTCCCAGATAGGGATGCTTGTGCAGTCTTAGGATATTTGAAAGTTAGAGCCGAATGAAAATTCCACTCAGAAGACCACAGAGCAATATTTTTGGATAGGATCCATTATGTATTTCACAACTAAGTTTTCTCTGAATTAAAAAAAATGAAGGTCTATCAAACCTATAATTTTATGGACATATTTGATTAAGTATTTGCAGATTGTATCTCATAATTTTAAAATAAAAATTTTAAAGCTATGTGGAATATATTGAATGGTTGCTTGCTTAATTTCATATGATAAATTTAAAGCTCTACAATCAGAAAAGAAAAATAGTGACCTTGTTCTCACCTAGCTGTGATTGGGCAATTTGACAAACAAGAAATGAAACTAATCTCCCGGCTCTCAGAGTGGGCAATGCAAGGCCAATGAGCTTATCAAAGCAGAATGACATGAAATGAGGCATTTCAGGACAACTTGAGAACATTTCAGATATAGCTGGATGGCAAAATAGCCTCTAATCAGGGATAGGTTCTTGATACCAGGAGCGATTGAACAACCTCCACTTTGAGCAATCTTGATGATGAGATTGGTAAAGTGTACAGAAGGGTTCTAAGCAGCTAAATAAGTAGACTCATCTTCACTTCCCACACATTTATCCAAACAGGCGTGGAGAGAGTCAAAGAGAATATCCAGAGCAGGAGAAGCAATGAATAAGTTACGGTAAGGTCACCTTGAGGCCATCATCAGCTGGGTGGTCAGACAAGTCCTCAAACACCCATAGTAATCTAAGCACACTCACCTCTTTGTAAGACTGAGTAGAACCGACCCACAGGGTTTCCTGGGCAGCAAAACAGTTTTTGAGCAGACTGTCTCTTCTTTGTCACAGAGTGGCTGGTGGGGTCGAACAGGGTATGTGGCAATGATCTGTTGTAAAGTGATGGCAGCATCGGGGAGAAAGTGAGTAGACATTGTGACTAGACGGGATGTGCGTTACAAAAAAAGGAAACCAAGACAAAGAACAGCAGATCTTGCGGTGACCACAGCCGCCACGCCCAGGCCATCCTTCCGAAGCACTCTGGAATGGACTCAATGAAGTGCCCACGCAGAGAGTTTCCATTCTCACCGCAAACACTTCTAGCAGGTACCACAAGTGAAGGGGATCAAAGATAGAGAGCACGTTTTAGTAATCATGTTCTATAACCCCATGGTCGAAGAAATGATCACTTTTTCTCTCTGGATGTTCTTCTGGATTTCTGAAACTAGAATAAAATGTTTAAAAAGTCTAAATCAACTATCAGCATCCAGTTTAGTTAATGTTTTTTTTTTGTATTGTAATTTTTATTTGGTACCCTCTTGTGGAACAGGCATCCTCACCTCATCCACAATGGGATGAGATCGTGGGGATCCATGAGATTTTCCCTGGCTTGGTTTAGAAGGTGGATCACCAGGCCTTTCTTCCTAGTCAAGAGCAAAAGGGTACTCAAAAAACATTCCTTTTTATTATTATTTAGCCAAACTTTTCAATAATTAAAATGACTAGCAAGATTATCTCAGAAGCAAATTTGGATTAGCGTTGAACTTTCATGAGTAGTCTAAATCTGCGTGTAAGACCTCAGTAAAAATTCATCAGGGACTCATATTCACCATCTATTCAGTTGGTATATTTGGATTTTATGCTCAATGTGTCTATAATAGCCTACTTTCACACTTTACATCTTCACAGTTACAAGGTCGTAATCATAATGAGTCATAATGAACTCTTCTTTGGTAAATGGGTTAACATTCCCACATGAACTGGAGATACTAAATTATTAATAGCCTCCCAAGGTCTTAGGTTTTCATTGTAATTCCCATAATACTTTCATAAAATTTTAAGAGCACTAAAATAATATGTAGGCTCAAAATATAGACGTGTCTAAAGCTATTATTCTTATTGTTGCTTTAATGTTTCTTAACATGAGGAGACTCTGACAACACCAATTTAAAAGTTCATCCTGAACATCTCAATGAAGTAAATATTATTTTAAATGAGGCAATGAACTCAGTAATAATTTTGAAGCCTATTGCACCATACTGGAAATAAAACTCTGAACATTTTATTTTCACTCTGTGGCATTGATGAGTCATCAGTATGACTTCTTTGACAGACTGTAGTGGCACCAAAGGAACCCTCCTCCATGAAAAGAGAATAATTGAAATAACTGAGACAGTCACCAAAGACATGCAGTTTTATAGGCATGCATATATAGTTTCACGAGGTCCACCAGAAATACAGCACAGTTATTCACAAGAACCTTTGTGATGACAAAGGATAAAAATGATATCTTGACACAAAGTACTAAAGACTTTATCATTTGAAAGATGAAGAAGATAATCACTATACTATCTTCAAGGGGGGAAATAACAACAAAAAGAATTCAAAGGGAAGAAAACCCTAACAGAGGCTTTCCAGAAGAAATGTAAACTATTTAGAGCTTTTAAATAAGGCATTCCAAAGAGTAATGATAATGATGCATTCCAGGGGGCAAGGAATTTTAAAAGTAGTCAAAAATATATTTACCCCCAAAAGAAACCACTGCACTTGTTAGAAGAGAATTGGCAAGAAGTGAGAATATCCAAAGAAATCATTGTAGAGAACAAATAAGGTAAGAACCCTAGACCTGTACGAGGTGGAACAGACTTGAAGGAGAAAATACAAGAGGGTGTAAATTACAGAATGAAAATAAGAGCCTGGAGCTGAGCCCCGGTGGCGTAGTGGTTGTGCGTGGGACTGCTGCCCACTGGGACGGAGGTTTGATTCCAGCTCCATGGAGCAAAGGCTGGGCCTCCTACTCCCACCACCTGAGGGCAGTGATGCCCCCAAAAAAAAGAAAAAAGAAAAGAAGAGTCTGAGTACTTGAGAAGTCAAAGTGTAAAGATAGGGAAGTTCAAAGGAAACCTACAAGTTGTGACGATATCATACAAGTATGGAAAAAACAAAAATGGCGCAGGGACACATAAATATTATATACTAGTAGATAGATGATGAGAAAAACAGCAATGCTCCAGATATTAACTATTTTTTAAAATGCATGAATCACTATGAAAAGATAAAGTAAATGTGGAGTGACAAACTTATCAGCATACCAACAATGTCAAGCAGAAGTAGGACCTCCTGGTTCTTGAAATTTAAATAAAATTCTATTGGACACTCGTAATAGTTTGGTTTTGTGTCAATGTAGTTGGGCCAAGATTCTAAGTAGTTTGACAGTTGCTTCCCTCACGATGTTGCATAATTTTTGCAACCCTATGATGGGATCTGTTGTAAGCCATCAAGCCATTGTGAGATGAGGGTGAAGTTGTACCCACTTAATCAAGCTCCAGTCCTGATGCACTTGGAAGTAAGTCTGACCATGGTGTGGTCTATTCATATAACTTTACATTATGGGGAAGTTAGCTCTCTTCTGGCTGGCTTGGAATCTGCATCTGTCTCATCAAACTCCTATTCTTTAAATTTGAGTCAATATCCCATCATATAGGCTACCATCTTGGATTCATTCACCTCTTACTCCACCAGTCTGTAGCCTTCCTGCTTCCAAGTGCTTCTTCAAGTTCCAGGTTCATCAGCTCTAGCTGTTACACAAGCCAGGAAAATCCTCCCCATTAACATCTGACCCATCTACCAGATTTACCAACTTCTACAACTGTGTAAGACATTTTCTTGATATAAATTTCTTTCTTTATATACACATAGAAGTACCACTGGTTTGGTTTCTCCAGCCTAATACACCCTCCTGTGCTAAAGTTCAAAGCCTCATCAATATGTCTGTGGTTTCCCTGGAAGCTTATATTTTGGAGGACAACGTTGGTATTCTGGCTCCTGCTTCCATGTGCTCTCCACCCAATATTACATTGTCCCTGAACTAATGTATGCTCCTTTCTCCTTCAATATACACCAATCTACTAAGCAACAAAGAAGTGTTCCACTCATACTAAGCATTTGTGATGCTTGAATGTTACTGAATGGATGGTATTGCAATGGATGTTACTAAAACTCTGAAAGTTGTAGTTGAGGGACACTGTCTGGGCAGCACACAGTGAACCCTTTGAAGTCAGATATTAACCTTCTAGTTGTTAGGAGTCCTTAGACCTTTTTTTTGGGGGGGGGGGCATCACTGCTCTCCGGTGGTGGGAATAGGAGGCCCAGTCCCACTGCTGGAATTGAACCTCTGTCCCAGTGGGCCGCAGTCCCGCGCACAACCACTACGCCACTGGGGCCCAGCCCTAGACCTTTTTTCTACCATGTAGCCATTACCAAAGTTTCTGTTTATTGACCCCTGGAAATTCTTTAAGCAAACCTTTGTGTTTCCAAATAACAGTTTGCTTCAGTCCTCAGTGAGCTGAGTATGAGTTACTTAAAGAAGAGGAGAGAAGGCTTAGCAATCTATTCAGCCATGCTGGTCACCATGACACAAGACCTGAGTGATTGCTTCCCCCATGCTGCAGTGACTCTCTTATGATACAACTCCTTTAGCCTGCTCCTTTTTCCACAACACTTCTCCATGGAAGAGATCGTTATCAAAACCAAACTGTGTTAGTCTGGGTAGGCTAGAGGAACAAATTTCATAGACACGCATATGGATATAAGGAAAGAGTTTATACACAAGAGGAACAGAACATTGAGCCCAGTCCAGTTCAAAGTCATAAGTCCGATATTAACCCATATGCCCGATATCAGTCTACAAAGTCTCCTTCCAACTCACGAAGTCACAGGTCAGTGGGTGCAGAATCCCGGCGCTGGCAGGGGTCTCCACATGGCTACTTGCTTCCAAGGCTCATGATCCATCAACAACAGAAGCAACTCATCGCTGGCAAAGGTCTCCATGTGGCCGGGCCAGCTTTAGAGGTCTGGCTCCATCAGGGCAAAGCCATGTGGTCTCTCTGCCGGCTTCTCCAGCTTCTTGGACGCTACCAGCTTGTCTTTTCTGTGACTCATCGCCTCTCTGACTAACTCCCAACAACTGAGGATGATAGCTTCTCATCTCCATGAGGGAAATATTGCGAGATTTCCCAGAAGTCTCAGGAGAAAGCCATGCCCACATAGAGGCCTCATTGGCTACTCAATGGCTATCTCCAGATTAACAGGCTAGACTCCACCCCTATATTTCAATCATAAAAATTAACATAAGCACATGACTGCCACACAAACAAACCATACTTTCTCCTCCATTCTGAATATACTTAGAAGGGGTCTTCTGCTTCATTTTTTAATCAAATTTTCTGAAATAGGTTGGGCAATGAAAAATAAGAAAATTCCCATTAGAACTGAAAGAAATTGAAAAACAAGAAAAATGATCTTTGGGGGTGAGACTCTGTTCTTTCATTGTGTCAGAAAACATTGGAACCTATTAAAATATGACATATAGAAAACTATCAAGTGAAAGCACAAAGCCAGAGATTTTAAAGAACAAAACAAATATTCCCACATGTTGTATGTTCATCAAGTACATGCTACTAAAAAAGGTAAACTTTTGAAGCAAAATATGAAAAGATAAATCCCAAAAGAGAATTCTCTCAACAGTTAACACCATGAGCGTTTCTTAATTAATATCCTGCGTACTGAATTCCATCTCAGAGTTCACTTTCCTGGAACACAATTTGGGTGAGAAGATGATCCAACAATAAATAAGTAAATTAATTTGCATTAAACTTCACAAATGAGTGAGATGAGTTAAGAGTTAGAACTCCTCTATAATCTCACTGCTTTGTTCTTTCAAAATGTGAAGATTATTTGATAAAAATTGGTTTTGATGTGTGCAAGAAAACTAGATGCTAATAGTTTTTTTTTTAGGACAAGCATATTACCAATACTTTGTTAACTAAGAGGAATGGCAATTAGTGCTTGGAGGTATTCGGGTTGCTGATAAATTTCTTTATGGAACATTATTGTAAAACCCAGTGAATATGGTGCATAGATGATGAGCAAGACAAGAAATTGTGCCGTAAAGAAATGGAATATAATTGTATATTGATTAAAAAGAAATAAAGTCATGAAGGTAGAGAAGGGTATATGTGTATACAAGGAGCAGGGGGCAGACATTTCCAGTTGTGAGGAACAGAGATGAGAAATGAATGCTGAGTTCTCACAATATTCGGGTCCCTGGAAGTTGGAATGCTTTACGCCACCAGCGTCTAGAAGCTCTGGTGGCATAAAGATTAATGTGTTCAGCTGCTAACTAAAAGGGTGCTGATTAAAACCCACATGTTGCTCTGCGGGAGAAAGAGATGACAATCTGATTCCGTAAATATTTACAATCCTTATGGATGACAGTGAAAATCCAAAATTCCTTCCCAGAGTCCCCACTCAGATTGAACCTCCATTAAATTCCCTCCCCCCCCATTGACTAAGAAAGTCAATAGTCTGGTCCTTACACAAAGTGCATTGGAAAGTGGTTGACTGCATTCTATTGGATTTAAAAACCTAAAGAATACAAGAAAGAAGAAAATGTTCTAATTTTTTTAGATATTATATATCATACAATTAATTAGTTTAGCATATCAATAAGTATTACACATTCATTACCACAATCAGTTTTAAAACATTCACTCATTGTTATTAACATCCCATTTCTTTCCCAACCACCTTACCACCAACCGCCCGGCCATCAGCTGTACCCCTAAGACACCATTAATCAAAAACACTAGCAACAATAACAGTAAAACAGAAAAACCTCATCAGAAAAAGCGGGACATATTAAAAGGTAGAACAATTTTAAAATTAGTCAAAGGGTATTATAATGTACTGTAACTGTATCTGCAAGAATACACTTTCCAAAGCACTCTGCATGATAGCAAGGCTATTCACATCTGCCATCCATGATCAGAAATGATTAACTGAGGCTTAATCAATGTGTATTTCCCTCTAAAAACAAACAAAACACCTGAAAACCCTTTAAAATGGCTCAAAGGAGAAATCAAATGATATTACATTTCCCCTTACTACATCTGTCATAATTAGCTTTACAATGATCTCTGGTTAAAAAAAAAGCGATTCACATCCCTCAGTTATGATCAGAGGGGAGTCACCAGAGGCTTAATCCATGTTTGGATCCTGAAAATGGGCTTTTAGGCTTCCATTGTCATCCAGTCTTCTGAAAGCCAGGTATTCATAAATTTATTTAATTCTAAATTAAATTTCTTCCTTCAGATTTGGATTTTATTATTTATAATCCTTGAATCACACAGGCTAGCGTGCTTCTTCCAGGAAGAAGCATTTAGTTGATGTATCACTTAAATGGCAGCTTGTTTGAAGGCAAAACTTTAAGAACCCAGACACAATTCCTTGCAATAGCTGGGTTCAATCTTGTTTCTTCACCACACTCTGCCATAGTACTCCTATCTTCCAGTGATCCCTCCATGAGCTTGAACATCAACGAGGGTCATGTCTTAAGAACTCATTGTTTTTGATTGGGGCTAGAGTTAAGTACAAACCTAAAATCCATTCACATACCTATGACTTATATGTGCTAGAGACCTTTATCAATTACCCCCCTGAGGAATAAGATTAGAATTTAATTTGAAGAACTCTTAAGTAATGGAGACCTAATGTGTGATTAGATAGCAGGTCAAGATTAGTAAACAATTTCTTGGACCAACCTCTTCTTTTATGATTAGGTCTGACTACTATTGAAAAAGAATGCTGTACCAATAGCAGATTAAGTTCAAGTATTAAAACATGCTGCGACACTGTATTGATGAATACTAAACCAATAGCTTATTTTCCAAAATAAAGTTTTCACAACAGCATGTTCACAATCCATCCCACTAATATAAAACACAATATCTCTAAGGGTAGATTTATGTATTCAATAATTTTTGGTATTGGAGTTTTGAGGTTGTTTTTGCTGGGTGAATTTTCTTTGGTATATGAAACATGTTGTTTTTAATATTGAATAAAAAATGAAATCAAAAAATAACACAGAAAAGAAGTGGTAAGGTTTGGAGTAAAGATGTCGCTGCATAATAGATATCACACACAGTCCCTAAGTGTAAAAAGGAAACTATTAAAATAGGAAAATATAAGAAGATTGTAAAAATTAGATAAGTTTCAACATTTTAAATAATTCTAAAATTGGGTTAATATATTTTTAAAAGGTCACATTTATTAGGGGCTCTTACAACTTATAACAATCCATACATCAGTTATATGAGCATAATTGTACATATTTTGCCATCAATATTTTGCAAACATTTACTCTCTATATGAGACCTTGGTATAAGCTCCTCTTTTTTCCCTCCTCCCTCCCACCCCCATGACTCCTTGATAAATAATAAATTATTCTTATTTTCATACCTTAAACCACCTCTCTTTTCCCACCATGGTTTCTGTTGTTCCTCCCCCTGGGGTAGGGGGGGCTGCAGGTGGTTATGCATATCCCTACTCCCATTTCTGTTCCAGAGCGGTTTCTCTGACCTGGAGACTGTGTGTTGTGCACTGTTATCACTACAGTGTACAGACTCCAGTCTAACCCCAAATGGAAGGCAGGACTCAGGTCATAATAGTGGGGGGAGGGATGAGGAACCAGAGGAATAATATTTCATTGGTGCTCTACTGTACCTCCTTGTGACTCATCCCCTCCTTGTGACCCTTCCGTGAGGTGATGTTTCATTCTCTACACATGGGTTTAGGGGTCCCTGCTCTAAATCCCCTCATTCTCAACAATATGCTTTTGTTTCTTTGTTTCTTTGTTTGTAGTCTTCTGGTGCCTGTCTCTTGATCCTGTCTATACCTCTTCATCACACAGTCTGGTGTGCTTCCATGTGAGCTTGTTGCTTCTCTGCTAGATGGCAATTTGTTTAACTTCCAGCCTTTAAGACCCCAGACACTACATCTTTGGTTAGCTGGGCACCAACAGCTTTCCTTATCACATTTGCTTGTGCACCCATTTTTACCTTCAGCAGTATAGGTACATAAGCCAATACCTCTATTTTTTATGAATCAATATCTTTGAATATGTACACACTTATGTTTATACCTCTATCCATAGCTTTGATTCCCATATCTTTCCTGTCCCACCATTATATTCGCCCTTAGTCTGCCTCATAGTAATTCCTCTCAGCTGAATTGCTGTTGATCCAACACCCCCAGGATCTCCATGTCCTCCTCGTTGATTTTAACTCCCTATTTGTTCCCTGTCTATGACATGGTTTGCTCTCCATTCTGTTCTCCCACCTCCTCTTCCCACCAGGTTCCTTTGGAACCCTCCATCCTTTGCTTTCCCCGTGGACTCTCTTCCCATGCCTGTCTTACATAGGTAGGCAAGCCAACAATAATAGAGACAAAGCAAAAAGAAAACAAAACAAAACACTGAATAAAAAGAGAAGAGAAAATATAATGAAATAAAATAGCACACAAACAAAAAACCCAAAGCATACGTAATTCCAGGTCTGTGTGCTGACCTTTATGACGATCTCCCCACGGGTCCTTGGAGATTCTAGGGACTGCCCCTCCGAGCCTGAAGTCTATTTTGGAGGCTCCTCAGGGGCTTTGTGGCTTGGCTTGGTTTCGTTGCTTATATGTTATGTTCCCTTCTTGTTCCGCCCCTTTGTGGGGGGTGCCGACTGGACTCACTCCCCACTATGTGTCCCCAGTATTGTCTGTTTGGGTATACTCCAGGAACGATACATCATGTCTCAAGCTGTTGTGAGCCCTACAGTCCTCTTTGTGCCATAGCAGCTCTGTGCAGAGTCTTCCTCAGGACTTGGTGTGCAGATAACGGATAGATATCAGGTCTAGTCGCTCACTCTCTCTCTTCTTGATTTGTTTCCATGTTGGTGTGATACGCCTGCCCCTCTGCCTCAGTCTGTGGATTGAGCGTGGTCCTCGATAGCACATACTTCAAAGAAGGGGGTCTGTTTGGCAGTGATTGGGACCGGTCTTGGAACCTACTCTGCTCATGATTTGCTCCCATGTGCTCACATCGCCCTCAAAGTTTGGCACGCTGTGATGGGGTCTGCACGCACACTCACAAGTCTATGGAAACATAACTATTCTCCATACATTCCATACATCAGTGATATCAAGCATATTTGTACATATTTTGCTATCATTAATTTGCAAACATTGCGTTCATTAGTGTCCTGTTCCCCAAGTGCCATCACCTCCCTTTTTTCTCTTTTTAACCCTTTTCTTCCTCCCTCCTCCCTGCTTTCTCTTTCTGTTGGAATGACGTATACATTCTTGGATCTGTCCCCCTTCCAGCTGCCTGTACCTCAACGTGTATAAATGAAATAAGTGGCCTTTCTTCTATATCTACTCTGCTGATTATATTTACCTCAGTTGACTCAGGCTGTACATTTTGTGATTGTCTAACTTGGCTTAACATAATTTCTTCCAACTCTTCCCATGAGATTATGGGCTTTATGTGATCATCAGTGCTTTTTAATGATGCATAGTACTACATTGCGTGTATGTGCCAAAGTTTCTAATCCACTCATCTCTCAATGGAGTTTTAGGTTGTTTCCAATTCTTTGGGATTGTAAATTCCACAATAAACATTGGCGTGCAAACCACTGGTCATGGTCTATTTCTTACCTCGTCTGGGTATATGCTGTGGCAGTCACCTAACCTGGTGTCAATTTGAGGATTAAGGGTGTAGGGGTGGAGTCTAGTCTGTCAATCTTGAGATAGCCAATGAGACCTCTGTGTGCGCATGGCCTTCTCCTGAGAATTCTGGGACATTGAAGGCAGTAGACACTATCTCTCCGCTAACTTTCTGGGAGACACTGCAGCTGACAAGACATATGCAGCATGCTGATAGACGCTGAGCCCTGGACACTGGATCGAGGGGCCATGGGGAGACCCCTGCCAGTGCTGAGATATTTCTACCTACACAGGATACACAAGACTCTGCACCCACTGGCCTGTGATTGTTCTGCTGTCATTGCATGTGCTTCATGAGGCCGAAGAGGACTTATGAATTGGTGTCAGGTATATGACCTAGTATTGGACTTATGACCTTGGATTGGATTGCACTGGACTGGGATGTTTACTCAATGTTCAATTGCTCTTGTATATAAACCTCTTTCTTATACACAGATGTATGTTTATGAATTTGTTTCTCTAGTCTACCTGGACTAATACATATGCCCAGTAGAGGGATTGCCGGGTCAGAAGGTAGCTTAATTTCCATTTGCTTTAAATAACCCAGATCGCTTTCTACAGAGAATGTACATATCTATCAGACCACCAGCAGTGGAAGAGAGTTCTTGTCTCTCCATATCCCTGTTTGTTGCACTCTGATTTTCTGATTTGGGCTATCCCCAAGGGTGCTAGGTGGTATCTCAGGGTTGTTTTCATTTATATTTCTCTGAAGGCTAATGCTCAGGAGCATCTTCTCATATGTTGATTGGCCGTTCATGTCTACTCCCAATTGAAACTTCTCTCCAGGTCTTTTTCCCACTTCCTTAGGGGGTTCATTGTTTTCTTCTTTTTACAGGCGAGCAGGAAAAAGATTTAGGAAAAAGATTTTGTCTTGCCTTCCTACAAAGGCGTGTCTGTGGTTGCCTGTCCTTGGACATGTAAGAATTGGAGTACATGTGGATTTGGAGAAGTTTGGGGCCAACTTGCTCCTCGCAGGCTCCAGCGCCCCCACCCGACACTGAAAAAAACAACAACAGATTTTGTCTCTTAGGTCATTGCTAAAAAGTCCCAGTCTGTGGGTTCTCTTGTTACTCTCTTGGTGAAGTATTTCGATGTGCACAGGTGTTTTATCCTTAGTATATGCCACTTGTCAATTTCAGCTGTGTGCGTGTGTGTTTGTGCCCCTCCCTACTATAGGTAACCTGTGTATTCCCTCTGTGAAGGTTTGTCCCAATTCCTTCCTTGATGGTCCTGATAGTTTGGGGTTTTACTTCTAGATCCACCTCACTTAATGTTTTGAAGGCCCTTTCAAGATCAGTTGTCTATATGTTACTGGTTTTATTTCTGGGTTTTCTGTTCTTTTCCATGGGTCAGATTATCTGTCATTATTCCAGTGCCATTGCTTTTTTGACCACTGTGACTATGTAGTAGATGTTAAAGTCAGATAAAGCATGTCCTCTGACTTTGCCCTTCTTCTTGAGGAGTTCTCTGCTGAGTCTTGGCTTCTTCCCTCTCCATATGAAATTGGTGGTCAGTTTTTCTGATCTTTTGAAAAAGGCTGTTGATATTTGAATCAGCATAGCGTTAAACTTATATAGTACCTTGGGTAAGATTGTTATCTTTACTATATTGAGTCTTCAGATCCACAAGCATGGACTGTCTTTTCATTTGTGGAGGTCAGTTTTGGTTTCCTGTAGTAGGATCCTGTAATTTTCCTTGTATAAGTCTTTTGTTGTTGTTGTTGTTGTTGTTGTTTGCTATATCCCTAGATATTTGGATTTGTTCTTGGCTATTGTGAAGGGTCCTGCATTCTTGATCTCCTCTTCCATGGTCTGTCTGATGTATATAGCAATCTAATAAACTTCTGAATTTTTTTTATCTTATATCCTGCCACTCTTACCAATTCCTCTATCACTGGCTGCCAGTACTTCTTGTGTGGACCTTTCAGGATTTTCAATGTACAAAATCTTGTCATCTTCAAATAACAATAGTTTCACTTCCTCATCTCCCAGGAAGATACCTTTAATATCCTTCTACTACCCTATGTTGTTAGCTAGGAAGCCCAGTACGAAGTTGAATAGAAGTGGGACAAGGGACATCCTTGTCTGGTCCTCTTTTTCAATGGGATTGTTTTTGTCTTTTTTCCATTGACCATGATGTTGGCTGTGGGCTTTTTGTAGATAGCTTATATTGAAGAATTTTCATTCTATTCCTATCTTCTTGATTGTCTTAATTAGGAATGGGTGTTGGATATTATCAAATGTTTTCTCTGCAACCACTAGTATTATCCTGTGATTCTTATCCTTTTTCTTATCAATCTGATGAATAATGTTAATGGACTTTTGAATGTTGAACCATCCCTCCATCTCGAGAATGAATCGCACCTGGCCATGATGAATTGATACCTATTCTATTGGTGACTATTTTGTTAAGGATTTTTTGCAACTGTGTTCGTTAGAGATATCAGTCTGTAGTTCTCTATTTCTGTGGGATTCTTGTCCTGTTTGAGTAACTAAATTATATTGGCTTAGTAAAATGAGTTTGGGAGTTTTTTCTTGTCCAGGAAGACTCTTACCTCACCATCTAGCTTAATAGATAGTTTGGCAGAGTATTCTCAGGTTGGCATTGTTTTCTTTCAGCTTTTAGATGATGTTACTCTACCCTCTTCTTCTCTTCATGGTACCTGCTGATAAATCTGAGCATTTTCTTACCTGAGCACCATTGTATATGACCGTCTTTTTTTTCCCTTGCTGCTATTAAATTTTTCTCTTTTTCCTGGAAGTTGGATAATTTAACTACTATGTGCCTTGGTGAGTTCTTCCTGGGGTTTATTCAATTTGTGTCATTTTCTGCTTCCTGTAGAATTATCTGATTCTCCTTCATTAAAGTGGGGAAGTTAGCTTCCAGGAATTTCCCTGCTAGTTTAGCTGTTGACTTCTTTGTTTTTTTTTTCTTTTTCTGATAGACCAATTATTCCATTACTATTCATCTTCATAGGATCTTTCACTGTTCTCAGGTTTTCTTTCACTTCTTTGATTAACTTCTCTGTCTTTCATGTGTGTTGAAGTCTGCCTGATTGTCCTTGAGATCACTGCTTTAATTCTCTGCTTCTTCTAGTTTGTTGGTGAGTTCCATGACATTGTGCTTCACTTCCGTTACTTTATCCATTAGTTTTTGTATTTCCCTTTAGTGTGTGGACATCAGCTCCTCTATCATGGACTTCATCTTCTCTATCAGTTTCCCTGTTCTGTGTTGCTTCCCTCCTATTCTGTATTACTCCAAGCATCATTCTGAAGATTTTTGTGGCATATCAACATCTGATTCTTTGATGAGCATTGTTAGGTTTACAACTTCCTTCACTGTTGTGTTTTGTTTTACTTGTCTGCTTTTTGAAGGAGTCCATACATGTCGCTGTCTGCGTGTCATTTTGGAAGACCTGGGAGCCATTTTCCTGGGAGATCAAAAGGATTTGAACTCTTTCTTTGTGTGAGTGGAAACACTTGAAGAGTGCTTTCAAGGATTACCTGTGACCTACTATGGTGGTCAGCTGGACTGCTATGGAGGTGGAGTGCTGCAGTGATTCAGTGTCCAGTGGTGGTAGGAAGTCTCGGAGGTTGGACTGAGGCAAGTAACTATAGGTATGACTCGGGGCAGATTGGCGAGAGCCTGCAGGGCAGGCCTGGTCTGGACTCTCTAGCCACAATTTGCAGTCTTCCTAAAGGCTTGATGGGGGGGCCCAAAACTGGTAGAACCAGTTTTCCGGCTTGACCTATGGCTATCAGAATCTGTTGGCATTTCCAGTATTGTTATGTTAAAATCCTATGCTATGCTCTGGGGATTAGAATGCTGACTGTCTTGTTATGTTAATTATATTCTAATGACCAGAGTTCTGGTGGCTTACATTCATATCTATACTAAGGAACTCAGCTTGAAATTGAAAGTGGTTTTTTTCTTTTCTTTCTATAATGGCCTTTAGGGAGGCCCTGATATCAGGACTGTGCTTTGCTCTCCCCCAGGGAAGGGGGATCTGATTAATGGAGTGGGCTTGGGGCTGACTGGATCTGAATTCTCCCCCATAGCACTCCTGTGTCACTCCCAGCTCTGTCCTCAGCAGTTCAGGTTGCCTCTGGGATCTGTGTTCTGTCATGGGTAGTAACTATAAATTAGTGTCTTATTATCTATTGTTACCTGCTGTCAGGTATGGAGCTAGGTTGAGGGGAAAGGGAATGGGCGATGTAGTCTCTTGGTGCCTGGCTGGAGAGGGGATCTGCAAAGCCTTAGACTGCAGGAACAGAGTGGATAGCAGAGATGGGAACTCTGGTTCTCACGGTCTCATGGCTAGCTCTCAGATGCTGTCCTCAAACCCATGATTATCACCACTTTTAGACAGCAGACTAGGGAAATTTAGTCCTCATTGTGGGTCTCAGACCATGGGTGCAGAAAGGGGTAACAGACACCATCCTGCTGTACCTATAAGGGGTTAGCGGAACCCACAGGCAGACGCATTGAACTTGAAGCATTTCTGCAAGTTCTCAAACTGCTTCAAAAATTTTCCCCCTGTAAAAATTACAGGGGGAGGTCTGAACCAGACCCTAGTACATGGAATCTGTTTTTAGCTTCCAGCTTCCCAATATTGGCCACTATACCTCTTAGTTTTCTGGTCTAACAACAGGAATGCCGGGCAGGTGATTCTACCTGGATGCCATCTTGACTCCCTTCTGTGTTAAATTTTTGGTGGGTTGTAAGTTCTGAGAGACCATTCTTGAAAGTTTTTTGGCATTCCTGGATGATCTAACACTTCTGTGTGGAGGTTAAGTATGAAGAATGAATAGTCTGAGAAGCTAGAGATAGGATAATTCTCTGCAGGGTCAAAGTAATGTAGATACAGTCTTCTTCACAGTCTCAGAAGCACTAGCTTACATTCCAAAGTAGTAATATCTCTGTCCACAAAGGAAGATGAGAAGATGTCTCAGCAATCCCATAAAAGTAAAGCCTTCTAATTTGAGGACTCATTTCCCATGATGTCCCCCATTGCATCAACAGATGACATACGCCTTATTACATCATGATATGGGTTTTGGGATGTAGGGAACTGACATATGATGTTGCTCTGACTGTTGTTTTTGCTATGAGTAATATGTGGTTAGTTCTCTGAGCCAGGACACTTGTGTCCATGTCTGCATATGTATATAAATCTTTGACAGGCAAACTTGTTTCCTTGCAAGAAAGGTAAATTTTGTGTGTGTGTGCATGTGTGTGTGATTCTCCTCTTGAAAGGTAAGATCTTAAACACTTCACAGTATTATGTTTAATGGAAATAATGTACACATTTTTTTTGCTTTCATTTGGTATTGGAGGGGGAATGTAAACATTTTTAATTCTGTTGTCCAATGATAATCAAATACAATGAATGAAAATGGAAATATGATGAAAATAAAAGAATACAGATTCGGTGATCTCAAAATCAAATGGAATGGACACCTTAGCATTAGTTCCTTCATAGATGCTACATGCCTTAGTCAAAACCAAAAACAAACAAAAACTCACTGTTGATTCCAACTTTTAGCAACTCTTTAGGAAGGAGAAAAACTGGGTTCCTGGGACCATAACTATTTGGAAGATTAGAAAACCTAATCTTTCTCCCAAATGTCTTACAAATTCTAGTTTACAAGGAGCTGTCAAACGTTCTGTTCACCTACAGGCATTCAAATTGAATACACATGTGTCTATGGTTGTATTTTGGTGAGGCTATCTTTAGCCTCCCTGCTTTCTTTTATCAGCTACAGTTTGTTGTCTTTTATTCACACCCTTTGTGCCCAGTGCTTGCCCACTATTGCTCTTTTCACTGTGTTTTAACTCCTATGCCAATAGTTTGAGCAGCTTCCCTAAATCTGCAAGTGTCTTGATGGTTGGTATGTTTTGTCTGAGACCTAATTTTTTTTTCAGCTTCTGAATGTTACCTGGACAAGTATCAGCCACCAGTCAGCATTAACTCATGTGAGAAGAGACTGTCTGACCTATTTATCCTCTAGCGGGCCCTTTCTCACCCTGCTACAATAATTATACTTCAAAGTCTATCTGAGCTTTCTAGATTTTTCCCAAAGACCCCAAAAGATAGACAGGCGGTAGAAGCCAGGTAATAGGTAATAAATAACTCTTTTAACACAGCTATGCGAATGTTCCAAATATTCTGACAGTGCAAGCAAGCAGTTTGAATTCATATTTGGTATTCCTGCTCAATTGCTAGTTTTTCAATTTTCAGCTTTTGTCGTTCGCTGTCAGAGCATTTTTTAATTGCTATGTTGAAAATGTCCCCTCCTTTGTTTGTCAATTTATCGTAGAGTGGTAGTTCGTGTTGATGTGATACTAGGAGCTATGCCAAATATAAGCAGGATAAGCCATTGTAGATAGGTTTCCAGAGGAAGACAGATTTGGAAGAAGAATCTGGCAATCTACCCCTGAGAAAAGCTGACCAGTGAAAACCTTATGAGTAGCAGAGGGAGGCTGTCGGATACAGTGACAAAAGATGAGCCCCTCTGGTGGGAGGAAAGTCACATATGGCTGGGGAAGAGCTAGCTTCTCAAAATAGGCTTGATATCATTTGCAGACATCTCATGACCCCAAATAAAAGATCAAACAGAGAAGAGTGGAGAGTTGAAGAGAAGGCATGTCACATTCAATGTCAAAGATAACATTTGAAAATCTATCCTGAAATATAACTTTGTTACCTATAAGGAAGACTAACTATGTTGTTATTCAATTTTGCATACCTACCATTGAAGTAAGGGAGTACTTTATGGTTTTAAATCAGAAAAAAGTATGCGTCCTGTTTGAATAGGTTGCTCAATCTGTACACTGAACTAATCCTCAGGGAATCTGGATTCCATGAAGAAGAATGTGGGTTGTTAATCGGGATAGGAGGAAGGCTCATAACAACCCACAGAATGCGGATGACACACCTTTGCTTGCTGAAAGTGAGGAGGAATTGAAACACTTGTTGATGAGGAGCAGGGTTGTAACCTTCAGCATCGATTCCAAGGCAGTGAAAGGAAGGCCACAGTCCTCACTACTGGACCAACAGGTAACAACATGATAAATGGAGAAAAGGTTAAAGTTGCCAAGGATTTTGCCTCACTTGGATCCAATCAATGCTTCTGGAAGCAGCAGTCAGTAGGTCAAAAGACATACTACGTTACGTTAGCCTACAGAGTACTACAAAGTCCCATATAAGCTTATTAGTTCCTCCTTTCGGTTCCTTTGGGTTTTTCTGGGTTTTTCTGCTTTTATCAGCCATATGTTAGCTCCAACATGTAATGCCACCTCAGGCAGTTACAATTAAAAAGAATTTCCATTGACTTTTTTTTCCCAACAAATGTCAGATGGATAGATCTCTTGGCACAGAGAGAGCTCTACGTCAAGACCATCATGACAAGATCTGGTAATGGGATTTTGCAGTCAGTTATTGGATGGGTGGCAGTAGTTCTGTGGGGATGGAAGCTTGAGGGAAATTCCAAACCTATTCTGTTTCCAATAGCATCTAGGTTTCTGATCTCCAGTGCCACTGTTGTTGTGAAATTGTTGGGGGGTTGGGAGGAAGGTTACTGTGGAACCAAAAAGAGAACCGTGGTGGAGTAGCTAGCTGTAGGCTGCTAACGGAAAGGTCAGCAGTTCGAACCCATAAGTGGCTTCACAGGAGAGAGAGAAGGCACCATGCTGCCGAGAAGATTGACAACTTTGGAGACTTCGTAGCTGTGAATCAGAATCAACTTGATGGTGCTGGGTAGGCGGCCCTAAGAGATGGGAGGTGTGGGAACCAGGGATGAATGCCATGTGTCCTTTTTTTATTGCTATTCCAATAGCTCTTGAACAAACATTCCTTGGACTGTTGCAAAACCTTGCTTCATTTCAGATTTCTAAAATGGATAAAAATGGATTTGAACATTTTATGTCCGTGTTCACATACTTTTCTGGAGAAGCAGTTTTTTGGAGGTTTTTACTCCACCACTTCTTCCATCAATTTTTTTTTTAACTCCACTGTTCTTTTGGGGGGGGGCAGCACTGCCCTCTGGTGGTGGGAGTAGGAGGCCCAGCCTCTGCTCCTTGTGGAGCCGCTACTGGAATTGAACCTCCATCCCAGTGGGCTGCAGTCCCGCATACAACCACTATGCCACCGGGACTCAGCCAACTCCACTGTTCTTGATAGCTATTACTCATGTTACAATGCCCCTGTCCTCTGTCAAGTGTCTCCTCCTCTGTGTAGCGGGCATCAAACTCCCTGGCTTCTTTCCTTCCGAGGTGAGGTGATCCCCACAGAACTTTCCTCCTACATAAAATAGTACTCTTCACAGAGTCTCCGGTTCAGTCTTTTTGGGTATCCATACTTTGTTAAGAATGTTGTGCATGGTACACCCAGAGGGCATTATTCATAATAATCTTGTCCTTTTTAGTTGAATAATGAACAATCTTTGAGGCTTTGCCTGATTGCTTTGTACCTATTCCCACTAGCTAATGTGAAGTGGTTAGGACAGAAAGGGCTCGTTGAAATTTATTAACTGAAGATTAAATCCTGAACTTCCACACCTACACAATTTTTAAAGTGAATGAATGGAATAGGTGTGTGTGTTCCTCTCCTTGTTGAAAAGCACAGACACCAGTGGGTCCTTTCTCTTTTTATAATCCTTTTATTGGGGACTCATACAACTCATCACAATCCATACATAAGTCCATTCTGAGTCAAACACATCTGTACATCCGCTGCCCACATCATTCTCTCAACATTTACCTTCTATCTAAGCCCTTGGCATCAGCTCCTCATTTTTTCCCATCCCTCCCCGCTTCCCTCCCCTCATAAACCCTTGATAATTTATAAATTATTATTGCTTTGTCATACCTTACACTGTCTGATGTCTCCTTTCACCCATTTCCCTGTTGTCCATACCCCAGGTAGGAGGTTCTGTGTAGATCCTTATAGTAGGTTTCCCCTTTCTACTTCACCTTCCCTCCACCTTGCTGATATCACCACTCTCACCACTGGTTCTGAAAGGATCATCTGCCCTGGATTCCCTGTGTTTCCAATTTATGTCGGTACCAGTGTACATCCTCTGTTCTAGTGAGATTTGTAAAGAAGAATTGGGATCGTGATAGTGGGTCTTTTCTTTTTTAAAAATTGAATTTATAGTATAGAACATGAATAGTCTCAACCCCATTGCCATCAAGTCAGTTCTCACTCGTAGTGACCTTGTAGAAGAAAGAAGAACTGACCCAGTGGGTTTAAGCGCCTGCAACTCTCACAGGAACAGAAAGCCTCTTTCCTCCCATGGAGTGACTCAAACAGTGATCTCAAAATGTTGACCTCATGGTTAGCAGGACCACAGGTAACCACGACATCACCGGTGAATATGAATGTGAATTAAAAATAGCTGAGCTAAATGAAAGACCTATAACTACAGCCGAGGGCGATGATTTGAAATTCATGAATTAGCCTTCTGTTTATTATCGAATTTGTACTTAATTCATGCTTGAGGCTTTGGTTTCACATATGCCTTATTAAGAAAATCTTAGTTGGCTAGAAACAGGAACTGCCTAGAGCTAGCCAGGGCACAGTGGAGTTTTGACAATGAATCAGTGGACCTTCCGGAAGCCAAGTCAGAGCGTGGCTTCTTCCAAAAGTTTGTGGAAAAAAGAATATTAAAGGGGAATTGAGACCAAATATGTATGTTGGTGATACTGGTGTGACCAAGTCAAATAAGAGAATGTTATTACTGCATGATAAGGCAGACACAGCAAGTCATATTTTATACAACAATATTTATTTTCAGGGGAAAAAAGATAACAGAATTTCCCCCAAGCTTTTTGAAGTCTGCTGTTACAGAATCTGAACTGGATCTTGCAAGACAGTGAAGCTCAATACTAGAAAGTCCATAGCTAATGTTGATGTTGGCATCTCAGACCATATGAATCTCATCTCTTCTCTCTACACATTTACACGGCTTCTTTTTTCTTCTCTTTCTCCCAGTAGCCCTAATTTCTTTAGAGTGGCATGCATGAATTTGCCTCAGCCCTGGATTCCAATACTCTTATTAAGACTTTTCATATATATTAACTAGAGTTTCAGAGTCACATTGTCACTTCTCATGAAGTGACTGTTAGACTAGCATAGTGAAGGGTGAACTCTAAATGCAACAGCCTATCTATGGGAAGGACATAGGACTGCATGCGGGTCCTTTCTTACAACCCACTGGCCTAGTAACTGGGCAATGAGTACAAGGCATAGGTGATCAGAAGTTTAATTGGACAGTCATCTCAAAAGGCACCTACCATACCATAAAAAATTATGTCGGAGATTAATTTTCAAGTATAATCCATGCTGTATTACTTCTTGATGATTTCTTATGAGCTGGAATTTAAAAATATTTGTTAAAGAATAATTCATGAATTCACTTTCCCTCTTCATAATATATATCCTCACACAATTATACATACTATATGTAATACTATATGTGGTAAAACATAGTTAATTCTCAGATATGCTCATTAAGTTGTAGAATGGGTATTCGGGTCACTGGGAATCTAAAGTACTGCTTTAAGTAACAAGTTATCTAGAGGAAGAAACTGTATGTAGAGACAGGGAGAGATATTCGATGGGAGTCAGGAAGACATTTCCATGCCCCTTTTATTTGTTGACGTGAGTCATATAGGCACGAAAACACCCACTGGCCCTCAAAACAACAGGAAGGACCAGTAGACTTGGTTGGTAAAACAAAAACCAAAAAATCAAGGGGTTATTCTGTGGTTGTTAATTTCATCTCAAGATGAAGCATATATATCAAGCATTTGACAATGAATTTTAGAACATGATCTTCTTGTGCTCCTTTTTCCCCTTTTTCTTACACTCATTGTTAGCTCTCCATTTGCCCAACTTCCCCTGAGATGTGCCTTGGAAACTGTTAATCTAGTGAGCTAGCATCTCTATGGATAGAAGTATGCTAAGCTGAGTCCCGGTGGCCTAAGTGGTTGAGTGCAAGACTGCAGCCCGTGGGCTTGGTGGTTCAAATCCAGCAGCGGCTCTCAGGAGCAGCGCTGAGTAGTGCCCATGACCACCAGAGGCAGTAATGACCAAAAAACAAACAAACAAACAAAAAGAAGTATGTTGAATTTCTTTTTTAATAGTTTTATTGGCATGTGCTTCACACATCATACTATACAATGTAATTGTGTAGTCATCTTAAGAAGATATGTGCCATTATTACTACAATCAATTTCAAAACATTTTCTTCTTGTACTCAGTTTTAGCTCCCCATTTCCCCCCACCCTCCCTTGCCATACTTCTAGGCAACGATCAAGCCATCTAATGTCCCTCTAAATCTACCTCTCCTGGATTTCAGATACAAAACCATACAAAACACAGAAAGGAAGCAAACAAACAAACTCAACAATAATGACAAGGCAAAACATAGAAAAATCTCACTAAAAAGAAAGCAGAAAATATTAAAATTTGAAACAATAGCTTCCAATTGGTCAAAAGAGAGATCAAATGATAAGTCATTACATTTTAACTTGACAACATTTCCCATAATCAATTTTACAATGATCTCTGTCTGATAGCAAGGCTGTTCACCTTCTTGGACTACATTCAGAGAGGCTTCACTAAGGATTAATCCAATGTGAAGACCCTGCCAATGGAATTTGGGCTACCACTGCCCTACATAGCCTTCTGCAAACTGGGTGTTCACAATTTAAGTTCTACTACTATTCTTTCCTTCAGATGTGGATTTTATTTAATGGCCTATTTCGAACATGCATAATAAGTAAAATAAATATGTTTTTCATATCACTTATAGAATTATAAGTAAGCTTTGTATAGTGGGTAACAAGAGAATTTCACTCTAAACTACTTTTCCTCTAGTCTGTTATTGAAATGCATTCATTCATCCAGAAAAATTTGGCTTATCACTCTGAGCAAAAATCCTTATATCTCTTAATAATATCCCTTAAGATCCGGTATCAGGCATCAAAGAACAAAAAATGATATCATTGTGAATGAGGGGGAGTGCAGAGTGGGGACCCCAAGCCTATTTGTAGGCAATTGGAGATCCCCTTGCAGAAGGGTCTCAAGGAGAAAAGCCTGTCAGGGTACAGTATAGCAATGATGACACATACAACTTTTCTCTAGTTCTTAAATGCTTCCTCCCCCACCCCCACTATCATAATACCAATTCTATTTACAAATCCAGTGTACCAGAGGATGTACACTGGTACAGATAGGAACTGGAAAAACAGGGAATTCAAGACAGAAGAACTCCTCGGGACTATGTTTAGAAGGGCGATACTGGGAGGGCGGAGGTAAAGTGGGGGTAGGAAGTTCGGAACAGATTACAAGCATTTATATATAGCCTCCTCCCTGGGAGATGGGCAACAGAGAAGTAGGTGAAAGGAGACATCAGACAGTATAATATATGACAAAATAACAATAATTTATAAATTATCAAGAGTTCATGCGGGAGGGGGAGCAGGGAAGGAGGAGAAAAAACAGGAAGTGGATACCAGGGGCTCAAACAGAAAGCAAGTGTTTTGAGAATGAGGAGGGAAACAGCTGTACAAAAGTTCTTGACACAGTGGATGTCTGTGTGGATTGTAAAGAGTTGTATGAGCCCCTTTAAATAATATTAATACCCCTCAAAAAAAGGTTGCTTAGGGATGTTTCTCCGTTCCCAGTAAATGTGACTGAACTCTTTTTGTTTGTGTTTGGGGTTTTTTTGTGGGCGCCACTGCCCCCTGTGGGAGTAGGAGGCCCAGCCTGGCTCCTGGAGAGCTGCTGCTGGATTTGAACCACCAACCCTGTGGGCCACAGTCCGACACACAACCACTACACCACCGGGGCTCAGCCCTGAACTCTTTTGGTTCTCAATGAGCTAGTAATCTGGAAAGATACTCAAACCCAGAACTCTCAAAGGCTGACTGATGGAATGTTGCCCCACTTCTAATGTGCCCCACTCAGCTACCAGTACAAGGGAAAGACACTGCCTCTGATGGCGCACCTCTGTATAGCATCGCACATATTCTCGCATTTGCAGTGTATACAAGGCTTTAATTATCAGAACCACATATTGCCATTGCCATGAAGTCTAGTCTAACAGTGACCCTGTAGGGGAAAGTCCAGCTGCCCCTTAAGCTTTCCTAGGCTGTAAATCTTTATAGAAGCAGACAGTCTCATCTTTTCCCATGGTGTAGCTTGACAGTTCAAACCACCAACCTTTCGGTTGGCAGCCATGTAAATGAACCACTACACCACAAGGGTTCCTCAATAATCAGACACCTTTTTAAAAAAAATTTACCATCAAAACAAAACTCACTGCCATCAAGTCTCTTTTGACTGATCTCAATCCTAGAGGTCAGGGTAGAACTGCCCATTTGGGATTCTGAGACTTAAACATGTATGTGAACAGTCAAGTCATCTTTCTCCCATAGAGTGGCTGGTAGACTTAGAGTGTTGACTCTGTGGTTATCAGCTCAATGTGGGGCTCTATCTCCATAAATCCCTATGTCAAGTGGTTAAGAGTAAGACTTCAAGCTACAAAGTTAGGGTTCAAATCCAGCTCTCCTCCCTAGGAACTGTGTAACTTTAGGTAGGTCACATTAGCTCTCTATGCTTCCATTTTCTAAGTATGAAAATAACGATAATACTAACTTAAGGTGAGTTTTCATAAGTTGTTGGATAAAACTAACAAATTATTAGTTTTCTAATACTTGCAGTTTCTATCATGTCCACGTTAGGTACTTAAGCAACTGACACTAAGCTGGCTCCCAATGATCCCCACTTCCTGGTGTTCACATCCTTGTGCAATCCCTTTCCTCCTTGAGTTGCTCTGGCTCTTAACTTACCTCTAGCTATTATCTTAGGACAAGGATGATGGGATGTCCTTGTCATGGGGAGCTTATGTACAACGGAGATGTCTTCCTTCTTGGCAGACTTCAAGGCCGCCTCTGCTTCCTTTGATGAATTGAAGCAAGCTGCTATATCGGAGTCCTCCATGTGGCAAGAAACGAAGGGCAGTTACAGCCCCCAGAGCAGCTAGGCTCCCAACGCCTAGTCCAACAACCCTTAAAGCATTGAATTCTACCAACATCCATGTCAGCTTAGAAATACAGCTTCTAGCCTGAGTCCCACCTGAGCCTTCAGATGAGACCCTAACCCTGGCCTATAGCTTAACTCTAACCTGTGAGAGACTTGGAAGCAGAGGATCCACACAATCCATACACCCAGATTCCTGAAGCCTAGACACTGTTAAATAATAGATATAATTATTCCATAATAAACATGTTACATGTGTAACACATATAAATGTGTTACATTTTCTTGGTTGTACATCAGTAATGCCAATCCAAACTCGCTGCCATCAAATCAATCCTGATTTATGTATGACCAACCTATAGGACAGAGTTGAACTGATCCTGTGGGTTTCTGAGGCTGTAACTCTTTATGAGAATGGAAAGCTGCCTCTTTCTCCCACGGAGCAGCAGGCAGTTTCAAACCACTGACCTTGCACTTATTTAGAAGCCCAACATGTAAGTAGCTAAAATACCTAGATAGCGCTTCACCCCAATTCCTGGCTTAATAAGCATTCATGTTCTCTTCCTCCTGTGTTACTTTTATTTTGTAGCATCATCTTACCGAAAGGGATCCCATAAAGCCTTGCCTGTCATCAAACACATATTCATTTGACCCAAGTTGGGCTTATGTCTCCTTTGGTCCTCAGTATGCTTTTTCTTTGATTCTGTTCATTTAACAACGTTAGCTACTCTTTAGAGAGTGCCTATATGGCAATCACAGGCACTCTACAAACGCCCCACCAATGTAATTCCACTTCATCTTCACACAGATCTTGAAAGGTGAGTATTATTACCTTAGTTCACAGGATCACACCTTGTTTTCACACCATCAGCACACAGGACTAGTGTACTGAGAGACATTTTTTTCAGTGCCACAGCAGATGCTGTAAATTCTCGAAACAAAACAGAACAGAATGTCTCCACTAGGAATGCTTAGCGCTGTTCCCAAGGTAGAGCCCCTCTTTATACAAGCAGTCCACAAAGATCAGTTCTTCTGTCTTCATTTCTGTCACCTAAGAAAGTCAAGTGCATCAAAGACCACTCAACCTGTCCTCTGTGTTCTAAGGCTGGAATGTAAGCAACAATCGTACTAAAGGGCAATAGTATCTAACTGGTGTCTGACATCATAGGACATCTTGATACTCGGTTATCTTGGGAAAAAATTAGATGGTGTCTCCAATTGCTCAGGCAGGCCAAATGCTGTTATTACAGTCTGCAATAAAGGCTCAAAAGCATTTTTCTGCCTCAGTTAAAGGCGTAGGCAGACACAGAGCTATGATTTATGCCCACAAACTTCAAGTTCAAAGTTACAATTCCTATGACAGTCATAACTCACCCTCAACCTCACAGATAGTATTTTTACTTGTTAGGTTATAGTAGGGACATGATAGCCCCAAATATATGTGTGATGCCAAATTAAAATTAATACAAAATTGACTTATTTAGTTTTTCCTTTACCCCAAAGTTACCCATATTTATACAAAAGCTGGTTAAATGGAGGATGATTTTTATTCTCAAAGAAATGGACGTTTCAAATTCAAGGAGGTAATAATTACTTGCAAATCTAAATTAAAGTACTTAGAGCTTAAAATAGACTGCCTTTGAGCATTGCAACACTCAGCTGCAGGTAGTAGGTATAAGCTAAATGCAGAGTGTATTCAAATAGTTAAGGAGACTTAGGAGGATGGAGAGAAACCTCAAGGTTAAACTCTCCATCCAGGATGATATCAGGATTTCCTCTCATTCAATTTATGGCGTGGCAATCTGCAGCATGCATACAAGTCACACACACACATTTATAAAGACGTCATAAAGGAAGTAGTGTATATTTAGCATCCCACTCCTATCTGGGTTTTTTTGATACCTGTGGTTAGTTTGGGCAAACAATGAGTGGCTTGGCTCCAGTGAATGATTCCATGATTGGAGTTGGTCTCAGACAACACCGGAAATGTGCCTGAGGCTTGGCACTTTGGGTTCCTTTAATCTAGTGGAAACATAGATTTCTAAACTAATGTTTGGGGAGCAGGGTTCCTCTTTGTTCATAAACATACCTACTTACAGTCAAAAGTGCAAAGATAAGCTAGGTGATCTTTTGTTCTTTCATTTAAAACTTGACGATGTGAGAGCCTCATGAGATCACTGAAGATATGGGTGCTACAGCAAAGTATGGTGAAGAGACTCGATTTTGCACCACTGCCAGGAAGAAGAGCATCTGGGGTCTGAAAGACTTGTCTTAAGATAAACAGCCATCTAAGTGAGCCGTCAACTAAGTCAACATGGAAGCACACCAGCCTGTGGGGTCCAAGGATTAAACATAATCAAATCCAAATCTGAAGAAAAGACTGGTACTAGAGTGTAGATTGTAAACACCCAGTTTACATGGCTATGGGTGATAGCGGAAAGTCGCTTACAGGGTCCCCTGTAGACAAATTAAACCACTGGTCAGAGGGACTTAATCTCCTCTGACCATCATGGGAGGATGTGCACAGCTCTGCTGTCAAACAGAGAGCATGATAAAGTTGCTACTTTTGTTAGATCGGTTCCGACCCATAGTGGCCCTCCAGTGTGCACGACAGAACCTAATACACTCTGTCCGGTACTGCTGCAGCCTCGCAAGTGTTCCCACGCTAAGTGCCATTGTCGTCACCATCTAATCAATGTCCTGCCTCTTTTTCACTGGCCCTCAAAGTTACCAAATATAATCTCCTTCTCCAGTGCCAGGTATCTCTGGAAAACAGTCCCAAGAACATACGATGAAGTCTCACCACCCTTGCCTGGACGTCACTCCATTCACTCCAGCCAAGTCACTCATTGCCCAAGCTAACCAGTGGTACCCAAAGAGCCCTGAAACGAGTGGGAGGCTGACTATGCACTCTGGCCTGGCTTCTTGCCTGACCCATTAGTTTGCCCTTGTAGCAGTCCTTGGCACTTTCATCATTTTCCTCCAACATGGCAATTCAAAGACACTGGTTCCTCTTTGGTCTTTTTCATGTTCCACTTTTACATGGATACAAAGTAAATCAAAAATACTGTGGCTCGAGTCAGGCACAACTTATTCCTCAAAGCGACGCCCTTGTTTCTTACAACTCTAAAGAGACCTTGCGCAGCAGATTGACCTAATGTGACTCCTTATTTGATCTCTTCACTGCTGCTTCCATCAGCCTTGATTGTGGAGGCAAGTAGGACAAGCTCTTTGAGAACTTCACTTTTCCTCCATTTATTATGACATTACCATTTAGTCCAGGTTTAAGGATCTGGGTCTTCTTTACATTGAGTGTCAATCCAAACTGAAAGCTGCAATCCTTCATCTTCATCAGCAAGTGTTTCAAGTTCTCCCCACTTTCAGCATACAAAGTTGTATCATCTACATATGACAGATGTGAATAAGCCTTCCCCTAATCCTAATAAGCCTTCCCCTAATCCTGAAGCCACATTCTTCGTTACATAAGCCAGCTTCTCTGATGATTTTCTCAGCACACAGATAGTAAAGTGAGAGGATATAACCCTGACACATACCTTTTTAAAATTTAAACCATGTAGTATTCCCTTATTTTGTTTGAACAACTACCTCTTAATCCAGGTACAGACTCCATATGAGCACAGTGAAGTGTTCTAGAATTCCCATTCTTCTCAAGATTACCCATAAACCCATATGCAGACAAATGTCTTGTCATAGTCAATAAAACACACACATATATATACATGTATATAATATATTTCTGGTATCTCGGCTTTCAGCCAAGATCCATCTGATGTCAGCAATGAGATGCCTGGATGATGGGAGGTATAGTAAGGTTAAAATTCAATATCTTATCATCTGATCTCCCTTTTGACTCACACTAAAGTTGTTTTACTTTTTAATATTTTCTGCTTATTTCCTGATTGAAGTTTTTTTCTATTTTGCATAGTCATTATTGTTGGTTTTGTCTGTTTGCTTCCTCTGTCTTGTATGATCTTTTGGTAAACAAAATCCAGCTAGGTAAATCTATAGATACAATAACTGGGTTGATAGTTGCTTAGAGGCATGGGATGGAAGAGGAGGAGGTGGGAATGGGGAAATGACCACAATAAATATGAGAAGGAAATGGTGCTCGCTTTGGCAGCACATATACGAAAATATGAGAAGGAAATTATCTGGGATTGATTGTGGTGATGGTGACACAGCTCTTTAATATGATTGAACCACTGAACTGCATGATAATGTGAAGTATATGTCAATGAAAAATTTTTTTACTGGAACTCGAGAAGGGAGTAAGACTATAAGTACCTTCAGGAGTCTGAGAGGTCTGGGGATAGTTGTAAATGGGCCAGAAGCACAGGGAAACTACTAAAACTAGCAGCTTAGTGGGCCTTCCCCTCAGCTTTGCACACCTTATTATCAAAGTCTTGGATTTAAATAAGCATAAGATGAAACAAGCTTCTGAAATCAGGTCAATGCAGTTAATTAATTGCATATGCCCTCATGTCTTTTCAAATGTCTATGAAATGGCCAGTGTTATTTCTGAAGCAGGGGTGTTTCTCTGACCAGAAGAATCAATATAAATAGGGAGTTTTTAGAGCTACAAACTTGAGCTCCTCCCCCTAGCTACTAAGTAGGAAACACTAGGAGGAGGCCAATATCCTGTGCTGTCAGAGATCTTCCAGAGCTAATAGGAAACAGGAAAGATCTAGGAAACAAAACTATGGATAGAGATATAAGCATGTGTGTACATGTGTAAGAACATTAATTCATAAAAATGAAGGTATTGACCTAGGTACATACATTTATATGGCAATGCACTAAAATAGTGGGAAAACTTTGGGCCTCTGTTCAAGCTCTGTCTCAACACAAGAACACTGTCCTCTAACAACCTGGCATGTTCACTGAAGACTAACTAGATGCCTTAGTAAATGTGGTGGTGATGGTGATGGTGCCCGGCTATCCAAAGATATAGTTTCTCAGGTCATAAAGGCTTGAACTTAAACAAGCAACCATCTAGTTGAGAATCAAGAAACCTGTGCGATCATGAGGTGTCATCAGGATAGGGAAACAAGCATCTGAAGACCCAATGCAAACAAAAAAAGCATATTGTTGAGAACAAGAAGGGTCAGAGCAGAGACCACCACCCCACCCCCAAACCCATCTGTAGATAATGGGACATCCCCTCAGAGAAGGGTCACAAGGAATGGATGAGTTGATCAGGGAGCAGTATAGCGCTGATATACCACAATAGTCTCTGGTTCCTAGAGGCTTCTTCACCCCCACTCTCATGACCCCAGCCCTGCCTTTCATTTCAGACTAGACAAGAGAGTGTGCATAGCTACAGATAGGTTATAAGAGCTCACAACACAGAATCCAGAAACAGGAATGAGAGTATCAGTACCAGGAGGGTAGAGAAAAGGTGGGGAAGGAGGAAAGGTGAACCCTATCTGCAGGGGAATGAACAGCAGAAACCATAAGGGAAGGGAGAGTGGTTGGTGTAAGGTATGAAAATAACTGATAATTTATCAAGAGGTGATGAGGATGGGAGAAGGGGAGGGAGGGAAAAAATGGAGCTGATGCCACAGTCCCGAATAGAAAGTAAATGTTTAGAAAATAATGGTGGCAACATTTGCACAAATATACTGGATACAATTGATGAATGGATTATAATAAGAGCTGTCAGAGCCTCCAAATAAAATGACCTCTTAATAAAAAATTTTAAAACGAGGTCTTCCAGGTTATTTAAGGAGGCCCTAGTGGAGCTGTCCTGTAAGCGCTAAATTCAAGGTCGGTGGTTCGAACCCAGAAGCAGATCAAAGGGAGGACAACAAGGCTATCTGAGCTCATGAAGAGCTACAGCCTCAGAAATCACCAGGAATTGCTGTCAACTACATGGCAGTGGATTGAGGTGTGTGGAGCTGCCATGGTTAGGCACCCCCCTGCGAACTGGAAGGCTGGCAATTCAGAGCCACCCGTGACTGCGGGGAAAGCCTGGGACGTCAGCTCCCATCCAGATTCCAGCCTCAGAAATCCTGCGGGTACTTCTGCCTTTGTCCCAGAGGGCCAGAATCAGTCAAATCTACCTGCGGCACCTAATGAACTCACCAGGGATGAGCCGGGTACAGGTTGACAACATCCCTAGTGGTCTCAGAAAGGTTCTGGCTTTAAAGACCAAGATCAACCAAATTTCTGAGATATTTCTGGGAATTAGAAAGCAGACGCCCAATTCAGTGTCTAAAAACACCAATACCAGGGAAAAGTGGAGTGCTTATTTGCAGAAGGTCAATATAAGCTAAGCCCCTAAGCCGCAGCCATTCAGGAGAAGCGCGTTTGACACAGACACAGAATGGACAGAGAGAGTTCTTGGTGATGAATTGGGTGACTGTTGGAACAGGTGTCCTGAATGACTTGCCTTGCCCCTCCCTGACCTCACCCAAACAAGTCCTGTGGCCTTGACTTCTCACCAATGGAGCTGGGGTTTAAGGCCAGCACGGTAAGGCTGGGTTTCAGTGGGTGCTGAGGGAGAGAGGAGAGGCCCCACACCAACGATAGGAGGCAGCCTCTCTCCAACATCACATCCCAAGGCTCCCCAACAGATCTTATTTGCAGAACAAGGTTGAGCTCTACAGGTCAGCAAACAGTAATCCCTAAATAACACAGATGGCCGGGCAAACAAGAATTGTGTGTCTCTGCAGGAAGACCAACACTAGAAGAGGAGAACGCCAAACTCAAGTCAGTAGAAGGTCTAAAGCATAGTCTTCCAAACTTACTTAGTCTACCACCCCTTCTCAGAAAAATGATTCAGAACCCCCCTGGCAGTCAAAACCTGTTGTACTATAATATAACCCACCCTCCAAGATACAGTGTAGACACCTGTATTTACCACAGAGGCAACTCTAGACTGTCCTTGAGGGGCGCTATGCGTCAGAGTTGAGTACACGGCAATGAGTTCTGGATCATTCCAGCATCCCTCACAGGGCAGAATTGCCCACTTTGGGAAGCAGAGGTCTACAACCATGAAAAGGAGATAACAGAGCCAATGGAAAGAGTTTGGGAATCTCTTAGAACACTTGTGGATTACAAATGACTGTGCATATCAGAAGGTCAAACTTACGTGAACTTATTTGACCTTAAATCTCTCCAAGCTTGCTGTCCTTCAGTTGAATCCTACTGAGAGTGCCCCTCTGTGACCGGTATGGCGTCTGAGACTGTGACTCTTTAAGAAGCCGTCAGCTTCACCTCTCTCCTAGGGCATTTTGAACCATGAACTCTGGTGCAGCCCAGCCCCTCACTCACAGCAACATCAGGCCCCATCGATATGTCTAGAAGCTTTGCCAGTCGGGTTTTCCAGTTCAAACATGTGTGCGTTTGTTCCTCTATTTGCCTCAAGATTCCCTGGGGATATTGAGAAATCTATATTCTCCTTTAAAGAATACTCACAGCCTTTCCTCGATAACCTGCCTCTGCACATGGCTTTGCTTTTCTCTCTGGCACCACGTTCGTTCAGTGGAGACACCGCCAAAAGGCAGCGCAAAGAAAGTGACAGATTTTAATAAAAGGTGCAAAGACCTGTCGCTAGAAAACCAAGAGGGAAGAGCACCCTCAGTGTATCTCAAACCGAAAAAACTGAAGAAAACAGTCCAAGTTTCCAGTGGAAGAAAGAGGTGTCCTGAGGACGGAGTGGCCTACAGAGAGTGCTGCTGAATGTCACATTTCCGATCCCCATTCACCTCCTGTTCCTCTGGAGAAAGGTGAGGTTTTCTGTACCTGCAATAATGTGCGGCCTCAGCATCCCAGAAGGGCAGCACCACTCTATCCTGAGTCAGAGCTGACTTGACGGCAGGGGGCTTGATTTGGACACAAATGATGCTGGAAGCCTCAAAAGAAACTGGAAGAAACTACCAAAAAATATTGATCTACATGCAACCATTTCAAGTAAGATATAGTCAAGAACGAACGGTATTAAAGAAGTCCAAGCTGTACTGAAGGCATGAATGAAAGTCAAAATGACCATGAATTGAAGAAATAGCAACCAAAACATTTAAGGACTCAGCCGTCAATGCCAAGAAATTTAGAAGCCAGCTACCTGGCCATGCAACTAAGAGCAATTCACATCCGTGTCCATTCCAAAGGTAGGGGACCTCAAATAATGTGAAATTTATTGGAAAATGTCATTAATATCACATGCAAGGAACATTTTTCTGAAGTTAATTTTAATGTGGATGCAAGAGTGCACAAGCAACTGCCAGAAAATCAAGCTGGATTCAGAAGAGTATGTGGAAGGAGGGATATCATAGCTGATGTCACCAACATTTGGGCTGAAAGCAGAGATTATCAGAAAGAATTTTACCTGTGTTTTATTGGCTATGCAAAGGGATTTGCCAAGTGGATCATAACAAGCTATACATAACATTTGGAAGAAAGAGAATTGCAGAACACTTTATTGTGCTCATATGGCCATAGACCAAGCAGTAGTTGTTCCAACAAAACAAGGGCCTCCTTGATGATGTGAGATCAGGAAAGAAGGGATAAGAAAAAGACCCCTAGAAGAAGAAGAAGAAAATCAAGAAGTGGGCAAGCGGTAAATTTATTGGAGGTTGGGGGCCGAGGTTGATCAGTAGTTTAGACTGTGGAATACAAAGTTAGCCATCTGAAATATATATCCCCACCTAAGTTATAATTTTTAAAATAAAAAAGATGTGTAACCAGGATTGTATACTTTCATTGTACTTATCTGTAGTCTGAGCAAATAATTCAATAAATTGTACCATATGAAGAACCTAGCAACTAGGGTTTTCAAACAAAATTTTAAAATAAGGCAAGTCTATAGTTTTCTGACACTGCGACTAATTAAAGAGTAATTAACAAATTTTTAAAAACAGAGACAAAACTCATAATCTAACTCCCCAAACATCTCCTACTAAGAAAGTCTTCAGTATGTTATTGATTGAATTTTGCCCTCCAGAAACTTGTAAAGTCTAACAAGAGTTTGTATTCATGGATGTGATCCCATTTGGGGAGTTAGGAGTCTCTTTGCTATGTTAATGAGGCCATGTCAGTGCTGAATATGTTTTAAGTCACTTCTGGATGTAAAAAGCGTCTAGGGCTGAGCTCCGGTGACATAGTGGTTGAGTGCAGGATTGCGGCCCACTGGCTTGGCGGTTCAAATCCAGCAGCAGCTCTCCAGGAGCAAGACTGGGCCTCCCACTCCCACCAGAGGGATATCATAGCTTATGTCACCAATATTTGGGCTAAAAGCAGAGAATATCAGAAAGAATTTTATCTGCAGACACAGGAACAAAGAAACAAAAATGGAGATGATCGATGTCACCTGGAGATCACAAAGGAACTGAGAGAAGCGGAAAGACCCCAGGATTTTCTCCCAGTGACCAGAGAAACTTTTCGGCTAGCACCAATGCCCTGAATTCTTCTAACCTTTTATGCCCCCCCCAAAAAAAAACCCCAACCCTAAATCTACATGTATTGATTTCATAAAGACCAGTCGCAAAAGGAACACAGAGCCCAGTAGAGTGGCGGATGGGTTTGAACCACTCACCTAGTAGTGATCAGTGCAAGGCTCACGTGACAATGCCACCTGGACTCCATAACCATCTCAGCTATGAGAACATAATGTGCTGTTTATTGAAATCACCCACTTGCAGTATTTCTGATAGGTACCTAAGGTCATAGATTCTGAGTGTCTGATAAACTCCAGCTGCCATAGAGTCGATTGCAACCAAAACTATTTCTGAGGTGGTAGCCTCTAAGCAGACAGCTCTGTCTTTCTCCTGCAGGACAGATGGTGGGCAGAGCTGAACTGGCCGCTGGCATGGCACTCCTGTGCTAAACTGCTGTTCCACTAGGGCTCCCTGAATTCTGCATGCGGAATGAGCGAGATCGTGCAGAATTTCTGAGCAGCACCATGACAAACCAGAGACAATCATGCTTGCGTTTTCACCCCTTGAAGTGTGTGGGGTGGGTATGAAGGTTAAATTTTCTACCAAAAAATAAGGACATCTCATTCTAGCAAAATTTTCATGAGATGAGCAAGATGTTTCTCCACGGCTATCTGATCAGAAAAAAATCGAATCCTGTTTTCTTTCGAAACTCTTCCTGCTTCTTTCCCAGATTGGGTAGGTGTTTTTCATGTCACCCATAAATTCTGGGACCTATCAGGTACTTTCACAGAAAGGAATTAGTAATTCCCTGTGAGTTGGCTGGTCTGTCTGGACCTACCTATCTGACTCATGTCTCTCATTCAGTCCTGAAGCTGTGGTGGTTGGGCTGACGCTGGATTCTCGCATTATTGGGTTCATATGGTCTAATGACCTATTGGTGGGGGTGCTCACAGAAATGATACACTAACTGACTTTTAAGCATAAGCTTGGGAGACTGGAAGCTTTTGTAAGAAGAGAACTAGACTGGAGATCAAATTAAGAGTCTCCTTGAGGTAGCTTTTACACACTCTTTGTGACCCTGAGTCATTAATTCCTTAGGTGTCAGGGATCTCTGTTTCCTGATAACTGATTGGATTGACCACATCAGGAATTGCCAAACTGAGCTCCCAACAGTACTAGGAATCTTAGGACATCCTAGAGGCTTCTAACAAAGGTTAGAAGGGGAAAGAATTATTTAATGCAGTGTTTCCCAAAATGAGCAGTGTAGAGAGACTGCAAAACAAATATTTCAATTTTATCCTGGCCTATTGGCTATAGTTCAAAAATTTTTAGTGGTTAGGGAGATGCTGAGTGATATTTTTACCCCGAAACAGGGTAAACTGAATGTTTGAGAACCTATGATTTGATAGAGTGAATTAATAGAAAGTAACAATTAATCAGACACCGCATCTTGGCAATTTCTAAAAGTGACCCCAAAAAAATCACACATGACACTTCCTTTCCTGGCGGCATTCATGACACAGTTGAAATGAAGCTTGTCTTTGTTAAGAAATGAAACAAGGAGGGAAATGGGGATTTCAGGGATAAAAATTGAAAGTGGGGGAACTGTCTGATTGCACAACTCAGTTTAAAGACAATTTAACCACAGGGGGAGGGAGGAAGATTCTAAAATTGACATGGTAATGATTTTACAGTTCTCCTTGATATGCCTGAATGAACTATTGGAATGTATGATATGTAAAACATGTCCCAATATAACTGTTATTTTTTAAAAGATGAAAGAAATGAAATAAGGTCTACCAAACTTAGTCTCTCTATCGGCATCTCTTGACTTTAAAATCCATCCCTCTGTTCTTGTTCTTGCTGTGGCTTCACTCCTATCTCTTCCATAAGAAGACTCTAGGTCTTCTGAATCACGTGGACACTTCGTATGCTTCTTCCATGTGGACTTGTTGCTTCTCAAGAGGGGTTGGAACAGAGAAGTCCAACCTCTCTGTAGACAATGGGGTATCCCTTCACAGAAAGGTCACAAGGAAGGGATAAGTCAGCTGATGCAGTCGAGCACCGATGAAACACAATATTCTTCTGGTTCCTTGAGGCTTCCTCCCCAATCCTGCCTTCCACTTCAGGCTGAGCTGAAGCCTGCACACTGGAATAGATAGGAGCTCACAACGCACAGAATCCAGGTCAGGTAAACTCTTTGGGAACACAGATGGGAGTAGCAGTACCAGGAGGGTAGGGGGATATGGGAAGGGGGAGGGGCTATGTATGAAGAGGCAGGGAGGAAGGAGGAACCAATTGCAGTGATGTACATATGACCACCACCACTATCGCCAAGGGTGAGGAACAACAAACCATGGGGGGTGGGAGACAGTGGTCCTTATAAGATATGAAAATAGTAATCATTTATCATTCATCAAGGAGTCATGAGGGTGGGGGGGGAGGGGGAGGGTAAAAAGAGGAGCTGATACCAAGAGTTCAAATAGAAAGTAAATATTTAGAAAACAATGATGGCAACATATGTACAAATATGCTTGATAGAATTTATGTGTGGATTGTTATCAGAGCTGTCAGATCCCTCAATAAAACAATCTTTTCATAAAAGAAGAAGGCTCTAACGGCAGCTCAGCTTCTTAGAAGTGAATGTTTTCTGACTCTGAGCTGGATGCAGGAGCCATGGTTGGCATAGTGGGTGATAAGCAGGATTGCTAACTGCAAGGTCTGCAGTTCAAATCCACCTGCTGCTTCATGGGAGAAAGATGAAACTTTCTGCACCTATAAAAGTCACAGCCTTCAAATATGCTGATACAACTAATGTACAAAGGTAAGAGCCCCCCCCCCGCAAAATGGTTTACAAAAATATAAATCCATTTTTTTTATTTTAAGGAAAAAAACAAGATTGACAGCCTCAGAAAGCTAAAGCATCATTTCTGCTCTGCTCCAGTCAGCTGTTGAGTCAGCACAGACTCGATGCCAGTGGGTTTGGCTTGGTGGGTCTCAAGCCTGATACGAACAGTGAGCAGTAACACGTCTTCTTGTTGTCCTTTGATGTGGTAGGCTCTGTAAGAATCACATGGGGTTCCATCAGCAGTCCACCCCTGGCTGTCAAGTCAGTTCCAATCCAGAGTAACTCTGTAAGGACAGAGTACAACTTCCACGTGGGATTTCCATGACTAAATCCTCCAGAAACAGGCAGCCATATTTCTCTTTCACCAAGAAGCGCGTAGGTTTTAAATGCTGGCCATTGGTCACCACCATTCCACCTAAAGACACAGTCAAGGAACCTGAATCTGTCTCAGATCTGCCACTCACTCTGGTGGTTGCTCTTGTCGGTGTTAATGAGTCAGTAGGGACAAAAAGGCAAAGACAGCTTTGAGGAAGTCTGACCACAAGATTGTCAAGTCTTTGAAACCCTAATAAAATTATGCAACTCTGTGAAGAAAAAGTGTCTAATTTCTCCATTGACCTAGATACTGTGCAGGTTTCCTTCTCAAAACAGTGAACAGATGGACTAGGGCTTACAAATATGTAATGTAGGTTAACTAACATCCTCCCCGAAATATCCCTCTCAAGCTGGTCTGAAATTGTCACCAGCAGAGACAGGGATGTCATCGCCAGTGTCTGGCATATGGGAGGAGTTCAATAAATATTTGTTGAAATGATTCAGTGAAGCTGAACAGGCCGAGTAGGTGCCAGAGCAGAGGGGAGCGTCTGCTGTTTGACTATTGGCATGCATCTGACAAAGACTCAGATACAGAAACTGTGACTCGGGAGATGAGAGTGGAACATGAGCGAGACTCCTTGGAACGAGGACATGGGAAAGTGCTCATTATGCTGTTTATCAAGCAAGCTCATTCTCCAGCAAAAATAGTCACATTGATGACAGTGGTGATGGTGGTGGTACAGGCTGAGAAGCCATTGATGAACCTCAGAGGGTGAAAGATAAAGGCTCTGACCCAATATAAAGTATGCCTTTATGAAGCAATCATATCACATAACTCTAATGCAACATCGGCATTGATGTTTTGGAGAATCATTTATAAATGTTGGCGAGCTTCAGGTAGGTGCGGAAAGGAGTGGTGACAGTTTTGTGGGGAGGGGGTCTTGTTTTGTCTTTGGGGTTTTCTTTTTTGAACTATGTATCACCTAGTTTTGCTGGTTCAGTTACTGTCTGTGCTTCCAAGTGTGGTATCCAAAAAGGAAAGTGTTGTAGCAGGGATCAGGCAGACAGCAGCTGCCTGCGAGCAGATTCAAAGCACAGATGTTTGGCTCAGAGAGCAGGAGATAGGAAGAACACTTCTGCCTGCCTCTGAAATCCTCTGGGATATCTGCTATTCTTGCAAATTGGTCTGTATTAAATACGTAATTCAAGGACTAAAATTAAAACTAAAATGAACCCACAATTTCTGGAACAGTTTTCAAGCATCCCAGTGATCGCAGCACTTCTTTTAAGACAGCCAACCTTCTTCCTGGGCTGAAAAGGAATTTCCTCTAAATAAAAAAGGCTGGAGAAGAGTTCTTCAAAAATCCTTGAGGGAAACTTGTTCTGATAAGAGGGAAGTCCACAGTGCCTCAGACACTAAATGTATGGAGAAACACTTTAGGCTCTCAAGGTGAAAGGAGGTCATCTTAGAAGATACATGAGAATACATTGTCCAGTTAGAATTCCCACTCAAAACAAAAAGAGTGAGAATGACAGTCAGGACAAGGAGTATTGTAAACCAAGGACCCAAGAACATATGTACAGGATATAAGATATGTGCATACATATATAACAAAGCAAGGTATAGGTACAAGAGTATAGGAGCCAGGGTAATGCAATAGTTTGGCACTCAGCTGCTTGGGCTTGCAATTCAAACCCACCAGTGGTTTCACGTGGGAAGACCAACCATCTGTTTCCATAAAGATTACAGGTTCTACTTTCTGACATGGGATTTCTATGTGCTGACATCAACTCCATGGGGCCTCACAACAGCAGCCACCTAGTAGCATGGGGCAACCAACTGCCTCTGTTTGTCTGGAACGAAAGGGGTTTTCTGAAATGTCGGTTTTTGGGTGCCAAAATGTATCTAGTCTTAGGGAAATTGGGATGGCTGGTCATTTTAGGCAAAGATACTAACCAACCAGAGAAGATGCGAACTATATGCAACAAATATGGCCTTGCTGGTACCATTCCTGATCCTGTCATCCTTGGTGTCTGAGGATGTTGATGGTGGATATACTTTGGAGAGGATGCCATCCTTATTTAGTTCCTCAAACTGTGCATCCTTTCTCTGCCTCCGTGCCTTTGCACACACTGTTCTGTCTACACAGGGGACTACTTTGTGTTATTAAGACACAAATGTGTTAAAACAAGGACTGAAGAGTACACACACACACACACACACACACACATATATATATATTATATATATATATATATGACATACGAGGAACCTTTCTGGCCTCACAAGAAAACTTCATGATGTTTCAGGAACTAACCGGTACCATTTTGAAGTCTTCCTTTCTCACTACCATTGAGTCAATGGCCACTCATGAGACCCCATAGGACGGAGTCGAACTGCCCCTGTGTTTACAAGATAGTGACCCCTTACAATAGGAGAAAAATTCCATCTTTCTCCCACAGAGCAGCTGGTCATTTCACACTGCTGACCTCCTGATGTAATCACTACAGCCCAAGGCCTTCCCTAGAATTCCATAGTCTCTCCGAAGATCAGCATTAGTGATAGAAGATAATGAAGAAAGGGAAGCTGATACTCGTGATTTATTCATGTCAGTGGAAGAATCACTGATCATCTCTCCAACTGCAAATTCTGAAACAAACTATTGATCCAGCATTCTCCATGGGGTCACTATAAGCAATGATAGCCATCTATTGATGCTGCCAGACAGGACAGAAAGCAATCCCAATGTGATGATTCCGGTTACAATAGTGAAGACCCACTGTTTCTGTGGGTCTGTGCCAGGGCCCTGCTAATGAGGGAAATTTTCTTTTTCTTTTTTTTTTCCTGTAGTTTAGGTTCGTCACTCTTCTCTCTGAGAAAATAATCAATACATATTTGTGAGAATTGTGGTTAGTCGATAAAGTCCTAGCAGGTTCCCAGCCCTGTTAGGTGGGAAGACTGAACCAGACTAGCCCTGGGGCAGATCCTGCATCAGACTGCAAGATTAAGGAAAGAATCCATGAGGGGGATGTTTCCTTCTAGGCCGGGGAATAGAGTGTGCCCAGGAAGTAAGGATGGGGAACACCCATGGGGACTGTATCCACTAGAAAAACAAGTGGTATACTTAATAACATGAAACTTCAGGAAATGTTTTTGAAAGGGCCTTTTATAAAGGTGTGGGCAGGGTGTACAGAAACCACAGAGATTACTTATCATTCCTGAGTCTGGACCAGCAGGTGTTGCCACTCCAGGCCCCACATCAGGAAGAGAGGGAGTGGTTATTAGCACTCAGAAACAGAGAGGGCTGTGTGGAGAAGGCCAGATGACAGGAACTAGGTGTTTGTGGTGGCAGAGCTCTGCTAGTGGAGGGTGGCGTGCCAGGAAGGAGCTGGTTATATGTGTGTCCTAATCTCACTCTTCCTCCTTCTCCCTCAAAGACGTCATTGGTAGGATCCACGGCCATCCTCCAAAGACACTGGACAGAGTAAAAGAGGGTAAAGAGGTGATCTTACTGGGCAAACAGACGATGTTTAGTATATGAACACTCACATTGTAAATGTCTGAGTCTTATGGTCATCTCCTTTAAACATATAAAAAATTCTCAGCTGCTAAGAACTTGAAATTGGGAAGTGGTTAAAAGCATTGGCAAGACTGTCTAATTTAAAAAATACCTTATAAATTATCAAGGGTTCATAAAGAAGAGAGGGGAGGGGAGGGAGGGGAAACGAGCTGATATCAAGGGCTCAAGTAGAAAGGAAATGTTTTAAAGATGATGATGGCAACATATGTACAAATGTGCTTGACACAAGTGGATGGATGGATGGATTGTGATAAGATTGTGATAAAATGTTTTTTTTAAGATGATGGAAAGAATACATAGTCACTGTCCCAAAAAGAAATAGTTAATGTTTCATCATTTCAAGAAGTAGTATATAAGCAAGAACATACTCTGAAAACATTAGCCAAAAGCAAGATTCAAGAATTTATGAAATACCAATTGAAATGTTTCAACAAGCTGATGAAGCACTGTAGCCATTTACTCATCTGCTCCAGGAAATGTGGAAGACAGCTACTTGGCCAACGGACTGAAAGAGATCTATATTTATGCCCATTCCAAAGAAAACTGAAATAACAGGATGTTAAATTATAGAATAATATCACTAATACCACAGGAAAATAAATGTTGTTGACATCAAGGGGTCCGTGTAGAAAAAGAATGTTTGAAAACAGAATGTGGTAGTAAATCTACAATTCTGCTGGATGTGACTGAACTATGAAATGATTTGATATATGTGGCAGTTGTACCTATATCAATTTCATGATTGAGATGTAGGGGTGGAGTCTAGTGTGTTAATCTGGAGATAGCCAGTGAGGCCTCTGTGTGGGCATGGCTTTCTCCTGAGAATTCTGGGAAGTCTCACAGTATTTCTAATTGGAGAAGAGAGATTTGACTCAGTCTCCAAGATGACGAACCACTGACAAGACAAGATGGCGAACCACTGACAAGACAAGATGGCAGCATCCAAGGAACAGGAAGAGCCAGAGGTTCCACACGGTCTTATCCTGATGGAACTAGACCTCTGAAGACGGAAAAGCCACGGAGACACCCCTGTCAATGCTGAAATGTTTCTATCACTAATGTATATTATTGATGGGCCCTGAGCCCTGGAAACGAGGAGCCGTGAGGGGACCCCTGCCAGAGACGGGACTCTGCACCCACTGGCCTATGACTAAAGTCAAAAGGAGACTTTATAGACTGGTATTGGACATGTGGGCTAATATCAGACTTCTGACTTTGAACTGGACTGGGTTGGGATGTTTTCTCAATGTTCTATTCCTCTTGCATATAAACCTTTCCCTTACATCCATATGCCTGTCTATGAATGTGTTTCTCTAGTCTAGTCTAGACTAACACAGTTAATCCCAATTAATAAAAAATAAATAAAGCTTTTCTAAAAAGATCTGATAAGAGTTGTATGAGCTCCCAATAAGATGACTTAAAAAATTAAAAAAGATCATCCCAACGAAGGTCTCAGCAATACCTTTACTGGTTGTTTTCAGAGTTTCAGGCCATTCTCTGAAGAGGATGTGTAACAAGAGCTATCATTGCTGATGTCAGATAAATGTTGGCTGGAAGTAGACATGTTTACTTGTGTTTTATTGACTATGCCAGGGTATTCAGTTGTGTGGAACTTAACCAAGGACGGGCCACCTTGAGAAGAATGGGGACTCCAGAACACTTATTTGCGCTCATGAGAAACTTGTATATGGATCAAGAGGCAGTTGTGGGACCAGAACAAGAGATTGCTGCATGATTTAAAATTAGGCAAGATGTAAGATAGGGCTATATTTTCTTACCATACATATTCAATCTGTGTGCTGAACAAATCATCAGAGAATGTGGCTTATGTAAATAAGAATGTGGTATCAAGATTGGAGGAACACTTATTAACTATCTGTCATGTGTAGATGCTACAACCTTGCCTGGTAAAAATGAGGAGAACTTGAAGTGCTTGCTAGTGAAGATCAAGGATTGCAGCCCTTTGTATGGCTGGCGACGCATTACAAAGAACAAAATCCTCACAATTGGATCAATAGGTAATATGATAAATGCAGAAAAGATTAAAGTTGTCAAGGAATTTAGTTTGCCTGGAACCACAATCTGTGCTCATGGAAGTGGCGGCCATGAGATCAAAGGATGGGGGGGGAGGGGGGAGGTGGAGAAAGAGGAGCTGATACGGAGGGCTCAAGTAGAAAGAAAATGTTTTGGAAATGATGGAGACGATGTACAAGTGGCTTGAGACAATTGAATTATGGGTTATTAGAAGATCTGTAAGAGCCTCCAATAAAATGAGCGGTAAGAGAGGAAATAAGAGAGAGATCCATGGATGAGTTGAATTGCATTGGGTAAATATGCTGCACACGACCTTTTTAAAGAGTTGATAAGCTGTTACTTTGAGGACTAAGGTGCACCTGACCCGAGCCATGGTTTTTTCAGTCACCTCATATGCGTGTGACAGTTGGACATTGAATAAGAAAAATCAGAGATCTTTGCCTTTGAACGGTGCTGCTGCTGAAGACTATTAGAAGGACCATGGCCTACTGAAAGGACAGACTGCTCTGTCTTGGAAGAAGGACGGCCATCCTCACCGGCAAGGATGGCAAGTCTTCACCTCATGTACTTTGAGCATGTCTTTAGGAAAGCTTATCGTGCTTGGTAAAGGAGAGGGCAGTGAAAAAGAGGAAGCCCCTGGGCAGGATGGATTGACACAGTGGCCACAGCAGTGGGCTCACATGTGACGGCCATTGTGAGGACGGTGCCGGACTGGGTGATGTTCGGTCATAGGGTCCTTCTGAACCAGAGTCAAGTTGATGGTACCTCACAACAAACAACAATTCTCTGAGATAGAAGATTTGAGATCTCAAGTTCTTGTGCCTCAGAAGGGGAAACATGAAACTTTCTGTTCCAATAAAGAGTTGGAATTTCAAAACCCGCATGGGCAATTCTACCCATCCTATAAGGCGCTTTGAGTCGAAATGAACTGCATGGCAAGGAGTGTGGGGGTTATTTTGGAAAGGTTGCATAGAGTTCAGAAGCATGGGATTTTCTCCTCTAGATCCCCTGTTTTTCTCCCTCAGGGCTGTTGGTGGGTTTGAACTGCTAACCACATGGCTGGTAGCCCAACACTTAACCCACTTTGCCACCAGTGCCCCTACTAGACAACTTGAATCGCATCCGTTTCTGCAGACATGTTATATTGTGAACAAATGGCTGCACGAAGGAACGTTTACACAGATCGTGACTTTGGTTATGACCAGATGTATCCTGTTTCTTCACTCTGGTAAGTACGACACCAAACTTTGAAGTCCCAACTCTTCCTGTGAGAGAGTAGAAATTTTAATCTGCATTGAACAGCTAGGGAACGTGCCTTGTCATCTCTTCTGTACGTATTGTTGTGGCTAGATACCTTCTGTTCTGATCCATAGCGACCCTTCCTACAGCTGAACGAAACACTACCCCATCCCGTACCATCCTCAGAACTGCGCTTAAGCTTGAGCCTATCGAGGCAGCCACAGTGTTAATTATCATGCGGGTATTTGCCATTAACCTCCCGTTTAGGCAATAGCGTTCAACCACATCAACATCCTGCCACAACTAGGACGATCAGGAGTGGACTCCTAAAACTGAAAGTTTTAATATGGTGTTTACAAAGTAGCCACCTCACGTGATCAGCACAGACTTGTTTACTCGATAGGTGACTTGTATGGCATGGGAATGATATCTCAATAAAGATGTTATCTGGAAAAAATAAAAAGCAAAGCTAAAACAAAGGAGTCTACAACCTACCAACGGCCATCTGTTCAACCATTTTAAATCAAAGCAGGCAAGACAATCAGAGATTATTAGGCTAAACCCAGGGAATATGTCAGACACGTGCTTCGTGTTAGTCCTTATTTGCCCCCAATTCATTTCTATTCCCCTGGCGTAAATTGTATTCTGCCTTACCTGCTTCTGCATTCTTATCTGATGCTGAACTCAGTGACTCATGGATTTGCTGAATCCAAGAGAAATTATTAACTTGCCAGCGCTCCTCTGTTTTTAACTTGGCAATGTCAGATTATTAAATAAGTTTTATTATGAATAATGACTGGTCTATGTTGTTCAACACCTACAATGTGTTCTGTGCAATAGACTGTTATGTAAAGTGGTTAAAAGATATAAAAATTCTCCTTTTGACAATTTTTACATGTACAATTCAGTGACATTATTTTTATCAAGCTGAGCAAATTTTTTCACGGCTGTGTATATTCATCACTACCATCAGTTTAGAACATTTGCATCACATTAAAAATAAAGCCTATCCCCTTTACTTATTGTTTCAATTCCCCCATCCCACATCCCTACAGCCCTAGGCAACCAGTAATCTGCGTACTTTTGTCCCTATGCATTTGCCTCTTCTGCACATTTAATATAAAAAGGATCACACATTCCGGTCTACTTATTTGTATTGAGCAGCACATTTTGAAGGTTCATCCGTGTTGTGACATGAATCAGTGCTTCATTCCTTTCTGTGGTCAAATAATATTCCATCGTCATTGTAGAGATATATTACATTTCATTTATCCAATAAGTGGATGCATGTTTCACTGCTTCTTGGTTAAAATGAAAAATGCTGTCATAAATAATTATGAGCAAGTTATTGTGTGGCCATAGGTTTTCATGTCTCTTGTTTAAATATCTATACGTGAAATTGCTGGTTCTATGGTAAACTTATGTTTAACTTTTGGGGAATCTGCTAGCCTGTTTCCCCACATGTTAACATGATTGTGCATCCCACGACACTTTGCTTTTTCTATTCCCCTTCACACTATCAAAGAGTCTTAGTGTTGCAGTGGATGAAGCACCAGGCTGCTAACTGAAGCCCAGGAGAAAGCGCAGGAGAAAGATGGGACAGGCGACGTCCATCAATAGGTGCAGACGTCAGCGTTCCTGCGGAGCAGTTCACCTTGGTCACTGTAGGTTGGACTAGAATCTGAGCCGTGGCTTTGTCTTTAGAAGTACTTAGGAGTCCCAGTGGTGCAATGTATTAAGCAGTAGTTAACTAACAATCAGGTAATGCATTCAAACCCAGCAGCTACTCCTCAGGAGAGAGAGGAAGCTGTCTACTTCCCTACAGATTTAGAGTCTCAGAAATCCTAGGAAGCAGGTTAATGTCATCCTAGAGGATCACTATGCGTCATAATCCATTCAATGGCATTGGGCTTGCTTTTTGGTTTTAAAATTGTTAAAATGGCAGTCAACTTAATATTAAGGTGAAGGTATAAAATACAGGCTCAATACCAGTCACCAAAAAGTCTCTCCATGAATAAAGATTCTATTCTCACTTTCCTATCTATTTTGCAGTGTTTACCAAGGATCTTCAACAAGGCGGAGTGAATCTTAGTGAGGGATTCAAATAAGAGCTTCATAATCTTTCATAATAGCACTGGGAGATGCAATCATATCATTTTATTCTCAAAAAATTGAGGGTTTTTTTGTGTGGGGGGGGGATAGGCAGAAACAACATGGTTGTCTTCATGAAACAAATGGCAACTAAAACAGGGAATTTTATACTTTGCCTTGGGACAATTCTAAGGGCTGGTCTCAGGGCAGCATCACATTTTTTTCAACCTCTACCTTCAAGGAAGTTCCAGTCAAGTAGGCCTGATAAAATCTTGGCATAAAGAATAATAATGTGAGGCTGAGCCCCAGTGGTGTAAGTGGTTGAGTGCAGGATTGCGGCACGCAGACTTGGCGGTTCAAATCCAGTGGCAGCTCTCAGGAGCAGCGCTGGGTAGCTCCCACGACCACCAGAGGGTAGTGATGCAAAAAAAAAACTCATTTAAAGAATAATAATGCAAGTTACATGTGCTAGGAGTCAAATGGATAAGAAACTTTAAGTCAATTTCAATTCATGTGAAAGACTATAGCTAAAGGTGAAGCAGAGGCAAATGGGAACATATGGGAGAGAAAGGAGAAGCAGGAAATGAAGGTTTTCCAGGGAGGAAAGTAGATGGCATTGGAACTGAGCATTAGAGAATTCACAGGATTGGATGGTTGAGCTGAGAACATAAAATGTCGTAAGACTAAGGCCTTGGAATGTACAAGCACAACTAGGGAATGCTTTGAATACAAGCAGTTTGAAATAATACAATATTCCAATATTTTCCAATTCCTTTATTTTTTATCTTACTAGTAAATTCAGAAAGGTTAAAAGATATAGTCTGACAAACAGTCATCTAAGTGATGTGTCAAGTCCACACCCAGGAAGCACCCCCGCCCGTGTGATCCAAAGATGCTATAACAAAATCCAGCTAGGATAAGGAAATGAGATGAGAGCTTAAATTGTGACTATCCGATTTGTGGAAGGCTATGGAAGACAGGAGAAGCCCAAATCCACCTACAGAGCGTCCAGTCAGCTTAAACCTCTGACAGAACCCCTCTAGCCACAGACAAGGGTCAAACCACTTTACCATCAGACAGAGATTATTGCAGACTTGATTATGGTGGACCGAACTATGGTGTAATATTGTAATATGATATTTGGTCAGTTGACCGCCTTCTTGACCCAACCTGAATTTACACTAAGCTTAATTATTTCTCACTTCTTCCACAACAGAAATTTCTTCTCTAGCTTTTTAAATATTATTGGTGGTCTTTTCTTTCTTACTCTTTATTTTTATTTTTATCTTCATATTGCTTGTACTTCCTTCTTTCTTTGTTTTTGTTTTTTGTTGTTTATGCTTCTGTTATGAAACACAGAAGGAATGGATAAAGAGGGACCATATCAGATGCAATGGTTTATCAAAAATGAGGGGGGAATGGGAAGTGGGGGGAGGGGAGAAAAATGGGACAGCAAGCAATGAAATGTGGGGAGGAAGCACTAGAATTGGTTGTGATGATGTATATACAATATTTTTAAAAAGTGATTTAACAATAGAAGTGTGTGGTAGGTAAATTTTATATCAAGAAAACTACTAGAAATGGAACTGGGAGGTAGTTTGAAAAGTGGATTATGCCAGATTATTGATGTCAAATTAAAAACCCTGATCTTACTCAGGCAATAGAAAAACGTCAATAAAAATTTTATTGAGATTGTCACAATCATGTCATGTTTCAATGCTATTGTTTTGTTATGACTGTGTGAAAAAGATTAAAAGGTTATGTAATGGGATAGTAAACATTAATTGAAAGGTTATCCCAATACCTTCAAGTGCAAGATGTTTAAACAAATATTTAAATAAACTATTCTCAACCAGCAGTTATTTTGAGACTCAGTGAACATGTACAATGTCTGGGATAATTTTTGGTTGTCACTACTGGAGGAAGTACTTCTGACATTCCATAAGATTAGATGTTCAGGTAAACAGCCAATAATATCCAGGAGCAGTGCTTCTTTGCTAACAAAGAATCATTTTTATTGGCTTAAAATGTCAATAGTGCCAACACTAAAAACAAAACAACAACCTTGTCTACATTAAGGTAGCTACAGTGAAAATATACGCAAATGTCAGGTAGTAAAGTTTTTTCAAGGAAGAAATTATTAAAAACAAAAACATGATATAGTTATTTCCAAGAGAGTTGGAGAATTCTATCAAACGTACAAGCAAAATTGCCCCAATCCTTATTAAACTCTTCCCAAAAAATAGGAAGAAAATGCATTCTAAATCATTCTATGAGTCAAGAATGTTCCTGAGGGCTGAGCCCCAGTGGCATAGCGGTTGTGCCCAGCACTGCGGCCCTTGGGCTGGTGGTTCAAATCCAGCAGCAGCTCTCCATGAGCAAGGCTAGGCCTCCCACACCCACCAGGGCTTGGAATTTCAAATCCAGCGGCGGCTCTCAGGAGCAGCACTGGGTAGCGCCCATGACCACCAGAGGACAGTGATGCCCACACACAAACGACAGAACAATAGCTCTTATGAATGTTATTGCCTGCCCTTGTGTCATTGTCAACTGTTAGCAACCTGGAGGACAGAAGAGCACCGCCCTGTGAGAGATCCTAAGGTGTAACCTTTAAGGGAGAGGATCGCTAGAAAGATAAACTTTCTGTGCAGCAGCTGGGTGAGTTCAAACTACCAACCTTTCTACTAACAGAGGAGCGCTTAATTATTGTGCCACTAGGGCTCCTTTGTTCCTTGTCCATATAAGTGTAAACATTCTTAACAAAGGGCTAACAAACCAAATCCAACACCTTAATGAGGGAATCAGAAAGCAGAGATGAGTAGAATTTAGTCTGCTGGTGCAAAGGAGGTTCGGCATTAGCAAGTAATCCACTCCAAATTAATAGGAAAAAAAGAAAAGAAAAAGAACCACTCTGCAGAAAGGATATCTGACCAAACTCCAATTCTCTGTTGTGATAAGAACATTCAACAAGTTAAGAAGAGTAGGCACTTTTTTCAGTATGATCATCAACCCCATGTCTAACATCATACCCAATGGAGAAAGGCTGACACATTTCACCTCAAAATAATGAATAACACAAGAATGTCTGCTCTTACTGCTACTACTCAACATTATATTGGAAGTCCTAGGAAGAGTAATTACACAAGGGAAAATGCCATGTAGATATGTGTGTGTGTGTGTGTGTATACTGCAGAGGGGGTGGTAAAGCTAACCCTTTTCTAAAAGGACATGATTCTATATAGAGAAAATCTAAAACAATTAAAAAGAAAAAGTGGAAGGGTTATTAACTTAATTCTGCAAACTGACAAAATGCAAGGTCACACAATAATGAGTGGAATTTCTAGAGTGCAGTAGGAGAAATGGGAAAAATTTAATAAAATAATACCATTTACAATAATAATGTAGGCATCATTGTAAATATGTACAACCATGATGGAAATTGATATGATGCTACGTACAAAAACTGGGAACGGAACTCCCGTATGGTCCAACAATAGCACAATTGGTCACATACTTCAAAAGCCTAAGAGACAGTACATGAACAGATGTATGTTTCCCACGTTTGTTGCAGCAGAGTTCACAAACAATAGCAAGAGGCTGAAAACAGGCCCCCACCCAAGCAGAAAGGACCAGGCTCCACGCAGCTTCAGCTTGAAGATGATACCCAAGTTGCTTTCTTTGGGCCACCAAGAAATGACTTCATCTGATAAAATCTCACTTCTGCTGTGTCTGAAGAGTGATTCGTCTGAGTCATCAGCAAGTACATGTAACTTGTTCTTTCACATCTGTAAAAGCAAATGAAAAGAAACTGTGCATTTACTTAATGCAAACCCAGGAAACAGCGATGAAAGCACAAAGCCCCTCATGACTTGGTGGGACTGGGAAACGATTAAGCTGAGTGAAGTTAATCAATCCCCAAAGGACACATATCATATAAGAGTACTACTATAAGGATAGACTCAGACACAGGCAGGCTTCTGCTCTCAGGTCATGTAGACTTCTAATCTAACCTCCCAAACAAAGAGGTTGAGAGCCTGCCTAGTGTCCATGAATCATATATCACGCCTCCCCCACCCTGCCCTTTAGACAGACATCTTAAAAAACCACCCACTTCAACCAAGGCCTCACCTCAGCTAGGGTCACTCCATCAAAGTGGAAAAAATAGGAGACTATTCATTTGCTGTCTTAGAATATTGTGAAAAGGTCACCTCCAATCAATAGACAGACCCTACCAGAGTGATAAGCAAACCTACTGGAAAATGAAGTCAAGATGTGAAGAGGGGAACACATATGTTTTGGGGACAGCATTTGCATTTATGTTGGTGGGTAAACAGGGAGGAGCAGCCTCCCATGAGGATAAGAAATGTTTATCAATACTTCCTCCCCCCACTATCATGATCCCAATTCTACCTTTTAATCCAGCTAGACCAGGGGATGCACACTGGAGGCAGGGAATTAGGACAGATGATCCCTTCAAGACCAGGGGTGAGTGGTGATACCAGGAGGATGGAGGGGAGGTGGAGTAGAAAGGGGGAACCAATTGCAGGGATCTGCATATGACCTCCTCCCTGGGATATGGACAACAGGGAAGTGGGAGAAGGGACATATTGGACAGTGCATGATAGGACAAAATCAGGATAATTTGTAAATTATTGAGGGTTCATGGGGAGGGAGAGGAAATATGGGGAGCTAATACCAGGGGCCTAGGTGGAAGGAGGATGTTTTGAGAATGATGATGGCAACAAATATGCAAATATGGTCTATATACAATGGATGGACGTTTGATCATGATAAGTGGTGTATGAGTCCCCAATAAAGTGATTTACAAAAAACTCTATGATGTCGAATATTTTTTTTAATTGTTGTGAGGGTCGGTATCTGCTCTTTTGTCTCAAAAGTTTGTCGACTCCTGCTCTAGCCTATTATGTTCTCTTGTTACTGCTAGTACCATCAGTCTCCGCCTTTTAGTATGATCATCTGTATCCTAATTTTTCTTCATATCAGCGGTCTCAGACCCTATTTGCCCTTTAACTAACTCGTCTAACAAGTTAACACAAGTTGTTTATCTGCTCATTAGTCAGATCCTTCAAAGCCATCCATGTCATGAGGACAAAACTGTTCCACAGTTCCATAATTATTTTCTAGCCGGGGTTGATTCATTGTGTTACATACCACAGCTTATTTGTGCATTCTTCCACTGATGGGCATTTGGGTTGTTTCCATCTTCTTGCTACTGTAACTGCTTGCACCTTGTTGATTCTGTAGAGCATATATGGAGTAGAGGGATGATGCTTCTAGTCCCAGTTGTTCGAGAATGTGTTATTCCACAATGGTTGTACAGCCCTACCAGAAATAGATGAAGATTCCTATCACACCAAACTCTCTCAAAAATTTGTTTTTTCTGCTGTGTCTTTGCCTTTTAACTTTTCTATTGGTGGCAGAGTAAGGTGGTTTCTCACCATTATTTTGATTCAAATTTCTCCAATGGTTAGTCGTCACCACCATTTCTTCATTTGGTTACTGGCTGCCAGGATGTCATCTCTGGTGAACTTCAAACAGAGTCTTAGACACACAAATGTTCACTGTGGCATTATCCACAAGAGCCAAAAGATGGAAAGAAACCAAGTGTTGACCAACAAAAGAGGGAAAAATAAAATGCATACGTCCATAAGGTTATTGTGAAGCAGAATCCTACCATAAAGATAAAGTTTTAATACAGTCTACATTGGGGGTGAACCTTGAAAACATCATGCTCACTGAAATAGATCAGACACAAAAATTACGGTACAATCCAAGAACAGGTAAATGTATAGAGACCAAAGGTTTCAAATGGTAATGAAAGGCAAGTGGGAAGGGGAAGTTGGGGATGTTGCAAAAGCATGCAAAGTTTATGTGTTACATGAGATGGGAACATTTGGAAGTTGACAATGAAAAGTGCTGCATTGTATAATAAATGTAATTAATATTACTGAATGTTATATGCTAAAGTGCTTTATTTCATATACAAAGAGAGTTCTAGAAAACAGTGTCTATTTTTTATTTTTTATTTTTAAAACAGTGTCTTTAAAAAGATCAAATACACAACAGCAGCTGCCTTCATTTCCAAACAGACCAGGAATTAAAAGCAACATTTCATAGTTATCTAATAATATATAGTACAAAAAATAAAATGCAAATTATTATTTGTAAAGTCTAAATTATTACACTAAACACTCATTCTAGTGAGGATTGGAAACACGTGTCTTGTGGGTTATTTTGAATGCTTTGAGTTTAGTTTACTTGCAGAATAGCATAAAATTTATTTAACGCTGGTCATATATATGACGGATCCCTGTTGGTTACACTGTGGTTAAATCAAGTGAGAGATCCCTCACTTGAACTCATCAACTGTCCTGCTGAAGAAAGCGGTGGCAGTCTTGGAAGAGGCATCCATCAAGAGGCACAGTCTTGGAAATCCTACCAGGTAATTCTGCTCTGTCCTGGGGAGATACTGTGTGTTAGAATCAACGCTATAGCAGTACGTTTAGTTTTGGGTCCATTATTGTCTTACTAAGCATTCTTTGTTTGCTTTTTGACTCTGCTTCCCCTACCCTGATCTGTGTTACTCAAAAGACTGATTTCTGTAAAACACATTGCCCAGGTTCAGGCCAGAGTCAGAAGAGGACATGGAACAAGGGATGGCATTGCTGATGTTGGATGGAGCTTGGCTCAAATCAGAGAATACTAGAAAGATGTTTGTATTTTATTGACTATGCTAAGGCATTCCACTATGTGAACTTTAACAAATTGGGATAACTTGGAGGAGAATGGTGTGATCACTAGATTTTCTGTATCAAGAAGGAACATGTTTCGCCTTTCAATCAGGTCACAGCTTGATTGGAGGGTAACCAAAAAAAAAAAAAAAAAGGCTTTCTCAGGCTGGCCTCCTTATTTCTTTCTCCCTGAAGGCGGGCCACACTCTTTTGCTCTGATTTCATGTTCCTGTTGACAAGTCACATGGAACCATGTGGAGACCTGCAAGAGCCCTAGAGATGCTTCCAGCATCTCTGATCCACACGGCTTTGCACCCACTGACTTGTGATCTTCTTGCATTTTGCATAGTTGCATGTGCTGCATGAGGCTGAAGAGAGATTTATGGACCAGTATTGGATTTATGGGGTGAAATTGGACTTATGGACTTGATAAAGACTTGGCTGGAATTTTTTCTTTTGGGGGGCACAGCACCGCCCCCTAGGTGGGAGTAGGAGGCCCAGCGTTGCTCCTGGAGAGCTGCTGCTGGATTTGAACTGCCAACCCAGTGGGCCGCAGTCCCGCACACAACCACTACACCACTGGGGTTCAGACCAGGAATGTTTTCTTATTATATAATTACTCTTTGATATAAAACTCTCGTATGAATATATGAGTGTCTCTGGATTTGATTCTGTAGTCATCCTGGGCTCACACAAATGGGAATTCTAGAATACCTCATTGTGCTCATGCAGAATTTGTATATAGATCAAGAAGCAGTTGTGGGAACAGAACAAACAAATACTGCATGATTTAAAAACATGAAAAGTATGTGTCAGGGTTGTAACCTCTCACCATACTTGTTCAATCTGTATGTTGAGCAAATAATCCGAGAAGCTGGATTATATGAAGAATATGACATCAGGATTGGACAAAGGCATTAACCCTCTGTGATATGCAGATGACACAATCCTGCTTGCTGAAAGTGAGGACTTGAAGAACTTGCTGGTGTGGATCAATAACTACAGCCTTCTGTATGAATTACAACTCAATGTAAAGAAGACCCAAACTGTCACAACTGCATCAATAGATAACATTATGATAAATGGAGAAAAGATTGAAGTTGCCAAGGCTTTGGCCTTGTTTGGATCCACAATTAATATTCATGGAAGCAGCAGTCAGGAGATCAAAATAGGAGTTGCGTTGGGTCAATCTGCCACGCAAGACCTCTTTAGAGTGTTGAAAGCAAGGATGGTACTTTGAAGACCAAGGTGTGCCTGACCCAAGCCATGATATTTTCAATAGCATCACATGCATGTAAAAGTTGGCCGGAGAAGAATTCATGCTTTTGATATTAATAGTGTCATTAACTGCTGAAAGGACAAACTGATCTGTCTTGGAAGTACAGTCAGAATGCTCCTTAGAGGGAAGGATGGTGAGACTTGGTCTTACATACTTTGGACATGTTGTCAGGACAGACCAGTCCCCAGAAAAAGACATGCTTAGTAAAGCATAAAGGCAAGGCCCTCAAGGAGATGGGTTGATGGCATCTAATTTAGGGTGAAGAAGCCCAGGGGTGTAGTAGATTACAAACTGGGCTGCCACACTCAAGTTCTGTGGTTTGAAACCACCAGCTGCTCCTTAAGACAAAGATGAGACCTTCTACTCCTGTAAGGTTTTACAGGGCCTTTGCGTTTGCTATGAGTCAGAATTAAGAGCAGTGAAAAAGAGTTTAGGACTGTTGTCTTGTTTTGTTCCTCACTACCACCACCACCCAGCTGTCCCCTGATTATTTGTTTGGGTTGGGCTCCACATCGAGCCACAATTAGAGAGTGGACCAAGGAACTAAATAAGAGCCGCTGGACGATTCTTGACATCTCAATCCAATTAAATAGGAATGTACCCAAGTATCATGTTGCTAATGGTAGATAGAGAAGTAGGAAATACCACTTGTGCTTCTAGCTAGGAAGTCAAGTGCAAACAAAGCAAAAATATGTAACAGTATCGAGATAAATTTCAGAGATAAGAAAAGGGGCAAACTGATATCAATGAAAGGAAGCAAAAGAAAGCTTACTGGAGAAGACTAGAGATGAGCACTTAACAGGTAGGAGATTGAGTCATGATAAGTGGAATTAGAAATAACATTAAATGGAATAAAAGAAGCAGAATAATAGGCAAACAGGGACAAACACTGTGTGATCAAAGGAATCTCCCTGAAGTAGAGGCAATTATTGGTTCAAATAAGTAAGGAAGAGTCACACTGTGTCTTGTCTTCAATAGTAGACAGAAAATGATGAGAATGGGATCAATACAAAGACAATTGAAAATAGAGACCTAGTCCTTGAGAACTGCATTTTTAAAATGAAAGTTTTATTTTTTAATAGCGGATGAAACAAAGAATGAGGAGTCTGAAAGCTGACTTTAATTCCCCTTCCCTGACCCATTTTATAATCTTAAAATCTTAAATGTCTCAGTTACCCAATGTACAGGGGAGATAGCAATAAGCCAGATTAACATTTTTTTAAATAAAAATCATTTTATTGGGGGCTCATTCAACTCCTATCACGATTAATACATACATCAGTTATATGCAGACCACATTTGTACATTTGTTGCCATCATCCTCAAAACACCTTCCTTCTACCTAGGCCTCCGATACCAGCTCCCCATAGTTCCCCTCTCTCCTCACTCCCCCTCCCCCATAAACCCTTAATAATTTACAAATTGTCATTATTTTGTCATCATACACTGTCCGATGTGTCCCTTCACCAACTTCCCTATTGTCCGTACCCCAAAGAGGAGGTCATATATAGATCCCTACAATAGCAGATTCACTTTTAAATGTTAATATTTTTAAAATAATTTATTGCTGCTCATACAATTCATCACAATCCATCCACCCATGTGTCAAGCATATTTGTACATTTGTAGCCATTATCATTCTCAAAACATCTGATTTCTACTTGAGCCCTTGGTATCAGCTCCTTATTTTCCCCTCCCCCACCCTGAAACCTTGAAAATTTATAAATTATTATTTTTCAAGTCTTACACTGTCTGATGTCACCCTTCACCCACTTGTCTGTTGCCTGTCCCCTAGGGAGGAGATTATATGTAGATTCTTGTAATAAATCCCCCCTTTCTACCCCACCTTCCCTCCACCCACCTGGTATCACCACTGGTCCTAAAGGGTTCATCTTTCCTAGAGTCCCTGTGTTTCTAGTTCCTATCCTTACCAGTGCAAATCCTCTGGTCTAGCTGAATTTGTAAGATAGAATTGGAATCATGACAGTGGCGGTAGGTGGAGGAAGCATTGAAGGACTCAAGGAAATTTGTATGTTTCATCGTTGCCACACTGCACCCTGACTGGTTCTTCTCCTTCCAGCAACCTTTCTGTTAATGGGATGTCCAGTTGCCTAAAGGTGGGCTTCGGGTCCCTACTCCACACTCTCCCTCATTCACACTGATTTGATTTTTAGCTCTTTTATGACTGGTACCTGATACCTTTGACACCTCGTGATCACACATGTGGGCTTTGTTGCCTCTGAGTTAGATGGCCTCTTGTTTACCTTCAAGTCTTTAAGACCCCAGATGCTATATCTTTTGAAACCTGGGCACCATCAGCTTTCTTCATCACATTTGCTTATGCACCCATTCTTTAGTGCTCACACATTTGTCTTCAGGACTCCTGTCGGTAAGGTGAGCATCATGGACTCATGATGTTTAATTGAACAAAATGCTTTTGCATTGAGGGAGTACCTGAGTGGAGGCCCAATATCCATCTGCTATGTTACTACTAAACCTATAAATATATGCATGTAGATCTATTTCCCCATTAACATATATAAATATATTTACAAATGTACATGACTGTATTTAGGTCTATAAATACCCTTTGCCTCCTATTTCTTTCCTCTATTTCCTTTTACTTTCCTCTTAGCCCACTATCATGCTCAGCCTTCATTTGGGTTTCAGTATTTTGTCTCAATTACATTGCCCTTGATCAAGCCTTGTTAGGCCTCTAACATCCTCCTTGCCACCAATTTTGGATTGCTTGTTGTTCCCTTATCTCTGAGTTTGTTAACACCACTTCTCTTCTGCCCCTCCATCTACCTGCCTCCCATGTCCCCCCAGAACCCTCAGTCAGTCCATTGTTTTCTCCTCCAGATTTTTTTATGCAGCCTATCTTATCTAGGTAGACCTGCACAGATAATAATATCCACAAAAACAAGGCAGAGCAAACAAAGCAAGAAAAGAAAGCAAAACAACAGCAACAAAAATCCAATGACACAAAAAAGAAAGGCCTGTAAATAGTTCAAGGTTTTTCTGTTGACCTTTAGGAGTGTTCCCAATGTCTGTTTGGGGGATGCCCTTGGGACTTCCTTGCTCTGCTCCCCTGGCTGTTCTGTTGCACACCCTTAGCATTTTTCCTCAATGTGGTGGGGTCAGACAAGGCACAGTTCCCACACGGTGTCTCCACTGTTGTCCCCTGCAGAGCTAGGGGTCAGTGAGGGATGTCATTTCTCATATTTTTATGTTGTTTTGGGGTATGTGTCTGCTCTTGTGCTAGGCTAAGAGTATGGAATCAATTGTCTTTTTTCTAATGCCTTGCTTATACCTTCATAAGAGAAAAGGTGACTCCAGGTGCATTAAAAGTCATGGGGGGGGGGGGAGAAGTGGTGTTTTATATTATACCTACTGTTAAAACAAGATTAAGTGAGTAGTATTTCTAAAACCTAGGAAGCAAGTTAGGCACAAGTGAAAATAAAGATGTATTAATCAATATATTTCTTAAAATCACATTTTTCTTAGAAAAATTGCCTTATGTAGTAGTAAAATTATTTGGATAGGAGGGTTTCAACAAGTTCATGATAAAAAAAATCCACTATCTTTCCACTCTCTTTTTCCATGAATATACTGGCGTCCCTTCATACATGAAGCAGTCCTTGTAATATAGTATATTAATTGTTCTTAGTGAGAGTATACATAAGCCCAAGGAAGAGCAGGTCATTTAAAGTTTGATCTATTTTTTGAGAATGAAAATGAAAAGAAGCACTAATTCAAAAATTAAAACTATTTTAGAATTTATAAGTGGGTTGGCTTGACAGGTGGTTGATGGAATGAAATTTTACATCCCATTTTATATGAAAGTGAATTTGTTTTGTCATGTGTATTATAATTCACATTAGAAAAGCTAGCAATCATTCTACTATTACCTTCCACTTTTATTGTGGGAAGAACCTGAAGGAGCAATAATTTCACTCTTATTCAGTGCCAGGACTGAGTTGCAGTCGGAACAAACAAAAGACTAAATTATAGCCTTTATACAAAAGTAGGACTAGAACACGTGGAGCTGAAACCTGACGCAAGACAAATTAAAAAGGGGCAAAGGAGGAGAGTAAAAGAAATGAAGCTAACTGGAACTTTTAGAGGAAGTCAAGCTTAAATTCTACCCCCCTCTTAGTTGACCGTGGTTAAAAAATTAAGTTGGCATTTTGACAGAATTTTTAACTGATTTTGAATCTGTTTTTGTTACTATGCACCCCCAAATAATATTTCGATACTGATAAGAAGAGATTACAGGTGCTAAAGTCAACGTGGTATTATGAAATAAAGATATGTATTCAACTTTAGTATGGGCTACAAAATACATCATTTCATTTATGGCTTAAGTGGGGCTGGTTGCAGGCATGAGAAGTGGGCACAAAGGGCGTTTAATAGAAAACATAAAAACTGAGCCTCTGAAGAGAAGGCAAGTCAAAACTTGCCAGAGTCACATAATCATGTCATTCAGTAAAATGAGTAGGCCAGGAAATGAGGAAACATTAATCCAAAGGGCGTTCTCGCTTCTGAATAGCAACGTGGCAAGGCAAGTCAGCTTAATTGTTGCACTTCTACATGATGATGAGAGTGAGCAGTCTCCTGAGTTTAACACGATTTTCAGCTAACCCTTAATTGTTAAGTCATTATAACAACTACTGATGTGTCATCCCTGCTATAATTGCTTTAGGCTCTTTTCAACACCTGTTTTGCATTTACTGTTAGTATTAAGAGACTTAACACAAATGTAAAATGAGACTATTACTTCTGTCGACTGCATGTAGACATGCGTTATAAAGCACTGAAGAACAAAACAACAACAAAAACCGGGTACTGTGAAAATAGCCTCTAGCTCTTGCTGCTGTACAAAGAGCTCTGAAGGTCAGAAGTTTAAAACACAGGCAGTCAAAAATACAAAGAGTGATTTCATAAGAAACTTGGAAAGAGAAGCAATGGTTTTCCAGAGTCAATTTTCTGTCCCCAAGAACCCACTGGCCCTTGCGACCCTTCTGGTTCACGCTAGCCCTACATGTGGCACATGAGAACTGTCCCTCTTAGGACTGTCAATGACCGATCTTTCAGAAGTAGATCTTCCAGACCATTTTTCAGAGGCAACTCTGGGTGTGCTCAAAATGTCTGATCAGCAACTGAGTGCGCTAACCATTTATACCAGCCCAGAGAAAGGATTAAGTTTCATAGCCATGTCATCTTCTACCCCGCCTAAAAATTCTAATTACTACATCCTCCACTTCTAAATAGCCTGTTCCTCAACAGTACTTGCCAAAATTGCTTGCAGCTCATCCCCTACCAGCCCATGAAAAGACTGGGGCATAGAGCGTGGAAAGCCATGGGCAATATAGTCACGAAAGGTATAGTGGCAGCTGCTCATCGCCCTACCACATGTGCTCTCGCATATTCCAACACTCTAATAGTGGACAGCTCCCGAAAAGAACCATATCCACATCCCTGTACTTGCTGAAAGAAGCACTGGTGTTGTTGTGGGTTAAGTATTGGGCTACTAACAAAGAGGCCAGTATTTCTTTTATCTTTAACCATTTGATTGGGGGCTCATACAGCTTTTTTCAAAATGCATCCATTCATTGTGTCAAACACATCTGTACATTGTTTGCCATCATCACTTTCAAAACATATCCTTTTTACTAGAGTCCTTGTTATCGGCTTCTCCATTTTTTCCTCTTCCTCCCTCACCCTTTATAATTTATATATTTTTTTCATGTCTTACACTGACTGATGTCTCCTTCACCCACTTTTCTGTTGTCCGTCGACCAGGGAAGGGGTTATATATAGATCATTGTGACCAGATTCCCCCTTTCGCCACCCACCTTCCCCTTACTCACCTGGTATCATTACTCTCATTATTGGTCCTCAGGGGATTATCTGTCCTGGATTCCCTGTGTTTCCAGCTCTTAACTCTACCCCAGTCCATACTCTGGTATAGCAGGAGTTGTAAGATAGAATTGAGATCATGATAGTGGGCAGGTGGTGAGGTGAAAGCATTAAAGAACTGGAGGAAAGTTGTATGTTTCATTGGCCCTATACTACACCCTGACTGGCTTGTCTCTTCCTTATGAACCTCTGTAAGATGTTCAATTGTCTACAGATGGGCTTGGGTTTCCATTCTACAATGCCCCTCATTCACACTGATATGATTCTTCGTTCTGGGCCTTTGATGCCTGATACCTGGTCCCATCAAGACTTCATGATCATACAGGCTGGTGAGCTTCTTCCATGTAGAGGCCAGATTTGCAAATTGCAAACTGTTGTACAAGAAAAAGATAAGGTAATCTCCCTCCAAAAAGATTTACAGCCTCTAGAAATGCTGTGGCAGTTCTACTCGGTCCAATAAGGTTGCTTTGAGTTAGAATCCACTTGACAGCAGGGAGTAGGTGATTTCACAAACTCTAAAAATAGCATTCATCCTTATCTGACTATGATTAAACTGAAATTATGCAGAGACCTAATGTGAATATTTTGATCTCTATGAATTGAAATGAATGCTTATGGAATCTAGCCATGTAGTCTTAATTGTCAAAGTTAAATATCTTTTGTCGTGTTAAAGTTCAAACTCACTGCCATCAGAGAATGTTTAATATACTATAGACTTGCTGAGCAATGAGTAAATTAGTCTCTGAGAAAGTGTACTCAGAAGGCTTCCTAGAAACAAAGATAGCAAGCCATTGCTTCTCATACTTTGGATATTGTCTCTTTTACCTTGGACCGATTGCTGGTAGAGGACATCATGCTTGGTAGTGAGTTAGCCAAAAAAAAAAAGAGAGAGAGAGAGAGAGAATCTTCCAAAGAGAAAATCTGACACAGTGACTTCAAGAATAGACTTAAGTATCCCTCCCTCAACAGTATCATTAAAATTAGTACTAATTCAATGATACTATTAATAGAAGATCCTTTATGCTCCAGGAAGATGATCAATAAGGTTCACTACCATAAATTAGCAAGAAGGTCTCTAAAAGGTGTCAAAACAGATTAAAAAGCATTGATCCAGGAGTGGACTTTGGACTCACATACTGAATTCCAGCTCCAATTTGAAAACAATTAGTTCTTACAACTTGGCCTAGCTCCATAAAAGCCTGCATGAAAGAATCACAAAATATATGGGTGCTATAGCAAAGTGTGGTGAAGAAATTATGTGGCTCTCAGCGATCAGTGTCCGGGGTCTTAAAGGATTGTCTCCAAACAAGCAAACATCTAATTGAGATGTCAACTATGTCCATATGGAAGAAGCAAAACAACATCTGTGATACAAGGATTGTAAATTCTGTAATCCAAAGCTGAAGGAGGGAAAATTATCAGAGCTTAGGTTATGAGCTTCTGATAAGCAGAAAGCTATGGGTGACAGTGGAAACTCAAGATACATTTGCAAGATCTACACAGGAAGTAAGTCTCTGGTTAATTCCCTCTTTCCATAGTTGAAGGGTGGTAATAAATGATTACCAAATGGAAGACAATGGGTAGAGTTGGCTATAGGAGATCAAAATGATAAATCTGATTTGAACGGTTAAAAATGGTTTCACTTGATCCTCCCCCTAATACATTTTGGGTCTGATCTGATTTTCAATACTTTTTATATGTGCTTTTCATATTGGGATTTATCACTGATGTATTTTGTCATTGTGGGTAGGTCTCTTGAATTGTAGCTATATGTTTTTCTGTTTTTCAGGATATAAAGCCCAGGATGGATGAATCTATAGAGAGAACAAGTAGGATAAGGGTTCCTATGGGTTCCAGTGGAGGAGCTTGTTGGGGGGAGGGATGGGAACAAGGGCAATTTATACCAAGGAATACAAGAAGGAAGAAAACGTTTGAAAATTGATTGTAGTAGCGATTGTACCATATCGTTTGATGTGATTGAACTATTGGAATGGTACAATATCTGTAAGATGTCCCCAAAAAATGTTTTTTAAAAAAGAATGTGCTTAAACCTACCTAGTATGGAGAGGATGTTTCTGCACCAGTTGATATCAACTACCAAAAGCAGCATTTTTTTTCCTCATCACAGTATTGAAACGATTTGTATCTGGAAATAGACTTGAAGTCAGTCACAATCAATTTCCGGTTCTCTGCCCTCTGGAGAAGTAAGAAAATGCCTTCACTGAGAGCACAGAATTCTTGCACCACAGACCTGTGAGGATTGTGACAACACATCTGTGAGACAAAGGCACCATATTTTTTGGACCATAAGATGCTCCCAGCTTTTGGAGCAGGAAAACAAGAAAAATATTCTTAGCCAATTGTACAGTATGCTAAAATATTTATTAAAATAAAGCAAAATAAGCAGTATTTAACAGTGTGAACTCAACAATGGTGTTAAGAACCATTGTCACTTTCATAACAAATGAGGGGAGCATGTGCTATGCCCATCATGTGGCCTGACTAACATGGAGACTCCAGCAGGTGGAACTTCCCCCCAACACACAGCAATCCACAGCATGCAAACAGCAGCAGACAGTCAGTGGGCGCATGGGGTCATAAACAAGTGTTTTGTACCACACTTTCAGACCACAAGACACACCCTCATTTTTTTCTCATTTTTTTCTCTGGGGAGAAAACAGTATGTCTTATGGTCTGACAAATATACTCAGTCATGCTCCACACAGATTGACCATGGAGCCTGCAGAATTCCATCAACCCAAACTGGTTCTCCCACTCTGGAGCTGAAGTTCTCTTTTTTTAGCCAATGTGTCAGTTTTCCATTTAACATGAGAGCATAGTGGATCACTACGAGTTTTGCAAAATCCATGCAAAGGAGAATTTGGTAAGTGCAGTCCGTTTTACCATACTTTTAAAGTAGTTTCGAAAGTATGCAAAATGAACCATTTACAGATGGGAGCTAAGACAAATTGTTTTATTCGTGGTGGTTCCATTACAGAAAATTATAACAACCTGCTAAGATTATTCAGGATATTGATAGATAGATGATAGATATAGATAGATAGATAGATAGATAGATAGATGATAGATAGATAGATACATAGATAGATAGAGATGAGAATAAGAATGTCACAGATTATATCACATGGTCATTCTTGATTTTCAGATTCTGAACACACTGTTATGACCATGTTGTTGTTGTTGTTGTTGTTGTTGTTGCTGCTGTGTGCCATCAAGTCAGTTCTGACCCACAGCAGCCCCGTGCACAACATAACAAACCACTTCTCAGTCCTGTGCCAGCCTCACAATTGCCCTTCTGTTTGACTGCATCCATGCAGCCATTGCGTCAATCCGCCTCGTTGAAGGTCTTCCTCTTTGAGACTGGTCTATACTGACATGTTCAAATTGAGGCTAAGTCTCTCCATCTTTTCCTCTAAGGAGTCGATGTGCTGGTTATTTTGACAGCATAGGGTACCTTCAATATCCTTTGCCAGCACCATAATTTAAATGCATCTATTCTTCTTCTGTCTCCTTATCCAATGTCCAATTTTCACCCCGGTGGTGTAGTGGTTGAGTGTGGGACTGTGGCCCACGGGCTTGGCGGTTCAAATCCCGCAGCGGCTCTCTAGGAGCAAGGCTGGGTAGCTCCCACGACTATCAGAGGGCAGGGATGCAAAAAAAAAAAAACACGAAAAATGCCATGCCAGGCACACCTTAGTCCTCAAAGTAACATTCTTGCTTTTCAACCCTTCAAAAACATTACATTAACTCTGGCTACAGTACCGCACCATTATTTTACAAGTCATGTTACAGGACAGTGTGTTTTCTTTAATTGCAGAAGAAAAGAAAGAAAACAGAAGATTCCAGTAGCTATATTGCCATCCCTACAGGTTTAAACATCGCCGTTGTTGCCAGTAGATGCCATTGACTCTGTTCTGACTCATGTGGACCCCATGGTCCAACAGAATGGAACACTGCCTGGTCCTTGCCACCTTCCACATCTCTCTGATATTTGAACTCACTGTTGCAGCCATTCTTGTCAAGGGCTTCTTTCCATGACCCCTCCGCTGTGCCAAACATGATGCCCTTCTCTGGGGAATCACTTCTTGTCTTTCGTAGTTACCCCAAAACCCTGTAGCCTCATGTTCTTAATGCGACAAGTGCAAAATGCATTGCTTAGCATTCTTACAAGCCACTGGGAAGTCAGCAGACAGTGTCTTTCGCAACAGCCCTGATAGGCAGCTTTTCTGATCTCTAACTCTGTGATGGATGAGGTATAATTTTTAACACGAGAATTTTATGGCAGGCGGTAAGAAAAGAAAAAGGAACAGGTGTTGGGTGATATAAAGACACATAAGATCAACTAGACTTGAAACACCATTTCCATTTGTTCTTTCTTGAGAACCAGGAAAGGGGCTTACTCCCTCCTGAGAAGAGATTTTTAAGATGAAAATGCAAAGTTAGGGATTTCATACTAAAGCTGTCTCTCCAACACAGAAAAATGCATGCATTTCATGGCTTTTGGAGATTTGAGGAGAGATAGGGCTCTGTGAAAGGTCTGTTAAGGATATGAATTGTTAGTATATAGTACTGCAAGTGTGGCGAATTCTTCTACTTTCAATGAATGGTACAGAAGGGGATATATAATTGGATCGCTGAACTTAAAAGGTATTTTAAAGATTTATGGCTTAAATGAAAGCAAACTATGAGTCTAGGAATGTCTGCTTTTTGCAGCTAGTGCAGGGTTTCATTTGCAAATGCATTTGGTTTGGGGAAACTGTACTTTGAATCTTATCTATTGGCATAATAGATGATGGAACAGTCATGTAGTACTTTTCCTCATACTGCTACTAAAGTACATTATGCTTTAGTAAAACTACCTGTGTGCCAGGGCAGGGGCATGAAGAGGGGAGGGGGTGATTATGAGGAAGAGCTGAGGTAAAAACAGCTATATTACAGAATGGTGTCTTCTAGAAAATCATGTTGCCTTAAGGTAAATGTGAAATGAGCAAGTGGAGAAGGCAGTTACAGAATGTCTCATATTTGTTGTTGGTTTGGTTTGTTTGGTTTTTTTCAGCTGCGTCCAGTAATACTTGAGGGTTAGTATTATCAGTTCACACCCATAACTATATTGCATTTCCCTTGGTTTTGCTCTCATCTTATTTAATATTCTTTCATAACTTTTTACTTAAAACACAGCATGGAGATGTAGAAAGAAAATCATATGGGTGCATAAATAATTCATGTATACCTGAAGGCATAAAAATCATGCTAGACAAAAAGAAGTAATAAGAAAGGTGAACAAGAAGTTAAAATTAAATATTTTTATAAAAAAAATCCCAATGGAAATCTAAAGGAGTCTGAAAATGAAAATTTTAAAAAATGACATCACTTGTTCAATGAGGATGTACATAACCTTGCTCTTGAACCAAAGCATGGCAATTGAACTAATTCATCGGAGATTGTGGTAGGTTGAATGATTTTATTATATGGATGAGAGTTAATGTTAAGGAACAAAATCATCAGCTCAATACAAAGAGATTTCCAAATTGATTTACATAATACCCTTCTTTATTGTCTAGGATTCCAAACTACACCAATACTTCTTAGCTGTCTATGCCAATTAATTTTCAAACTTCAATCGTAGTAGTATTGTAGTCTCCAGACTTCAGCACACCTGATATTTTAGTTCTAAATAAAAAGATAGCAGCTATACTTTTTGAAGAAACTTTGGTGATGCCATGGATGGAAGACTGCTAACTGAATGACCAGTAGTGCCCACTCAACAGCTGCTCCCGGGGACAGAGAGGAGGCTGTCCACACCAGTGAAGATGTACAGTCTCTGAAACCCTAGGAAGCAATTGAACGCTGTCCAACAGAATTGGTATGGGTTAAAATCAAGTCCGTGGCAATGGGTCATGGTGGTGGTAGTACCTTCAAAAGACAGTGTATGTGTGAACACATACAAAACGCTCTGAAAAAGAGAGTAATAACCTTAAATGGGATGATAATTGGCATAGTGTAATGATGTTCCATCAATTTCTATAAAGTTGCATTTAATATTTTGTCTATAAATATTAAAACAGGCCTAAGAACAGAAAATCAATACACAATCATTTAAGCCCTACAAAAATATTTCTGTGAAAGATCGCCAAATGACCTTCTTAGCAGTAACACACTATCCTAATCATATGTGAGAGGATGTCAGTCAAATAAGGAAGGACGTGGCTTCTGCATATAAAATTATACCATTTGTGATAGACTATGTGACATGTGGCATTTCCTGTTGAAGTTCCTAGACAATTCATCTGATGGAAATGAGCAATGCCTCTCCAGATGGTAATAGTCATGGCATGCACTGTGGCACAATTTCCTGACTTCCAGACAGTTCACTTGACTCTATAGCCCAGGCATGTGCAGAGAACCCCTCCCCAGGAGCATGACCTTCAGAAATGTGGGCTGTCAATGCAAGAACACTTTATTCTAACATCTGGCCTTCTGTGATGCTCACCCTCCCAGCATGATCACTAACGACAAAATGGTTACACAAGCGAATGTGATGAAGAAATTGGATGGTGCCCAGCTATCAAAAGATATAGCACCTGGGATCTTAAAGACTTGAAGTTAAACAAGTGGCCATCTGGAAGAGAAGCAACAAACCCACATGGAAGATACCACCAACCTATATGATTATGAGGTGTCAACAGGATCAGGAAACAGGAAGCAGAAGACTCAAACCAACCAAGCAAATAAACCAAAACATTATTGGAACAAGGGGGGTTGGAGCAGAAACCCAAAACCCATCTGAAGACAATGGTTACTCCCCCTCACAGAAGAGTCACAAAGAAGGTAGGAGTCAATCAGGGCGCAATACAGCACTAGTGAAACACAAAATATTCTTCTGGTTCCTTGAGGCTTCCTTACCCCACACTACCATGACCCAAATGCTGCCTTTCGCTGTGTGCTAGACTGGAGCACATACGTAGGTACAGGTAAGAGCTCAGGACACATGGAATCCAGCTCAGATAAAACCCTCAGGAACATAAGGGGGCGGGGGAAGTAGTGATACTAGAAGGGTAGGGGGAAGGTGAAGGAGGAGTGGAGAAAGGGAAAGCCCATCACAAGGATTGACACACCACCAGAGGGGGATGGACAACAGAAACCATGGGGGAAGGGAGACAGCAGTTGGTGTAAGATATGAAAATAATGATAATTAATAATTTATCAAAAGTTTATGAGAGTGGGAGAATGGGGGGAGTGAAAAAAGAGGAAATGAAACCAAAGACTCCAATAGAAAGTAAATATTTAGAAAACAATGATGGCAACATTTGTGCAAATAAGCTTGATACAATTGATGTATTGAGTGTTATAAGAGTTGTAAGAGCCCCCAATAAAATCTTTAAAAAGAAAAAGAAAGAAATGTGGGCTGATAACCCAACCCAGCCAGGCAGCTGTGCTATTCCAGAATAAGTTTTGTTATTATGACCAAAAGACTCTGCAAAGGAACCCATCTCCAAGAGGCCATTGCTGTTGTAAACCTATTACCATGACCCTGCCTCAATGCACTCTTTTCTTGGGAATTGTTACCACCTAATGAATAAATATAATTCATTTTTCACAGTCTTTACAAGTTCTAGCTACCGTTTTATTAGAAAGATGGCTGATGAGTATTTCATTGACCAGTGATTCTCAACCATCCTAATGCTGCAACCCTATAAGACAGTTTCTCATGTTGTGGTTATCCCCAATCATAAAATTTTCGTTGCTGCTTCATAACTATAATTTTGCTACTGGTATAAATTTTCATGTAAATATCTGATATGCAGAGTATATTTTCGTTGTTACAAATTGAGCATAGGCTGAGCCCTGGTGGCGCAGTGGTTGTGTGTGGGACTGCGGCCCACAAAGTTGACAGATAAAATCCAGCAGCAGCTCTCCAGGAGCAAGGCTGGGCTTTCTACTCCCACCAGGGCAGTTATGCCACAAAACAAACAAAACAAAACAACAACAAAAATTTACAAAACCAATTGACCATAATTGAAGCATAATGATTAATCACAAAAACAATATGTAATTATATATTGTGAAATATTGATTTCTGATTACTAATAAATGAAATTTTGTCTTTGAACATGGTGTGGCATGGGTAACAGTCTTCACATCACGTATTCGTATGTGGGCATAGCTGCATGGTGGCGGACCCGCCTGTGTCGGCTCCTAAAACCTTCAAAGATAACGTGCATTCGGAGGGTCCTTGGCCTCCTCTGTGAAAGGGTCGTTCGACTGCCAAAGAGGTCTCAACCCACAGATTGAGAACCGCTGCTCTAGGCCCTCCCCGGCTGCTGACTCTTGCTAATACGTTTTTTGCTCACGTGGGAGTCCCTGGCAGCTCTTGACTACTCTTAATTGGCAAGTGGTAAAATCCTACTCCTACCACGTGGCTGGGAAATAGCAGCTCTGTAACAGATAAGGTAGTTTTGTCTTGTTCTGTTGTATAAATCAGAACAAACTAACAAGAAGAAGAAGCAAAAGGGGCTAAGCCCCAGTGGCATTGTGATTGTGTGCAGGACTGTGGCCCACTGCGATAGAGGTTCAATTCCAGCAGCGGCTCCACAGGAGCAAAGGCTCGGCCTCCTACTCCCACCACCAGAGGGCAGGGATGCCAAAAAAAAAAAAGAATAAGCAAAAGCACGTTCAACACAGTGTCAAGCTAGTGGGTTACCTCAAAGAAAAGAAGATGATCAAAGAGGTTATGATTGAAGAGAAACTTCCATATTTCTGGTAATATTCTCTTACTTAAGTAGGGTGGTAGGGAAAATACAATGTTCATTTTATTGCTAACCATTAAATTGTATCTATATTTTAAACCTTTGGTGTGTATGTTGAACAATAACATTCTTATATATGCTTTGTGCACATTGGGGAGTGAACTTGGATGAGATTTGCAAAATTAAATGATTCATACATTTAATTAAAACCACTGAGTGTTCCCTCTACCTATTTCTCAAGCATGCTTTCCTTCTCCTCTCTTGTTTCCAATTCCATAACCTTCTCATTTCTCATCCAGACTACTCTAATTGCTTCCTAGCTGGCCTTACCTCTCTCTCATATCCCTCCCATACAACCAATGGGAGGTACGCATCAGTTTTCCAGGTTTCTACGGAGCCAGAGGGCCATAAGAAACAGGAGACTAATTGTTAATAAAGCTTGCTCTATAATGAGCACATTTTTCCTAACAGAGCCTGAAAACACTGGATGATCCCAGAGCATTGGCACATGAAAAGCTGCCTCCATGGCTGAAAGCAAGAAGCAGACAGCGTACAACAGGCAGCAGTCTTCCCTAGCTAAAAGCTGTCCAGGCAGAGAGAGAAAGCTTCTTTGCCCCATGCAACCCTGAAAGGGATAGTTGTGAACCCCACTCCAACCACAACCAACTATCTTGGTTTCTGAAAGCTGTTCTGGTGGAAATAGAGAAACCGTGCATGTCTTCCTTCACCTGGCACAAGGGTCTTCTTCCAACCTTGTTTTCTACCCCAAAGCCTACAAGACCCAACATACCCACTCACTGAACCACCCCACTAGGCATCGGCAGACAGGTTGGTGCCAACCCAGAAAAATAATCTCTTTAACCCTCCTGACAAATATCTGGAATCAGACTGGTGGTGATTTGTTCCAAGGTCGCATCATCCCCCCTTCCTTTGTGAGGCTTGTTGCCAAGGTGATGTTTAAGATGTTTCAGAAGTCCGCTACCCTCGTTGCAGTGATTTATGCCTGGCTGATCTAGAAAGACAAAGACACCTTGGAATCCTGGAGACGTCCTAGGGCGATTTTTAAAAAAACAAAGATAAATAAGGCCAAACCAAGTTTGTTATTCCAGATACCAGAATATTATTCCAATCATGCCCTGACTTTATTCCTTCCAAACAAACCAATCAAAACACCAAGCCTATTGCTCTCAAGTCAATTCCAACTGACAGTGATCCTGGAGGGGACAGGAGAACTTCCAAGGCCATCCATTTTCACAGAAGCAAACGGCCACAGCTTCCTCCTGAAAAACAGCTGCTAAGTCCGACTGGCAGGAGAAGCCCCTTCGATCTCAGATCCCCTTTACGGCTTCCGCTCTCCCACAGCTGTGCTCTCTGTTATCAATATGCCAGCTGCCTTCATTATGCACAAGCCACTACTATAGTTTGGATATTTAAAATATAAAAAGGAATATGATAAAATAAGCTCATTTTATTTATTAAGAACAAAGTTGTTTTTGCTCTGTTACATTAGTAACAATAGTTTTTAGAGCAATGTGCTTTAGTAGTTAATTCTCATTATTTTTGAAACTTTGGGAAAACAGTAAAATAAAGATGCACAGATCTGTTTTGAAGAGAAACTCTGAGTGTATATTAAGCTTTTAATGCTTCTCTTAATAACTTTTCATTGATATTTTTCTTATATCCTGGATTTCCTCAATCATTATTTTCTGTGTGTATTATTCACAGATATATAAACAAAGTAGAAAACAGATGAGCTATAAATACACAAGGTGAGTGGGGGGGGGGTCATTCTATTCAATTTATGTTCCAACAAAGAAATAATTATAATTTCAACCTTCCAAAATTACAAAAATTTCACAATAAACAATGGATCATTTGTGGAGATTTTTTGGCAAAAAATTATGTTGTTAATTCTCACTGGGTTGTGTTTATTTTATTGCCTTTTCTAAACTGGAGCAGTATATACTCAGACTGTACTTGAGGTTCCTTTAAACCTCCTCAGAATATAAAGGAGGGTAAGGGACTCGTTTTTATTCTTAACAATTCAATTTTGTTGTATGATGCAGAAGTTCCAAAACTCTCATCAACAATGACTGACTGCTGTCATTGTCGTCCTCATGTGGGAGTTCTAAAAGACTGCTTGAAACGCATTCAAATAACAGAGGAGAGTGTGCCGTGCAGCCTTCCGTATTCAACAAAGAATAAGAGAAAAATATTCTGTTCTATCAAAGGTGTGAGCAATAGAACATCAACACAAACAAAACTAACACGAGCTAGAACGCCTTTCAGGAAACCTAGGCAGGAAGATCAAAATCAGGTTCTTTAGAAGTGAAAGGTTTTCTTTAGAAAGAAAATACAAAGGCATTTTGCAACAGAAGTTTCATAAGAGAAACATACATCTGAAAAGAATCATTAGACTTTTTAATACTCCGAATTCTAGACAAGGGTTCATTAAAAAAAAAAATCCTGTCCTACTATATCTAAAGATAGTTGATTTGGGTTTGATGCCTGTCAAATGCACTTCGTGGGCTACCTCAATCTGTTTGTCAATGAGGGCTTACATGTGGCTCCGATGTTGAATAGGGTTAGCGGAGTTTCCAGACTAAGATCTGGAAGAAGGACCTGGTGGCAAATTTCTGAAAGACCAGTCAATGAACCCCGGGGATCACAATTGTCAGAACCTGTCATGCCGTCACATGCTGAGGCTTACTCCCAACCAGCTAACAACAAGAGTAGGACTAGATGTAACATTGAGGACAAGAATGCACAAACTCATTACTGTCGATTGAGCCAACCAAAGGATCCACAAAACAATCTATAAACCCCTGACATCTAATTTTTTTTTAAACCCTGAGGACCTCATATTTTTCCATGAAAATTGGATTACTTCCTGAGGATTATTAGGAAAATTTAAAGATAGCTTAGTCATCACCTACCACAATGAATTCATATCCTTTTAGCTGTTGAGACCATTCTAACCCAATGTGCGAAGTCTAGGACATTCCAGACTTATTCAAACCTCTCAGAAAACAGTATTTTGTATCAATCTCACTTTATCACAAAAGTATAAAAATTTACTTTTCTGGGCTGAGCCCCAGTGGCGTAGTGGTTGAGTGCGGGACTGCGGCCCACAGGCTTGGTGGTTCAAATCCAGCAGCAGCTCTCCAGGAGCAAGGCTGGGTAGCTCCCACGACCACCAGAGGGCAGTGATACCCCCCAAAAAAACAAAAAAAATTACATTTCTGACATTGAAAATCAAAGTATTTAATTAGAGTATATATTCAATATTGATGGTGGCACCTAACAGATAATACAAAAAATTTACCTTACATGCAGAATTATAAATTGCAGCAATTGTTCATAAATCATAAGCCCACTGCCATCAAGTTAATGCCAACTTATAGAGAGCACAAATGACAAAGTAAAATTCTAAGCACCTTAAAGCAGAAATAATTGAGGAAAGAAAATACCACTATGTACTCCTGTGAGAAGCATTACAGTGGTTCAAAAAGTCCAGATTGTTTTTCAATTTGGATTGTACATTCCTGAGTACTTGGGAGTTAAGTATAAAAAATCCTTTTTTCTGCGGACTCCACTAGATATCTGTTTCTCCTGGATTGGAGATTGACAGTATTCAAGATGGCAGTTGCCTGATTAACAGGCACCTCTGAGTGATTTCTCAAAAGCAGAATTTCACCTTCCAACTCGAGAGAGAAATATAGCATAAGTGGAAAATACACAAAATAGGTGGTTTTATTAAGCATTGATATTTGGGAGTTTATCAATGTGGCATAGCCTATCAGATCCTGTCATATTCAGTATTAAATACAAGCATATTTAAAAATTGATCATTGTACATCATTATCAGTAGTGAAATAAAGAGATTTTCAGTTTTGATCCTGTTTTGTTTCATCAAAAGGATATCTAGTAGCTACTACAAGAAAGACATCTCATGTTTGAATATTACAAAATTATAACTGGTGAAGTATGGGAATAAAAGGCACATATTTTAATTCACAGACAAGTAGAATCTGAGTCATGTTGGAAAGTAATTTGCATTCTTTTTAACTCATTTATATTAAATGAAGATAAAAACACTAGGAGTTTGCTTTTTAAAGCACCATGTTTCTATTCCACTTGGACACTGAGATTTACCCCCACTGAATAGAAATGATCCAGAGCATCAGCTTGAGGATTCTTTTCTTTCTTTTGACTTCAAATTAGACTATAAATGCATTGGCTTTCTGTGGAGTTGTTATTTTCATTTTATGAGGGGAAGGAATGTTGTTGATGTCTGCAAGGCTCTTCCTACAGTGCCTAGACTTTGTGCACCCAGAAGAACCCCAAACTCAACTCCCCAATGCAACTCCCTGCCATACAGTCGATGCAGACTCATAGTGAGCCTGTAGGACATGGTAGAACGGCCCCCATGGGTTTCCAAGACTGGGACTCTTTATGGGAGTAGAAAACCCCATCTTTCTCCCTTGACGTAACTGATGGTTTCAAACATCTTTCCTCTTGATTAACAACCCAACTAGTAACCAGTATATCACCAGGTAAGTACTCTTTGAATGACTAGGCCAATCTATATTCTTGCTAGATGTCTTATTGCAGTGTCAATGTGAGTTAGCAGCTTGATGTGATGGTCTCAATACCCAGAAGCCATTTTAGGTTGCAAATTACAAGTAACAAGTGCAAGACAAACAAAGAACAAAGTCGAGTCCCCTCTCCTTCACCTTGTAGAGGCTAATGTTTGCTCATGCTAGTACTACCCACAAAACAGCACTAGTAAATCATATTGTGGTGCATCCCTAGCTTTTTAATAGCACAGTGCCCCCCCCCCGCAAAAAAAAATGTCATTTATAGGACAACCCCAAGAATTCACTACCATCAAGTAGATTCTGATTCATAATAGCATTTTAGGTCAGAGTGGAATGGTCCCAGGGGTTCCCAGGCTATATATTCTTACAGAAATAGACTATAGCATCTTTATCCAGAGTGGCTGATGGATTCAAAGGCTTGTGCCTTTAGGTTAGCAATCAAGTGCTTATCCGCTGTACCACTAAGACACTGTCAGGTAAGTGTTGAACAGCTAACTACAACGTCAGGGGTTCAAAACTACAACTGCTCATTGGGAAAATGTTGATGCTATCGCTTCTGTCCAGACTCAGAGACCCTAGAGAGGCTCCATTTGACTTGGAATTGACTTGATGACAGTGAGTTTGAATTTGGCTCTTAAGGATGCAGCCAAAGCAGAACTGTGGTACCATCGCAGATGGGCTGTTGGGCTGTCAATCATAGGGTCAGCAGTTCAATCTGAGATTGAAAGACTTGCTGCTTCCATCAAGATCGACAGCTCTTCAAGATCCAAAGGGGCAGTCTCTCTTTGACTTAAAGGGTTGCCAGGATTTGTATGCTACTTTCCACAGCGACTTTGTTTTGCTGTGATGAGGAGGTAACACGAAAACTTGAACACCATTTTTAGGGCTGTGGGATTAAAACAGAGTTAAGGGTAAAAATGTTGCTCTGATAGAATCTTTCATTTCTAACAGAACTTTCTATTTAAATGTGGTTAATAAAAGAATAAGGTGGTGCACAGATTAGGCTCTTAGCTGATAACTGAAGATTGGTATTTCGAATCCACCCAGGTGATCTGAACCCCTCAGGACCAGTAGTCAGAGTGGAGAAACCAGGAGGGCGGAGGGAAGGTGGGGTCTATTACTAGGATCTACACATAACCTCCTATCTGGAGGACGGACAGTGGAGGAGTGGGTAAGGGGAGATGTTGGGCAGTGTAAGATATGAAAAAATAATTTATAAATTATCAAGGGTTCCTGAGGAAGGAGCAGGGAGGGAAGAGAAAAGATGAAAAGCTGATGTCAAGGGCTCAGGTGGAAAAGCAAATGCTTTGAGAATGATGAAGGCAGCAGGCATGCGAAGGTGCTTGGCAAAATATATGTATGTATGGGTTGTGATAAATGATGTGTGAGCCCCCCAATAAAATGATAAAGAAAAAAGTTAAATACATATATATTATATTACATCCTAGAACACTCTCCGGGGAGAGTGCCATGGGATCTCTATGACTCGACTCTAGCAACACCAACAGCAATTTTAAATATATATTTTTATTTTTCTAACATGAAAGAGAAGAGAGGTTTTTTTTTTTATTCTGAAAAACATTTCAGTAGAGAAGAGACAAAATAAAAATGAATGCAGTGCCTTTTCTCAGACCCACACTACCATAGTAACCACCACAATTTATACTGCTTGGACCCACTTTTAGCAACTGTTCGGGAAGCTTTTCCTATTGTATCTTCAGAGCAGTTGGGACGAAGGGTGGAGACCTGAAGTCATAGAACTAATAACAAACCTGTCCCAATTTACTCAGCACACCCATGGCAACTGGCAGATATTAATTCATGTAACAGTTCTGGGAGATGGATGCTATTTCCCCTATGTTTTCACTAAAGAAAACTGAAATATAAGACATTAGACCTGTACCAGGTCTGTGTAAGCCCACTTACATGGGAATGGCAGAACCTGGTTTTGAATGTTGGCTTGATCTTAAATCCAATGCTCTTTTTTTTCCTGCAAAACAATAAGACATAGATGTACACACATATTCTAAAATGTTCAAGGCAAAACTCACTGTCATCAAGCCTATTCATGGCAAGCCTACAGAATAGGCTAGGATGGTGCTAGTGGGTTTGCAAGACTGCAGTGCTTTAAAGGAATAGGAAACCTCAATGTTTGTGTCCTCAGAGTGGCTGGTGGTTTTGAACTGCTGACCTTGAAGTCTGAAGCCAAACATGTAACCATTGGACTTTTATCTGGCAAACCAATGAGAAATTATAGTGTTCTAAGAGGTTATTCTTGTGTCTATAAGTGAAATCAGAAAGGAACTAACTTTATTTTGGCATAAAGAAGAAATGGACTATCACAGGGTAGAATTTCCTACCACACATGGTGTTTCCCAAATACCAAATGATGTTACTTAGGAAATTTTAAAGGATACTCCTGCTTGGGGATGTCCATCTGACTTTACTTCCAACTTCAAGAACATAATGTTGCAGCAGGGAGTAAAAATGCCGAAGAGATGTGGTGTGGAGCATTGTTTTCCTCCCATGACCTGGGTGGACTCAATCCCTATCTCTGCATCTCCCAGTCAATGATTGGGTGGGCCCATGAAAATGTAGAGGATTCAACTCGGATTGGTCCATTTCATCACTTTTCCTGCCTGTAAGAGAGCTACCTTAGAAGCAGGAACAGAGAGAATTCCAGAAGAATCAAGAAAGAAGAGTCACAATTGAAGCATGTGTGAGATCCCTGGCTGAAGTGGCAGAGGCCACAGAGGCCGTGGCAAGGAGACCATGAGACAAATCAATGGAGCTAAAGGGACACCGAGCAGAGGAGCTGCACTGCTGAGGCCATAGGGCAGGTCGGCAGAGCAGTAGGTGGAGGCAGAAGCAAAGCGCTCATGTGCCTAAGAGGCTGAGGACCAGAGAGGCTTGGCTACTGTGCGAAGCAAGGTGTTTTGGTGAATTCAAGACTGTATCCTCATGCTTTCTGATCTTGTCTGTGGTAATCTATTGGCTTCCCTGTGGCAGTCATGTAATCATGTGTCAAGATGAGGATTGGGAGTGTTGGGGTGGAGTCTAGCCTGTCTATCTGGAGATAGCCAATGAGACCCCTGTGTGAGCCTGGCTGTCTCCTGAGAATTCTGGGAAATCCGACAGTATTTTCTTGTGGAGGTGAGAGACTTACAACTCTGTCCCTTGGAGACCTTCTACTGACAACACACAAGAATGGCTCCCTGTGAGAAATCCCAGAGGAGAAGCCACATGGACTTACCCTGATGCAATCAGACCTCAGAAGCCAGAAAAGCTATGTAGAGACCCCTGACAGTGCTGAGATGCTTCTACCACCACTGGTTATACAAGACTCTGCACCCAGTGACCTGTGATTGTCCTGGCATCATTACATGTACTTTGTGAGTCTGAAGAGGACTAATAGATTGGTATCAGACATATGGGCTAATATCGAACTAATGGACTGGACTGGGTTGGGATGCTTTCTCAATGTTCCATTCCTCTTATATATAAACCTCTCCCTTATAGACATATGTGTGTTTATGAATTTGTTTCTCTAGTCTACCTGGACTAACATATTCCCTAATTAACCTCTGTAATTATGAGTACTGTGAGTTCACTGTGGTCTTTGCAACGGCTTATTGAATTAGCAGAGTAGTGGAATGGCATAAGAAGAATAGCTGGTGTCAGAATAGGGTAAAACAAAGATGGAGGGTGGAGGCAAGTTAAAGCACTGCCTTTTGGCAAGTGACCTTAGACTGGTACAGAGCTGAACTTTCCTTCTTGTCTTTGTAGCCCAAAAGGTTCAGATGTGGCCCCCATGCCACTTCTGAAACCAGTCTCAATAAGGATTTGCATATTGCATAACTGCATGGGGGTAAGTAAGCTAGGAGCCCCGAGTTGTGCAGTGGGTTTCACATTCAGCTGCTAACCATAAGGTCAGCTGTTCAAAACCATTGGAAAAAGATGAAGTTTTTCTACTCCCATAAAGAGCTGCCGTTTTGGAAAACCACAGGGACAGTTCTACTCTCTGCTATAGGGTCTCTAGGAGTCAGAATCGACTTGATGACAGTGAGAGAGGTGGATCATTTCTGAAAAAGAAGACTGAATAGCTCTCCCAAGAGTTTGCAAAGACCTTTCTTAGAAGACAGTCCTAATATTTTGGAGCTTAAGGGTCTGGCCCAAAATGCATTCATTCTGCACATTGAAAGGAGCTCTGGTGATGCCGAAATTAAGGGATCAACTGCTACCAAAAAGCTGCTATGTGGAAGAACGATGCAGTGATCCGATTTGTACAGATTAAACCAAAAAAATCCCTTTGCCATCAAGTTGATGCCAAATCTCATAGTACTGTAGAACACAGCATGTCCTTGCTGCTTCCAGGACTGTCATCACCGAGAACCAGCATCGCTTCCTCGGGAGGAGCTGGAGGTGTTTGCTGTTTGCAAGTAAGGGCTTAACCACGACACCACTAGTGCTCTCTGTCCTGCAGGATCGCTGAGTCAGAATCTGCTCCTGGGAAATACATTCTGAAATCTGAAATCTCTCCATCATCCACAGGCCTGAGAATGAAGAAGGAAAACTACTGCTTTCTTCCATCCTTCCCAAAGAAGAGAATGGACATCAATTAACAAAAACTCATAGATGCAGAGAATGTCCCATTGGGGGGAAGGGTTGAAGTCATTCTTAATGAGTTTCCGATGCTGTGTGTAGAAAACACCGGTTATTTTCAGCTCTTTTTTTTTGCTTTCTTTATTTATTTGAGGGGAAAGTACCCCTTTCATTTTCCTACCATCTGTTTCATAAATAGATGTACATGATACACTTTAAAATAGAAATTACTCTTGGAAATCAAGAATTCTCTAGGAAAAATAGGCTTGTCCTTGGTAGAATCAGGGCCTTCAATGGGTTCTTCCCAGTTCAGTGGAGCAAAAGCAGTACAAAGAAGATCCTGCAAAATGAGGATACCTGGCATGACAATTAGCACTTGGGAAATTATGGGTCAACATCTGGATAATAAACAAAGGCAGCATATGCGTTGCACACCAACCAAATCTGTGCTCGTCCCTGGCTCAAAAATGGTGACTGACCACACTGCTTTGATTGTGTGTGGTTGTCTCCAGCCTTGGCAATTCTCTGTTCTCCCTCATCCAGCTCCTAAGCAGACACACAAAGCCTCTTCAGAGTCTCCTATGTCAGGACTCTGGCACGCAGTTTTTCCTGACATAGTTCCAAAGAGCCCTGGTGGCATGGGATCGGCATTAGACTGAGAACCACAAGGTCAGCAGTTCGAGCCTACCTGCAGCTCCATGGGAGAAAGGTGAATTGACTTATTGGGTATGAATTTTTGTCAGTTATTGTTTCAGCATGCACATTTTGTAAATCCAAGTTCATCTTGGCTTTGATCAGTTGGCAATGATGGAACTGGTCTGAAGCCCTGGATTAAACAAAATGTTTGCCACTGAGCAGAATACAGAAAATACAGGTGTCGGCAGCATCGCTGCTACCATTCTGCACAATCGTTTCTCCACCTTTGCCTAGTCTGGCTTTCTTCTCATTAAGTCCAGTGCAGCTGGAGCCCCCCTTGAACCTCCACAGTCAAACAAAGCAACTGAAATTATTTTGGAACTATAGCTGTTATTGCCTCAATCCTTCCTTTCCCATAATTGAAGGTGATTAAGAGATGAGCCTAAATTGTCACAGGAAGGAAACTCTAAATAGGGATGTAACCTTTTACTCACTCGCAAACTCTTTCCTTGTTCTTGTCTGAAAGTATGTTTCCTTAGGAGGAAAAAAGAATGATTGCAGGAAAATAAGAAAGTCTTTTGGATTTGTATTCCACATAATTCTGTCACTAATAGCATTAATACTTTGTTAGATGAAGGTGAGCACATAAATTAGCCATAAAATTTGCTGAAATTATCTAAATAAAATTTCTGTTCACCTTTCTTTTTTTCTATTTAAATGGGAGCTCTTACAGATATTGTAACAATGCATACTTCAATTAGATCAAGCATAATTGTACAAGTGCTACCACATATGCCTTATTTTTTTATCTTATCCTTCTTATTGTTTTAATCCAGGTACATGTTAGATTCCTTTTATAATAATAAGTTTCATTGCGTAAAAGAAGTGATATTATGATTGAAAGGTAATGGTAAAGAAATGTATAATTTCACAATCTTTTATACCCATGCTTTGAATATATGACCTGAGAGGTGAAATGATCTTTTTTTAAAATCATTTTACTGGGGACTCACACAACTCTTATCACAGTCCATACACAAATCCATTGTATGGCAAGGTCATTTGTACATTTGTTGCCCTCATAATTCTCAAAGCATTTGCTTTCTATTTAAGCCCTTGGTATGAGCTCTTCGTTTTTTCCCCTCCCTCCCCTCTCTCATGAACCCTTGATAATTTATAAATTATTATCATTTTGTCATATCTTACACTGCTCGATGTCTTCCTTCACCCACTTCCCTATTGTCCATACCCCAGGGAAAAGGTTATATGTAGATCCTTATAATCAGTTCCCCTTTTCTACCCCATTTTCCCTCCACCCTCTAGGTATCACTACTCTCATGACTGAAGGAATCATCTGTCCTGGATTCCCTGTGTTTCCGGTTCCTGTCTGTACTAGTGTACATCCTCTGGTCTAACCAGATTTGTAAGGTAGAATTGGGATAATGATAATGAGAAGGAGGAAACACTGAAGAACTAGAGGAAAGTTGTATGCTTCATCATTGTTACTGCATTCTGACTGGTTCATCTCCTCCCTGCAACCCTTCTGTAAAGGGATGTTCATTACCTATAGATGAGTTTTGTATAATTTTTGGTTCTTTGATGCCTGATACCTTATCCCTTCGACACCTCGTGGTAACACAAGCTGGTGTGCTTTTTCCATGTGGGATATTGCTGCTTCTGAGCTAGATGGCCACTTGTTTACCTTCAAGCCTTTAAGACCCCAGATGCTATATATTTTGTGTCTTCACATTTGCTTATTCACACATTTGTATTCAGAAATCCTGTCGGGAAGATGAGCATCAGGAAATTCCAATTGAATAAAGTGTTCTTGCATTGAGGAAGCACTTGAGTGGAGGCCCAATGTCCATCTGCTGCCTTGATACTAAATCTATAAAGATGTGCACGTACATCTTTTTCCCTGTCATATATAAATTTACCTATGTACATGCCTATATTTAGACCTCTATAAATGTTCTTTGCCACCTATTTCTTTCCTCTACTTTCTTTTACTTTCCTCTTGTCCCACTATCATACTCAGCTTCATTTGGGTCTTAGTAATTTCTCTCCATTACCTTATCCTTGATCAATCCCTACCAGGCTTCTCACACACTGCTTGCCACTGATTTTGGATCACTTGTTGTTCCCTTGTCCTTAGGTTGATCAACACCACCTCCTTTCCCCCACCTCTCCCTCTCCCATATCACCCTGGAACAGTCAGTCCCATTGTTTTCTCCTCCAGACTGATCATTCAGCCTATCTTATGTGGATAGACCTGAAAATAATCTTAAAGATAAGATTTTGATGGTTCAGGAGATCTATCTCATTGGTGTGAATCTAAGAGACTCAACAACTATGAAATTTGGCTTCATAACAATGATACTAAGGACATCTTCCTTAAGGAATCCATATATTAGTACTGCTTAGGAACACATTCTGGACACTAGGTGGTGTAAGATATGAAAATAACAATAATCTATAATTGATCAAGTGTTCCTGAGGGTGGGAGGTTGGTGGAGGGAGGAAAGCATGAGGAGCTGATAGCAAGTGCTCAAGTCGAATGTTGTTTGAAAAGGTTGATGCCAACATTGTTATAAGAGCTGTAAGAGTTCCCAATAAAAGTGATTTATCAAAAAAATTTCAAAGAACATACATTCTGAATTGGAATTCAAATTGCTAGAATATAAGTCCAACCTTGTTATTTACAAGACTTAGGACTGTTCACAGTAGCCATATCAGACATGGTAGAACTGCCCCATAAGCTTTCCAAAACTGTGATCATTCTGGAAACTGATGGCCACATCTTTCTCCTGTGGATCTGCTAGTGAGTTGGAACTGCCAGTCTTTGGGTTAGCCATCATGCACTTACTACCAAAGTTCCTTGCCTAGCACATCATTGTCATACTTGTTGTTAGGTGCTGAGGCATTGGTTATAACTCATTATCAGTCTATTCCATTCTCACAATAGCTGTTATGCTTGAGCCCATTGCTGTCATCACTATGGTAACCCATTCTATTGAAGGTCTTCTCCATTTTTCACTGATTTACTTTACCAAGTATGACAACATACCCAAAGTACCTGTGACAAAATCTCTCCATGATCACTTCAAAGGAGCATACTAGGCATAGACCCCCCAAGACAGAATTGTTTGCTCTTCTTAAAGTCAATAGTACTTTCAGTGTTCTTCCCAACACTATAATTCAGATGCATCAGTGTTTCTCTGGTTTGTTCTTTTCAATGTTCAAGGTTTACATTCACCTGGGGCTATTGAAAATATGATGACTTACAGCTATATCTGAGTCCTCAAAGTGACATCTTAGCTCTTTAACCCTTGAAAGAGGTATTATGTAGCAGATTTGTCCAATGCAATGAGTCTTTTATTGCTTGATTGTTGCTTCCATGAGCGTTGATTTTGAATCCAAGTAAAATCAAATCCTTGACAATTTCAAGTTTCTCTGCTTATCATGGAGTTATCTGTTATACACTTGTAAAGATTTTGGTTTTCTTTACCTTGAATTGTAAGTCATACTGAAAGCAGCACACCTCCACATGAGGTCATCAAACTGCAGTCTGATTGACAGGCTAGATTCCTCCTCTTCACTCAGGTTGACAGGACATTCCATAACTGTCACAGCCTACAGTTTGAATAAATGTGGTGAAAGGATACAACCCTGACACACCTATTTCGTCATTAGTAAATGCTTCAAGTTCTCCTGGCTCTCAGCAACCAAGGAGGGTTGTGTGACCTGCATATTACAGTTATGTTATTCCACATTCTTCAGATAACTTACTCAGCACACAGACTGAAGAAACCCTGACCCACATCTGTCCTGATTTTAAACCTTGCGGTATTTTTCTTGTTCTGACTGAACAACTGCCGCTTGATCCATCTTTTACCAGTACTGGTTTCTTTTGACATGACCTCAATATTCTGAAGGCCTTTTTGCTTTCTGTTATGACAAATTATTCAAGGCTCCCTTCATTCATTTATTCTCCCAGATTTCATATCAGTTATTTCTATAAAAATCACTGGATAACTAAACAAACTGGGTACTAGGAATTTGTTATTGTTTTTAAAACTTTTCATTGTTCAGGACTAGAAAATACAAAGAGAAACATACACAATTCATATACATGCATATATATATATTAAATTCAGAAATACAGGTTTTTTCATTACATTTTTTATTTTAATAAGTCATTTTATTGGGGGAGTTTACAGTTCTTATGACAATCCATACATCCATTGTATGCATTCATAATACCTTGTTCTCTCAGGAATGCAGACTTTTAATTAACTTTTTGCATTTTTACCTAAGTCAAAAATTCTAGTGCCCATGTAACCAAGAGGAATTACTGAAACCCAAATGAAGACTGAACATGATAGTGAAACAAGAGAGAAATATAAGGAAATAGAGACAAGAACTAGGAAGCAAAGGACATTTAGAGATCTAAATACAGACATGTATATCTGTAAATATATATGTTGATGGAGAAATAGATCTATGTCCATAAATTTATAGGTTTAGTATTAAGGAAGCATATGGACATTAGGCCTTTGCTCAAGTACTCCCTCAACACAAGAACACTGAAGACAAAGCTGGTGCATAAGCAAATATGGTGAAGAAAGCTGATGGTGCCCAGTTAGCAAAAGCTATAGTACCTGAAGCCTCAAAAGCATGAAGGTAAACAAGCAGTTATCTAGCAACAAAAGCATGAAGGTAAACAAGCAGTTATCAAAGCAACAAAGCCCACATGGAAGAAGCACACCAGCCTGTATGATCCTGAGATGTTGATGGGATCAGGTATCAGGCTTCAAAGACCCAGAGTAAAAAAATTAGAATGTGACTGAGGGGTGAGTGCAGAGTGGAGGCCCAAAGCCAATCTGTAAGCAATTGGACAGCCCCTTACAGAAAGATCATGTGAAGAAGATGGGCCAGTTAGGGTGCAGCATAGCACTGATGAAACCTACAGCTTTCTTCCGGTTCTTTAATGTTTCCCCCACTATCATGACACTAATTCTACCTTACAAATCTGGCTAGACCAGAGCATGTACATGGGTACAGATAAGAGCTAGAAACAGAGAATACAGGACAGATAAACTCCTCGGGACCAATATTGAGAGTAGTCATACCAGAAAGGGAAGGGGAAGGGAAGGGGAGGAAGGGGGAAACCAATCACAATGACCTATCTATAACCCCCTCCCAGGGGGTGGACAAAAGACAAGGGGGTAAAAGGAAACATTGACCATTACAAGACATGAAAAAATAAAAACATAAAATATCAAGGGTTCATGAGGAAGGGAGTGCAAAAAAATGAGTTGATATCAAGGGCTGAAGTGAAAAGAAAATGCTTTGAAAACGATGATGGCAACATATATACAAATGTGCTTGACCCAATGGATTTATGTATGGATTGTGATGAGTTGTATGAGCCCCAAAACAATGATTTTTAAATTCCAGTACCCAATAACACCAACATAATTGTTTATTTTCTTTATTCTACACTTCACAGACAACTATTTCAGAATAACAACAGTGTAACAGGATCACCAATAATATGATCTTTTTTGTAGTACTTCTTACTATTAGAATATAACAAAGGTGACTATACAATTTAGAATATAAGATCAGGACTGCTTTCAAAATGAAATATGTTGCTATTAATAATTATGACAGGCAGAACTATTATACAGTTGTTGTTGTTTTTGTTTTATTTTTTTGGCATCACTGCTCTCCGGTGGTGGGAGTAGGAGGCCCAGCCCCACTGCTGGAATTGAACCTCTGTCCCAGTGGGCCGCAGTCCCGCGCACAACCACTACGCCACCGGGGCTCAGCCATATGCAATTGTTTTTAAACAGACCTGGACATAGAGTCACCATTGGTATTTCTCACAGAGAATAAACAATCCAAAAAAAAAAAAAAGAATAAACAATCCAAATACTTTATTTTAAGATCAATTGGGATAGTTCTTTATATAGATCCACCATCATCAATTAAATATTTGTTTTATTTTGCTTTCACAATTTAGAGTTGGTCCATAAATTTTTCAGTTAATTTTTAAAATATGTAAAACAGTTAGATGATTGTAAAATTAAAAGATGGAATTTATACTCAGACAAATTTATTTCTATTTCTGTCCCCTCCATCCTTTCCCTTCTCTCTACCTATAGACTTTGCCATTTTTGTTGCTCTTTTTTAGATGCACAGGAGCATACAGTAAGCATTCATATGCACATCCTTTCTTCGATAAATGGCAGCATAGAAGAAATGTTTTTCTCAACTATCATTCCTTTTCACTTAGTAAGATGTTTTAGAAATTAATCCATATATAAAGATATTGATCTTTTCTCATTATTCAGTTGCATTCAATTGTGTGGACACACTCTATTATTCAACCGTCCCCTACTGATTGATATTTGGATTATGTCCAATCTTTTGCTATTATGAATAGCACAGAAAAAGTCTCTGTGTGAATTGATTTATTAAATTCTTAAATTCCCTTATTAATTTACATATTTTTATAGATTCATTGGGTTAAATTTTGCTTAAATTCTCTTATTAACTTAATTTTTATAACTTTGATTAAATTCTCTTATAAATTCATATAAATTTTGTAAATTCATTAGATTTTCTATGTCAAAATTCATGTCATCTGCAAATAAAGAGTACTATTTCCTCCTAGTCAATCTTTACACCCCTCATGGGTTTTTGAGGGGGTGCACTGTTTAGGAAAGATCCCTGATAGCATGGTGGTTCAGCACTCAGCTGCTAACTGAAAGTGGTCCACACCCATTCGCTAATGTACGAAACCCTATGGCATAATAACATAGTTATAAGATGCCACTCAGTTTTGAAGTGATATGTTATTCTGCAGCAGTAATTAGAATATTTTGTCTGTGCTTAATATTCTCTAGTTTGTACTGATGATCTATAATTGTTCATTATAAGAAGCTGGTTTAAATCTTCTAAAACCTTAAAATATGTGTACATATGCTTGATGATCAAGTATCAAGTATTGAGAAAGGAAGGCTAAACCAGAGGTATGTTAAAATATAATAGGAAAATTTCAATGTTTCCTGTGGTTGTATCAATTATTTTTATATGTTTTGTGATGTCTTTAAGTATTTATAACATTAAAATTGTTATATATTCTTGTTAACATATATCTATTATCAATATGTAATGATGCTGTTTATTTTGAATAATCTTAATATAACTTTGCCAACTTTCTTTTTGTTGCCATTTATCTTTTCTAATTTTTAAATTTATATCTTTATTATGCTGTTGTTTATCCCTAGGAAACAGCATACACTTGGATTTTGTTTGTAATGCAGTCTATTCTTGTCACTTAATGGGAAGATTTTGGTTATTTTCAGTTACTGTGATTGCCAATATATTTTTTAAAATTTTATCACCTTATTTTGTGCTTTTTATGCTTCTACTTTTTTGAAATCATTCCTTCTCTTCTTCACTTCTCTTTTTTTTTTTCCCCTTACTGTATTTTTTCCTCTGCTAGTTTGGAAAGTATCTGCCTAGTCTACCGTTTTACTCATCACTTTTTTGCGTAAATTCTTTGAGCACTGTGTTTAAAGCACACTTCTTTGACATAGGTGGCATACATTTACTTTGGGTAGGGGTCTGCAGTTACTACTAAACAAGGATTTTAACTCAGAAGGGATTTTAAGGCCACATAACTAGAATAAATTCCGGCCCCTGACCTTTCTCTAAAAAATATCCCAAGCGTAGATGAGCTGTGGCTGGGAATTTCTGGGAGAGGTGTTTTATTGTCAAGAAAAAAGATTTTAAGCTGAGCCTTGGTGGCGCAGTGGTTGTGTGCGGGACTGCGGCCCACAGGGTTGATGGTTCAAATCCATCAGCAGCTCTCCAGGAGCAAGGCTGGGCTTCCTACTCCCACCAGGGCAGTGATGCGAAAAAAAAAAAAAGAAAAGAAAAAAGATTTTTTTAAAAGAAAAAAGATTGGGCTGAGCCCCGGTGGCGTAGTGGTTGTGCGCGGGACTGCGGCCCACTGGGACGGAGGTTCAATTCCAGCAGTGGAGCTGGGCCTCCTACTCCCACCGCCGGAGAGCAGTGATGCCCCCCCCAAAAAAAAAGAAAAAGAAAAAGAAAAAAGATTAATAGAGGTAAAATCCAGTACAGAAATCATCAATTTGCCCACCCTTTGGGAGGCACTTTTCTGTTACCACCTAAGGGATCCCTCTTTGGGATCTCTCTATAGGTTAAAGTCTCCTATTAAAATTGGTTGCCCTTTTTGGACACCCAGATCGCCATTGTATCCCCAACGTGTGCACTCTAGTTCCTGTTTGTATCTATGGGGAACAGGTGGTAGTCCTCAGACCAAAACCCGTGGCAGCCCTTTCCTGTCTGTGGATTCATGTTTTCTCATTATTTCTGGCTTCCCATTGTTACTTCCACTTTATTGGCAGCTCAATCATATTTAAAATGATATTTCCTATTTTCCAGCCATCATTTCCAGGTATTCTCCGATAGGAAAAATGTCTCTGCATGGCCTGTTAGCATAATGCCAGAAACATGCAACTCTTGGTGTACTTTGAAATAGGAAGTGTGTTTCACAGTGCTGCTCCCATTATTCCAAATCAAGGCTGTCACTTCAATTTTGCACAGGAAGTAAGAAGCCAACTCAATTTCTTCAATTTTACTTGATGATGTTTCTATCTCCTCCATTGCATGGAAATAGCATATATACCCAATATGGGAAGCAGACTTGACGTATTGGGAGGGGGTGGAGGGAACATAGTATCTGTAACCTTGACACTAGCCATGAAGTACTGAGCAACTGGTGCATAAACTCTCAAAAGAAGGGTGGGAAACTATGCCTAATGCAGTACACGGCTCTCAGACCTTAATGCAAAGACTGTGTCACTAATTTTATGCTGGCTCCGAGTAAAGTGGGAATTGTATTCAACCTCTTTTTTTTTTTTTTTTACTCAGAAATCATCCTTTTCCATTCACATAGTATTGGCATTTATTGGCATTATCTTCACAAAGAACCATTGTTGTTTTATCTTCAAATTCCTCTGAACCAGGTTTTCATGCAAATAAAAAATGCTTAAATCCTAGTGTCAGCAACTGTAGTCCTCACCCAGTTTCCTCCTCTTCGCCTTCATTTCAATCACCAAGAGTCTTATCCTGTTTTTTTTGAGGGGGTGGGGGGCATCACTGCCTCTGGTGGTCGTGGGAGCTACCCAGCACTGCTCCTGAGAGCCGCAGCTGGATTTGAACCGCTAAGCTCGCGGGCCACAGTCCCGCACTCAACCACTTACGCCACCAGGGCTCAGCCCCCACCAGGGCTCAGCCCCCTTATCTTGTTGATGAATATTCTGTTTCCTCACCTCCCCTAGTATCCTAGTTGAAGAAAAGTACAATTATCATGTCAGGCAAAAGTGAGGCAATTTAGTACCAAAGGCTGTGATCTAATCTCAGTAGAGATTCATTAAAACAACAACAACAAAACCTTCACTGCCATTGAGTTGACGCTGACCCATCGTGACCCTATAGGACAAGGTACAACTGTCCCGTGAGTTTCTGAGACTATAAGTGTTTACTGGAGTAGGAAAAAACCTCCTTCTTTCTCTCACAAAGTGGCTGGTGATTTGGAACTTCTGACCTTCCAGACTATAGCCAAACTCATGACTACACCCGTGGAGATTGGAGATGAGAGACAGACTCAAGTCCAGCAAGAATGCAGCTGCTTGGACTCATGATTTAGGAGTTTTAAGGATTTCAGATTCTTTGCACATAAGAAAGGACCATTGGCAATGAGAGTGTGAGAGGCCTGATAGTGATTGATCAATGGTAAAGTAAATGAGAGAAATTACCAAAACCCAAATGAAGTTGAGCATGATAGTGGGACAAGAAGAAAGTAAAAGAAAATAGACAAAAGAAATAGGTGGCAAAGAACATTTATAGAGTTCTAAATACAGACATATACATAGGTAAATATATCTATAGGATGAGGAGGAAAAGATGTACGTGCACATGTTTATAGGTTTAGTATTAAGGCAGCAGATGGACATTTGGGTCTCCACTCAAGTACTTCCTCAGTGCAAGAACACTTTGTTCTAGTAAATTAGCATTCCATGATGCTCACCTTCCCGACACAATCACTGAAGACAGATGTGTGCAGAAGCAAAAGTGGTAAAGAAAGCTTATGGTGCCCAGCTATCAAAAGATAGAGCATCTGGGGTCTTAAAGGCTTGAAGGTAAACAAGCGGCCATCCAGCTCAGAAATAACAAAGTCCACAAGGAAAAAGCTAACCAGCCTGTGTGACCATGAGGCATTGAAGGGATCTGTTACAGGGCATCAAAGAACAAAAAATCATATCATTGTGTGCCCTATCTTCCTGATATGATCACTGAAAACAAATGTGTACATAAGTAAATGTGAAGAAAGATGATTGTGTCCAACTATCAAAAGGTGTAGTGTCTGAGTTCTTAAAAGCTTGAAGGTGGACTAGCAGTCATCTAGCTCAGAAGTTACAAAGCCTACATGGAAGAAGCACACCAACCTGTGCGACCATGAGGTGTTAAAGGGATCAGGTATCGGGCATCAAAGAACTAAAAATTATATCATTATAAATGAGGGATAGTACATATTGGGGACCCAAAGCTCATGTGTAAGTAATAGGACATCCACTTAGAGAAGGGTCACAGAGAGGAGTTGAGCCAGTCAGGGTGTCGTATAGAAATAATGAAACATGCTAGTTTTCCTCTAGTTCTTCAATGTGTCCTCCCATCATCCCCACTACTATAATCCTAGTTCTATTTTACAAATCCAGCTAGACCAGAGGATGTACACTGGTACAAATAGGAACTGGAAATATAGGGAATCTAGAACAGATGATCCCTCCAGGACCAGTGGTGAGAGCAGCGATACAAGGAGGGTGGAGGGAAGGTGGGGTAGAAAGGGGGAACTGATATCAAAGTTCTCCATATAACCTACTCCCTGGAGTACAGATAACAGAGAAGTGGGTGAAGGGAGACATCAGACAGTGTAAGACATGACAAAGTAATAATAATTTATAAATTATCAAGGGTTCAGGAGAGGGGGAAGCAGGGAGAGAGGGGGAAAATGAGGAACTGACACCAAGGGTTTAAGTAGAAAGCAAATGTTTTCAGAATGATGAGGACAGCAAATATATAAATGTATTTGACATACAATGGATGGATGTATGAATTGTGATGAGTTGTATGAG